>CALYLW010000655.1:172500-332500 GCA_944989445.1 Ampullaceana balthica | reverse complement strand
ATGATCTCATGTCAGAATCTTGTTTATTTCCTTTAATCCATAGCTGGGTTAGCTAAATATTTTAGCACTAGAATTTAGATTAACGGAGAAAGTTTCAGTCAGGACATTTTGTGAAAGATGGGATAATTGGTTATACCTAAATAAATGATGTCTTGATTGGGTTATGGTTATACCTAAATAAATGATGTCTTGATTGGGTTATGGTTATACCTAAATAAATGATGTCTTGATTGGGTTATGGTTATACCTAAATAAATGATGTCTTGATTTGGTTATGGTTATACCTAAATAAATGATGTCTTGATTGGGTTATGGTTATACCTAAATAAATGATGTCTTGATTGGGTTATGGTTATACCTAAATAAATGATGTCTTGATTTGGTTATGGTTATACCTAAATAAATGATGTCTTGATTGGGTTATGGTTATACCTAAATAAATGATGTCTTGATTGGGTTATGGTTATACCTAAATAAATGATGTCTTGATTGGGTTATGGTTATACCTAAATAAATGATGTCTTGATTGTGTTATAGGGTTCCACAAAACTTAACGCTGTCTTGACTGTTTTATTAGAGTTTCACATAAGTTAATGCTGCCATGACTGTGTTAAGGCTCTCAGCATAAACTGGTGCTGTCTAACGATGTTATAGAGATTTCTTAGTCTCAGTATTTACTTGTGCCGAAATCGTAGTTAAACCTATTAATTTTTTAACCATGTTTTATTAACTCGCTTTCGTTCCTGTGGATTTATTTGTCTGTCCACAATTTTTCAAATCTGCCAACGTGAAATTATACCACTTCTGATGGACCTAGAGATCACAAAATTTTACCACAGATATATATTGGACGACAATGCATTGTTTGTATCAAAATTTCAGATCGATCGATTGTACCGTAATTAAATTAATGCATTTCTTAGTTTATCTTTATATTTTACCTTTATTTATGGACCTCTGATTGTTGTCTTTACACCATTTTGGCCCCCCTGGCAAAGAAATAGTGTTGGGCCCCTCCCCCGCAGGAATAAAAAAATAAATATACATAATATATAAAAATAAACATTTTCCCATGGGGCCCCTATGCTCGTGGGCCCCCGGGCAAATGCTCAACGAGTCTATGCGTTAAGACGGCCCTGATTGTTGTAAAGAAATGTAAAAAATTAATTTATGTTGAAAAACTTTTCTGGTAAAACTAAAAGATCTTTAAAATAGACTTCCCCTCAGAAACGCACTGAAAAATTCTAAAATCAATTAAAATCTGCTGAAAAATAAAATGATATATATTTTAGAAATTTTTAATAAATTCTGAAAGATCAAATAATAGAAATGTCCTTATTAATCATTTGCGATAATACAACTGTGCGTGTTGATGTATGAAGTGGTAAACACTTAGTCTCTGCCATCAAAACACTAACTAAAAAGATAACACCATGTGTTCATGTGCAGTGGTTTACTTTTGTTACCCATTCAGCCACTCGGTTAGTCAACAAGAGAGTGACATTATACATTTGGACTGAGTTAGCTTAATAAATATTTTTTCAACTTCTTGTGCAATAAACTTGACTTATAACTTTTTTGTCTCCTATAAAGAGCAAGTTTGTTGGTCACACACATACATTATTGTGTTAAGTCTAATACGTTAATGAGGCCGCGAATATAGGATAATATGTATTGTTAACCCATTTACAGTCAAATTATATTTATTGCTTCACCCACGTGAAGGCAATATTGTATTAGTTGACTCGCCACACAGAGGCAATTTTGTATTTGTTAACTCACCATATGAAGGCAATTTTGTATTTGTTAACTCACCATACTGAGGCAACTTGCTGTTGCCCCCCCCCAAACCCTCATATTCCTTGTCATCCACAGAACATCGGATCCAATCGTAGTGGGGTGGGGCGGACAAGTGTTCCCCGAGACGGCTTATCACCAGACGAGATTTGTCGTGTTTGGGCTTCATTCTGTCAACTCCCGGCCTTGTTCCGTTTGCCAAAAGTGACACAGAGCAATGTTCTATCATTGGGTGACCCTATTTTGTAAACACAGAGCAATGTTCTATCATGGAATGATCCTATTTTGTAAATACAGAGCAATGTTCTATCATTGGGTGACCTTATTTTGTAAATCCAGAGCAATGTTCTATCATGGCATGATCCTATTTTGTAAATACAGAGCAATGTTCTATCATTGGGTGACCCTATTTTGTAAATACAGAGCAATGTTCTATCATTGGGTGACCCTATTTTGTAAATACAGAGCAATGTTCTATCATTGGGTGACCCTATTTTGTAAATACAGAGCAATGTTCTATCATTGGGTGACCCTATTTTGTAAACACAGAGCAATGTTCTATCATTGGGTGACCCTATTTTGTAAACACTGAACAATGTTCTACCATTGGATGACCCTATTTTGTAAATACAGAGCAATATTCTATCATTGGGTGACCCTATTTTGTAAACACTGAACAATGTTCTACCATTGGGTGACCCTATTTTGTAAATACAGAGCAATGTTCTATCATTGGGTGACCCTATTTTATAAACACAGAGCAATGTTCTACCATTGGGTGACCCTATTTTGTAAACACAGAGCAATGTTCTACCATTGGGTGACCCTATTTTGTAAACACAGAGCAATGTTCTACCATGGCATGACCCTATTTTGTAAATACAGAGCAATGTTCTATCATTGGGTGACCCTATTTTATAAACACAGAGCAATGTTCTACCATTGGGTGACCCTATTTTGTAAACACTGAACAATGTTCTACCATTGGGTGATCCTATTTTGTAAACACTGAACAATGTTCTACCATTGGGTGACCCTATTTTGTAAACACAGAGCAATGTTCTACCATGGCATGACCCTATTTTGTAAATACAGAGCAATGTTCTATCATTGGGTGACCCTATTTTATAAACACAGAGCAATGTTCTACCATTGGGTGACCCTATTTTGTAAACACTGAACAATGTTCTACCATTGGGTGACCCTATTTTGTAAACACTGAACAATGTTCTACCATTGGGTGACCCTATTTTGTAAACACTGAACAATGTTCTACCATTGGGTGACCCTATTTTATAAACACAGAGCAATGTTCTATCATTGGGTGACCCTATTTTGTAAACACTGAACAATGTTCTACCATTGGGTGACCCTATTTTGTAAATACAGAGCAATGTTCTATCATTGGGTGACCATATTGTGTAAATACAGAACAATGTTCTATCATGGTATGACCCTATTGTGTAAACACAGAACAATGTTCTATCATTGGGTGACCCTATTTTGTAAATACAGAACAATGTTCTATCATGGCATGACCCTATTTTGTAAATACAGAACAATGTTCTACCATTGGGTTGACCCTATTTTGTAAATACAGAACAATGTTCTATCATTGGGTGACCCTATTTTGTAAATACAGAACAATGTTCTACCATTGGGTGACCCTATTTTGTAAATACAGAACAATGTTCTATCATTGGGTGACCCTATTTTGTAAATACAGAACAATGTTCTACCATTGGGTGACCCTATTTTGTAAATACAGAACAATGTTCTATCATTGGGTGACACTATTTTGTAAATACAGAACAATGTTCTACCATTGGGTGACCCTATTTTGTAAATACAGAGCAATGTTCTACCATTGGGTGACCCTATTTTGTAAATACAGAACAATGTTCTATCATTGGGTGACCCTATTTTTTAAATACAGAACAATGTTCTACCATTGGGTGACCCTATTTTGTAAATACAGAACAATGTTCTATCATTGGGTGACCTTATTTTGTAAATACAGGTCAATGTTCTACCATTGGGTGACCCTATTTTGTAAATACAGAACAATGTTCTATCATTGGGTGACCTTATTTTGTAAATACAGAGCAATGTTCTACCATTGGGTGACCCTATTTTGTAAACACAGAGCAATGTTCTATCATTGGGTGACCCTATTTTGTAAATACAGAACAATGTTCTATCATTGGGTGACCTTATTTTGTAAATACAGAGCAATGTTCTACCATTGGGTGACCCTATTTTGTAAACACAGAGCAATGTTCTATCATTGGGTGACCTTATTTTGTAAATACAGAACAATGTTCTATCATTGGGTGACCTTATTTTGTAAATACAGAGCAATGTTCTATCATTGGGTGACCCTATTTTGTAAACACAGAGCAATGTTCTATCATGGCATGATCCTATTTTGTAAATACAGAGCAATGTTCTATCATTGGGTGACCTTATTTTGTAAATACAGAGCAATGTTCTATCATGGCATGATCCTATTTTGTAAATACAGAGCAATGTTCTATCATTGGATGACCCTATTTTGTAAATACAGAGCAATGTTCTATCATTGGGTGACCCTATTTTGTAAATACAGAGCAATGTTCTATCATTGGGTAACCCTATTTTGTAAACACAGAGCAATGTTCTATCATTGGGTGACCCTATTTTGTAAAGTCTGAACAATGTTCTACCATTGGGTGACCCTATTTTGTAAATACAGAGCAAAGTTCTATCATTGGGTGACCCTATTTTGTAAACACTGAACAATGTTCTACCATTGGGTGACCCTATTTTGTAAATACAGAGCAATGTTTTATCATTGGGTGACCCTATTTTATAAACACAGAGCAATTTTCTACCATTGGGTGACCCTATTTTGTAAACACAAAGCCATGTTCTACCATTGGGTGACCCTATTTTGTAAACACAGAGCAATGTTCTACCATGGCATGACCCTATTTTGTAAATACAGAGCAATGTTCTATCATTGGGTGACCCTATTTTATAAACACAGAGCAATGTTCTACCATTGGGTGACCCTATTTTGTAAACACAGAGCAATGTTCTACCATGGCATGACCCTATTTTGTAAATACAGAGCAATGTTCTATCATTGGGTGACCCTATTTTATAAACACAGAGCAATGTTCTACCATTGGGTGACCCTATTTTGTAAACACTGAACAATGTTCTACCATTGGGTGACCCTATTTTGTAAACACTGAACAATGTTCTACCATTGGGTGACCCTATTTTGTAAACACTGAACAATGTTCTACCCTTGGGTGACCCTATTTTATAAACACAGAGCAATGTTCTACCATTGGGTGACCCTATTTTGTAAACACTGAACAATGTTCTACCATTGGGTGACCCTATTTTGTAAATACAGAGCAATGTTCTATCATTGGGTGACCCTATTGTGTAAATACAGAACAATGTTCTATCATGGCATGACCCTATTGTGTAAACACAGAACAATGTTCTATCATTGGGTGACCCTATTTTGTAAATACAGAACAATGATCTATCATGGCATGACCCTATTTTGTAAATACAGAACAATGTTCTACCATTGGGTGACCCTATTTTGTAAATACAGAACAATGTTCTATCATTGGGTGACCCTATTTTGTAAATACAAAACAATGTTCTACCATTGGGTGACCCTATTTTGTAAATACAGAACAATGTTCTATCATTGGGTGACCCTATTTTGTAAATACAGAACAATGTTCTACCATTGGGTGACCCTATTTTGTAAATACAGAACAATGCTCATCATTGGGTGACCCGATTTTGTAAATACAGAACAATGTTCTACCATTGGGTGACCCTATTTTGTAAATACAGAACAATGTTCTATCATTGGGTGACCCTATTTTGTAAATACAGAACAGTGTTCTACCATTGGGTGACCCTATTTTGTAAATACAGAGCAATGTTCTACCATTGGGTGACTTTATTTTGTAAATACAGAACAATGTTCTATCATTGGGTGACCTTATTTTGTAAATACAGAGCAATGTTCTATCATTGGGTGACCTTATTTTGTAAATACAGAACAATGTTCTATCATTGGGTGACCCTATTTTGTAAATACAGAACAATGTTCTACCATTGGGGGACCCTATTTTGTAAATACAGAACAATGTTCTATCATTGGGTGACCCTATTTTGTAAATACAGAACAATGTTCTACCATTGGGTGACCCTATTTTGTAAATACAGAGCAATGTTCTACCATTGGGTGACCCTATTTTGTAAATACAGAACAATGTTCTATCATTGGGTGACCCTATTTTGTAAATACAGAGCAATGTTCTACCATTGGGTGACCCTATTTTGTAAATACAGAACAATGTTCTATCATTGGGTGACCTTATTTTGTAAATACCGAGCAATGTTCTACCATTGGGTGACCCTATTTTGTAAACACAGAGCAATGTTCTATCATTGGGTGACCCTATTTTGTAAATACAGAACAATGTTCTATCATTGGGTGACCTTATTTTGTAAATACAGAGCAATGTTCTACCATTGGGTGACCCTATTTTGTAAACACAGAGCAATGTTCTACCATTGGGTGACCCTATTTTGTAAATACAGAACAATGTTCTATCATTTGGTGACCCTATTTTGTAAACACAGAACAATGTTATTTAAATTGGTGACAATAGATCGTCAACGCTAAACAATGTCCCGTCCAAGTCAGGGGGTCTCAAATACGCAGCCCGTGGCCCGTGGGCCGTATGTGGTACACCAACTGTATTTTCGTGGCCGTCAGTAAGCTTACAGAAAATGTACTATTCGTGAAATTCAGACAACTACTACTGATACACATCAAATTTTATAGTTAATTTTATATACGTGACATAGTTTTTAAATCAATCCCTGATTTCAGCTTCTAAATACATGTACATCTGAAGATAATAAACTATTGTTTTAATATTGGCTGTCAGAAAATTACACAAATAAGATTTAATTGTAAGTATGAAGGGCGTGGGGGTTGCGGCCCCTGACACACCTCTCAAGTGATAAAATGGCACATGCCTTCATCTGAGTTTGAGACCCCCTGGTCTAAACTAAGCAACATTTTGTAAGGCACTTTTTTCAATACCTTGTAAGTTTGTAAGACGATGCTGTAAAAGCTGAATCTTATTTTATAATAGCTAATCTTGTACATAACCGATCATCCTCCTGTACATCATCCATCATGAGTTATTTGTATTCACATATTTCATCCATTTAACGGCCGTTGTCCAAATTCTGAGCCAAACTCAATCTCGATTGTATGGAAATAAATGAAACGCTATAAAAACAGACAGTTACTAAAAATAACAGCTTTTGCCTTTGTTATGTAGTCAAACATCTAGTCTTACATTCTTTTTTATTATAAAATATTTTGCGATCAGTGTCCAATAAGTTAAGTAACATGTTTCTTAAAAAACGTGAAATCGTTCATAAGCATGGCAAATGACATTTTTTTGCTCTCCCTAGTTTTACATTAAAGTTCAAATTATCTTCTTGAATCCAGAATGTCACATACGCGTTATTACAAATCTTAGTATCGTGGGGTTTTAGAAGTCATTACAGATCGCTCTTTTCTCTAATGTGTATTATGAGCCAGTACAGGTCGCTCTTTTCTCTAATGTGTATTATGAGCCAGTACAGGTCGCTCTTTTCTCTAATGTGTATTATGAGCCAGTACAGATCGCTCTTTTCTCTAATGTGTATTATGAGCCAGTACAGGTCGCTCTTTTCTCTAATGTGTATTATGAGCTAGTACAGGTCGCTCTTTTCTCTAATGTGTATTATGAGCTAGTACATGTTGCTCTTTTCTCTAATGTGTATTATGAGCCAGTACAGGTCGCTATTTTCTCTAATGTGTATTATGAGCCTGTACAGGTCGCTCTTTTCTCTAATGTGTATTATGAGCCAGTACAGGTCGCTCTTTTCTCTAATGTGTATTATGAGCTAGTACAGGTCGCTCTTTTCTGTAATGTGTATTATGAGCTAGTACATGTTGCTCTTTTCTCTAAATGTGTATTATGAGCCAGTACAGGTTGCTCTTTTCTCTAATGTGTATTATGAGCCAGTACAGGCCGCAGTGGCGTAGCTAGGGTCATGTGCGCCCGGGGACATGACACAAAATCGGCGCCCCTTGTCGGACCGAAAGATTCTGGGGGCTCATTGAGCCCCGAAGAAAAAATTGAAATTTTACGGTTTATATAGTTCATTTTCGAAGCTTCTGGTATTTTAATGAAATAGAATACAGACTAATAATTCTCTATACGATTGTAAACAATTTATTTGAAAAAAAAACTCTACTAATTATACGATTAGACATAGTCTACAAAAAATTTATTCTCCTTGATTTAATTTGATTGTCGCAAACTCGTCAATCACGTTGTCAAAATTAATATTCTCAATTGTTTCTCTTTCGATGCTAAGGAGTGGATTTTCTCGGGAATCTTGTAAGTGCTTTTCTAACAGTGGATCATACTGATCAAGTTTGATCACAGAGAGACAGGAAAGAGAAGCGGTGTCTGATGTTTCATATAAAAGGAATCCAACTTGCTTTGACATACCGACACAATTTCTTGAGAGGAGATACCTTCTGTAAGCCAGTGGTTCTCAACCTTTTGAGATTCAATGACCACTTGAAAATGTGTGTCCTAGCTACGGACCACTACTAAAAATTGTGCTACTGCTGAGCTGGAAAGTTAAATATAATTATACTGTGTATATCTTATCTGTTGCACACGCTCCTTCTATACAGAAGATTATTGCTATGTATAAGTAGTATACATATTAGTTAGTAAAACTATACTAATATGCTACGTTTTGCGTGCTCCAAAAACAATATCGTAATGGCTTTCTTTTGTAAAGAACAAATGTCATTTATATTATTCTCATAGTCATCTTTTTTAATTCTACTTGCTAACTATAAAAAAAACTTTAAGTCATAAACAGTAGTTTGTATTAAAAAGACTGCTATATTAGTTTATTTAGTACTAACAATGTTTTGTTTTTATTGTAAGCAATGCAGAAAATCCACTTTCACAAAGTTGCAAAGGGTAAAAGTATTTTAAAAGCTATCTGAGACAGCTCGGAGTACTCCAAAATTTCATTAAGCCCACTTTCTGATGCAACATATTCAAAGTGGTATAGCTAGTCAGTTCAATGAATTGGTTTAATTACGATGTTGGTAATTTTATTTGATGAGACTATGTGTGCGAGATTAGGACCACGAAAAACCACTGAACGTTAAAAATCACCAAAGTAGAATTAAAAGTGGCCCCTTCATTGATCGAATATGACCAGAAATCAAATTTATCATCACTGTTGTT
This sequence comes from Ampullaceana balthica, assembly GCA_944989445.1. Lineage (NCBI taxonomy): Eukaryota > Metazoa > Mollusca > Gastropoda > Lymnaeidae > Ampullaceana > Ampullaceana balthica. The sequence continues at coordinate 323,336 of CALYLW010000655.1, read as the reverse complement.
TATTTATTGCAACATTTTCTGTTTTCTCGGTGATTTCGTATAAATCATCAAACATCTCAAAGTTACCTTGAAATAATCTTAATTTCCAAAGATCAAGCTTTTTCGTAAAAACAGACAATTTGTAACTGAGAGTAATATAATGTGTCTCCTTTCCTTGCCGAGTTGAATTAAGTTTATTGAGTTCTTCAAAAGTTTTAGCCAAGTAAGCCAGAACAGCAACGATAAGCTATGGTTCAAATGATCAACAAGCTTTGAATTTTTTCTACATGAAAATCTCTTACGTCATCACGTAATTCAAACAGTCTGATAACCAGCGAACTTCAGTATACAACAGTAACTGTTAATGTTCAAGATTCATATTCGAACATAAAAATCAAAGAGCCGAGAATTTAATGGAAGAGCCTTGATAAAATTTAAAAACTATTTAGGCCAGATAAATTTAAAAAAACCTGTAAAAAACCAAGTTTTTCACTATAAATCCTTTATGTACGAGACGTAACTAAAAGAATGTTCATTATAATACGCAGCGCCAGACCCTCCAGAAATACAAAATTGCAGTTGTGTCGTAAAACATGTTTAATATAATGCGCACCGATCAGGAATATGTTTGTAAAAAGAGTTGTCAATAAAATACGCACCTTATTGCGCGACAGAAAGGTTGATCAAAGGTTAAAAATCGATCAAAAGTTTTGGCGACAAGGGCGGGCGGGCGGCCGCGCGGGCGGCCGCAGACACCACGAGTTAATATAAAGGATTTAAAAATTTATTTTAAGTCTGTGTTAATTCTTTTACTTGTTAGTCCTTCTTGATGAATCATTCAGTGCGTAAATTTTATGCTTTGCTCGCGGACCACCTGGCACATCTTCGCGGACAGCTAGTGGTCCACGGACCACAGGTTGAGAACCACTGCTTTAAGCCCCTCCTTTTTCTTTTCTTGGTCATTTTGGTTGCTATTAGTGTTGTCTCTGTTTGTTCTATTAATAGAATCGCATTAGTGTCTTACTGCTCCCCTACTCTCACCCCCAGTCTCTACCAGTTTTTTTAAAAATCGCCATTAGCAATCCTAAATTGTGGATGTGTCATTTATTTATGAGTAGAATAGCGCCCCTTAACGCTCAATGGGCGCCAAAATCATGCTTGCCAACTGATTTGTAATGAATATATTTTAGGAGCTCCGAAATTCTATCTTGCAAACGTATTTGGGATACATTAGTTTACATCAAAACACTGTTAAATAATTAGTTTTAATACTCATTTTGGCGCCCCCTAACGTGGCGCCCGGGGACATATGTCCCCCCCTGCCCCCCCCCTCGCTACGCCACTGACAGGCCGCTCTTTTCTCTAATGTGTATTATGCAAACATCAAATCTGAAATATTTCACTTATTCCCCTTGTATAATTTTTGGTTTTATCGCACATATTTATTTCTTATCAGTTTGTCATATCGTTTTCTAAAGCGTGCTGACACTTGGGTCCAACACAAATCCTCTGCCAGAAACACAAACTTGAACAGCTACAAATTCTGACGTTGTCCGACTCAAAAGTCTTCGTGCTTTCATTACTCTGACATCTCGGCTTCTCTCCCTCAGATTCCCAACCCCTTTCAAGCACTCAGGCAAGCCTCGGAAATGCCAAGCAATTTCCATGTTAAAACAAGCCCGAGATAGCAGCCTCCCCCCTCCATTGAGCCCCACATCTCTATCCCCTAAAATAACCCCTTCTTCCTAGTTGTGTCATTTAAACCCAGTTTGGAGGATTTTTGTTTTGAGGTCATTTAAAAAAGAAAATCCGGCAACTGTTGTGCGAAGAAAATTTTCTAGACTCCAAAACAAAGTCTAGCCATCTCTCGTGCCAGCGGTAACAGACGACAGTGGAAAGAAAAATCTTCTGAAGTTTGGTTTTGTTGTGATCTGGACACTCAATTTCTCTTCTTGTCCTCAGCAAACTACAAGTTATAATTCATGACCTCCCTTCCTTTCCCTGTCAGCGCTGTGGATATGCTTGAACAGAAATTGGAGATATATGTCTGTGTGTAGAAAGATTGGTGATCAATGTATGTTGTCTAGAGAGATTGGAGATTTATGTATGTTGTCTAGAGAGATTGGAGATCTATGTATGTTGTGTAGAGAGATTGGAGATCTATGTATGTTGTCTAGAGAGATTGGAGATCTTTGTATGTTGTCTAGAGAGATTGGAGATCTATGTATGTTGTCTAGAGAGATTGGAGATCTTTGTATGTTGTGTAGAGAGGTTGGAGATCTATGTATGTTCTGCAGAGAGATTGTGGAGATCTTTGTATGTTGTCTAGAGAGATTGGAGATCTATGTATGTTGTCTAGAGAGATTGGATATCTATGTATGTTGTCTAGAGAGATTGGTGATCTATTTATGCTGTCTAGAGAGATTGGTGATCTATTTATGCTGTCTAGAGAGATTGGTGATCTATTTATGCTGTCTAGAGAGATTGGAGATCTATATATGTTGTGTAGAGAGATTGAAGATCTTTGTATGTCGTGTAGAGAGATTGGTGATCTATTTATGCTGTCTAGAGAGATGGTGATCTATTTATGCTGTCTAGAGAGATTGGAGATCTATGTATGTTGTGTAGAGAGATTGGAGATCTATGTATGTTGTGTAGAGAGATTGGAGATCTATGTATGTTGTGTAGGGAGATCTAGAGACATACTTGTTAAAAATATTGCATTTAATTTAATTTTTTTTTAAAAATTATAAAACAAATAAAAAGACATAAAGTCATTTCCCTTGACTCTAATGAGAACTAATCTTGTTACACGACTGTTTATACCTTAAAAGCTGTTTTCGCTGAGTCAATGTTTTGTTGTTAGGGTGTTTGGGTGGATGAAAATATCTGTCTTTATGGCACTATACAAGTATAATCTATACTAATAAAAGGCAATGCCCTCACTGACTGACTCACTCACTCATCACTCGAGTAATTCTCCATTTCCCCGTGTAGGTAGAAGCACGAAACTTTGGGGAAGTTGTTGAGTACATTCTCACAACAATATTTGTTGAAAATGTATTTTAAAATTAAATGTAGTTTTTTCGTTATATGAGCTATATAAAAACTAACTCATCACTAATTCTTCTTCTTCCCGTGTAGGTAGAAGCATGAAACTTTGGGGAAGTTGTTAAGTACCCTCCCGCGATTGTAACTGGCGACAGAAATATTTAAACTTTCCCTCAATGGGGCCGGGGGCCCAAATGTAGTTTTTTTTCCTATACGAGCTGTAGATAAATATGTTTAAACTTTGGAGAATGTTTAAATGGATCTTGACCAAACTTGGAATATTAAAGTTTGATAGCCCATAATAAAATACTATAGGACATTTAACTCATAATATCCATTCTTTTGGAGAAACTGGCCCCTAATATATATCTTAATATATAAAGCTCAGTTGGTGTTGGTATCTTTGTATGTTTGTATGTTTGTATGTTTGTATGATTGTATGTTTCACTTTTCGACTTTCTGTTAGACAGCCACGGAAAAACCAAATGACGGACGGGGACCAAGTTTGGCAGGACGGTTCCTTTTACCCTGAAGGTGGTTTTAAGTTAGTTTTTGTAATTGTCCCTTTTGCCCGAATGCCGTAAATTAAATAATCAGAAAATGCAGAGACAAAGAATAAAAAAATTAACCTCATTTTTGTATTGAACACATTTACGCGGACGTTAAAATGCCGTTCAAAGCGAGTTACTTTTGGGAATGTTTTTTTCCCCAATAATTTATTTTCAGCGGTGCGCATTCAAAAAATATTATAATGTCTAATTACGGTGCACACATTTTAACAGACGGTTGAATATTTTTTTTTCATTTTTATTTTATTTTTCAGATATAAAATCTGGTGTGTGTGTTGCGTTTAATATAATTTACAAAATATGATGCCTTATCCGAAATAGGGAACAAAAAAAAATAATTCCTTTTTGAAATTATATACATTACTTATAAACCGTAAATATAAATCGTAAAATTTAGAGACATAAAAAATGTTAAATATTATTTCCCTGTTAAAACAATTATGAATACGTCAAAATGAGGAGTTATTTTGGTCCAGTACATTTACTTTATAACAAGACTTTATTTTATGCGGCCAGCTTTCTATATTGTCTAAATATGGTGTGCACATTTTTTTGATATAATTTTAATACGACCGGTTTTTTTTAAAAAGTATTTTAGAAAGTAAATATATAATTTTGTTTATTTGCGCTATGAGTCACTTAGCTTTTGCCTTTTAAAGGGATAGTGCCACATGTTCTTTATCTCAGAGACGTGGTTACAAATATTATATAACTTACAATTGTGATAGGATGCAGTTTCGTAATTATATATTAAATTTTTGAGTGACGAGGGTGGTAGAGCTCTTTCGGAAAACCTATAAGTTATGTTAATTTTGTACAAGTGGGAATGAAATTGTAAATTTAGTTATTATGGTCGGCAAGACTCATTATTTAATAAATCATATCTTTTAAATAGTAAGGTTATGTTAAAAGGCACTGCATTAAGTGAAAACAACTCACGCGGTAAAATGGCATATCTCTGTTTCTCATAAGATTTTAACTGATGAATCTGAAATTTAACTTGGAAAATAAAAATTGTAATAACCAGCAACTAATACTTGGATAAAGGGGCTGCACACTCCCGCTAGAAAGTGCGGGTATTTTTCTAGTATATATATATATATATATATTATAAACGTTTAAGACTCTTTCCCCATTTGATTTCACAGATCTTTACAAATTAATATTGACCAACCAATATTTCAATCGTGATCCAGATTGAAAACAACTTTTCTTTTGAACTTGACATATTACACCTATTGGGCCCCCGGGCCCTTATTGTAGTTTATTTAAAGCAATATAAATATTATTTCATTCATCAAATGGCCGTTAAACTTTGGGAAGTTGTTGATTGCATTCAAGCAAATGTTTGTGGCATAAAAAGTTGTTAGAATACCACTTATTAAGGGCCGGGGGCCAATTGTGTCATTTTTTAACATTAGTTGTATAAAGTTATTTTACTAAGGACATCTATGTTGTACATTCTAAGGACATTTATTTTGTACATTCTAAGGACATCTCTCTTGTACATTCTAAGGACATCTCTCTTGTGCATTCTAAGGAAATCTCTGTGATACATTCTAATGACATCGCTGTGATACATTCTAATGACATCGCTGTGATACATTCTAATGACATTTCTGCTGTACGTTATTTTCTAATTTAATTTGGTGTTACTGTTATTTAACGTTTCTTTGGAGTTATTTTATAAAAGTTGATTACAATTGAATGACGTCATTAAGGTGCATTTTTTGTTGTTGTCCAGAATGGCAAACATATTTTCGTTGATGTATTGGCAGTTTTCATTGGAGTAACAACATTCCTGCTTATTCTCACTCATTGTTGAGCGGCAGCAATTATTTTGTGTATGAATTCTTCCAAGCGTGTGTTTATTTCCGCACTCAACTCGGTGATTGAATTCTCCATTTCTTTAATACACACAGCTTCAGCCGTTTGTCGTGGCGCCTCCATAACTCTCTGGCCATTCACTGGCTTTCCTCCTTATCGTTTCATGGCAGTCCACTCACAACCCTTATCAAAGCCCCAACAGAGAAGAGGATGGAGGGAAGGGAAGGGGTGGGGCGTGTAGTAGAAGACTCGCCACATGAGTTAATATTTATATCATGGGGGTCAAGTATCATTTATATCAAGGCGGTCAAATATCATTTATATCATGGGGGTCAAATATCATTTATATCAAGGTGGTCAAATATCATTTATATCAAGGTGGTCAAATATCATTTATATCATGGGGGTCAAATATAATTTATATCAAGGTGGTCAAATATCATTTATATCATGGGGGTCAAATATCATTTATATCATGGGGGTCAAATATCACTAAAGTCATGGGGTCAAATATCATTTATATCATGGGGGTCAAATATCATTAATATCATGGGGGTCAAATATCATTATCGTCATGGGGGTCAAATATCATTAATATCATGGGGGTCAAATATCATTAATATCATGGGGTCAAATATCATTTATATCATCGGGGTCAAATACCATTAATATCATGGGGTCAAATATCATGTATAATATGGGGGTCTAATATCATTAATATCATGGGGTCAAATATCATTTATATCATGGGGGTCAAATATCATTTATATCATGAGGGTCAAATATAATTTATATCATGGGGGTCAAATATCATTTATATCATGGGGGTCAAATATTTATATAATGGGGATCAAAAACCATTTATGTCATGGGGGTCCAAATATCATCACGGCATGTAGTTTTTTTATATAATAAAATATACCGGTAGTTTTTATGATGGCGTAAAATATCGCTTATAACATTGGGTCTAATGCTGTCTACGACCTGACATCAAATATCAATTATATAAGGGATCATATATCATTTATAAAACGTGATTTAATGCCTTTTAATTTAAACCGTTTTTAATCACAGTGATACGTATACTTTGTATTGTCTGATTACATATTGTTAAATGATGTATACTTTTAAATCTAGGGAATATGATATTTCATATAATGGGATTAATATGCTTTATGTCATGGCAATAAAACAGATTAATACAATTTTTAAAGTACATCTGAAAATATACTTAACCACAAGATCCAATTATAATTATTTTTACACTTGATCTCATACATGATGTCACACCTCATCTCGCTGCTGTAAAACTAAACAATGATCGAATTAAACATTTATCCTGTTTATCATAGACAGCTTGAATGAGCTGATTCATAGTGAATCCATCCTTTAGACTTTAGACTTAAACCCCAAAGATCTAACATTCACCTGATCCGTACACATTCTATGAAAACTGACAGCTCGCTTGTGCAGCGGCTCACACAGCCTACAGCATCGGTAATGAATTTTTGGTCCTTAACTTGTTTCTGTGTATGATGGCTCACTAAAGCGTTAGAAAAATACATTCGAATTTTTGTTAGTTGAGGCGTATCTAGGGTTGTTGTAAACCGTGTGCGGTAGCTCATGGGGTCACACCTCTCAAGAATTACCTCATGGACCTCCTCCTAGTCTGCCAGTGCTCGATAACGGGAACTTAAATTACATTTTGGTGTCACACTATTTGATGGTGTCACCCCATTTGATGGTGTCACCCCATTTGATGGTGTCACCCCATTTGATGGTGTCACCCCATTTGATGGTGTCACCCCATTTGATGGTGTCATCCCATTTGATGGTGTCACCCCATTTGATGGTGTCACCCCATTTGATGGTGTCACCCCATTTGATGGTGTCACCCCATTTGATGGTGTCACCCCATTTCACGGTGTCACCCCATTTGAAGGTGTCACCCCATTTCATGGTGTCACCCCATTTGATGGTGTCACCCCATTTGATGGTGTCACTTCATTTGATGGTGTCACCCCATTTGATGGTGTCACCCCATTTGATGGTGTCACCCCATTTGATGGTGTCATCCCATTTGTGGTGTCACCCCATTTGATGGTGTCACCCCATTTGTGGTGTCACCCCATTTGATGGTGTCACCCAGTGAACCCCCGAACCCCCCTCTCTGCTTTTTAGGATGTTTTTCTAATCATGGTCAAAACTTTGAGTGATCCTGACTTTGACCAGCAATGACCAGTAATGACCAGAAATGACGTGCAGTGTGTTACAGAAAAGAGACAAACAGATGACTTTCAGGTGGAAACAGAAGCCACACAAGGCTGTATCCATTTCCTAATGGTGTCAGTTTATTTTCTCATTACCCTATCAGAGGTAAGTATAAACATATAACGGAGACCTTGACCTTTACAAACAACAAATGTTAGAAATGACCAGATTAAAATTATCATCTTGATTTCAGGAAACAGAGCGTCAAAGTGCAAAATGAAATATTCAGCCATTTGAAAACGAAATGTTTGTTCATGAGAGCCTAGCACGATGCCAGTCCTCTTGCTCTCCTCTCGAATATTTTTATCGTAGCCAAGTGTTGAATTCGTTGTTTTATTTCCTGTTTTTAGAGAAAACAAATTATACTCAAAACGTTCGTATCTGAATTATGCTATTACTGCGTCATCAGGAATGTTCTAATGTCTGCCCTTGCATGCAGGTGTTGGCGAGATTTTAAACGTCAATGCAGTGTTGCTCCAGTAGCTGTCAAAACATTGAATAGAGAAAGAGAAAAAAAAAGAAAAGAAAAGAAAAATACAACAAACAAACAAGTGTGTCGACAACGTGTTTTAGAGTTAGTGCAAAGAGTGTGTTTTAGAAAGGCAAAGTGAAATGGAATATGAAGAGAATATTTTCAATCAGTTATCAGCTATTCGTAATTGGGTTAGTTTTCATATTTAATTTTTAGAAAGTACTTTAAAAAAATGATAGACAATAATAATAATGAGCAACAGGGAAAAGTAAATAATAGCAGAGCAAGGAATGTTGAGGATTTAAACTTTACAAATGACAAAACGATGAAATGACGTTTCGGATAAACAACTACCTCAGCTCACAATGTGAAACAAAACAAACGAATTACTTGATATTAAAAACGTATCAGATTCATCGTTCCATTAAGAGGCACAAAGCCCGGGACAAAAGCCGGGACAAATGCGGGACAAATGCGGGACAATGGCCGGTAAAAATGCCGTGATAATGTTCGAGATCGTGTTTGGGACAGATGCCGGGACAAATGTCGGGTAATACAAATTAGTAAATAAGGAGATAAAACAATAAGATTATTAATACTACAATTTTTAAAAAACAACATAACATGTAGTGTCCTTGTTTGTTGAAAGTGTTTATCAGTGAAATACTTGGACTTGGACTTTGTGAAGTTTAAAAACATCCCTCTTGAAATTGCATTTGAAATCAACACATTGCTCTTTGTAACCGTGTGAAGACTAGATTTTAGCTCACTGAACTGAAAAAAAAGTTTAATTAAGTTGTATTTTTTAAAGCATATTTTAGAGGCGTCTTTTTGAGGATGGATATGCGCAAGCTTTCGAGAACTAAAGTGTGTTTAAACAGTCCGAGGATTTGACGGCCACCAGCTCTAGCAGATCTCGATTAGATGGGTCCCGGATTAACAGGTGTCCGGAGATGCAGGCAGGGATTAAGCGCGGCAGTTGATTGAACAATGGATAAGCCAGACTATCACATTTGATCGTTTGGGGATTAAGGGAAGGCGTGTCTCTAACTAGAGTTGTCCTCCCACCCCCATGTATTTATTGATTAAATTGTGACAGATTGGCATTTTCGGAGACAACTTTCGTTTATACTTTTTTTGTTTGTGAAATTTTAATTTACTAATTTAGAAATGTGCACTTTTCAAAGCATCTTTTTTTTTAACTCTTCTATTACAATGATTTTATTATAAATGTATTTATTCATTATTTTGTTTCGTTTTTCGATTAAATTAGATTTATTAAAACATGCTGTGATTATTGTATTAGCCATAAAGAATTCAATTCTTATTTATTGTATACAGCTCTGGTTTTTCTTGCATTTTCATTTCGTTTGTCAAATTGATTTTTTTAGTCTAGGCCTGCTTTATCGCTCAGTTTATCCTCTGTGTCTAGGCCCGCTTTATCGCCCAGTTTATCATCTGTGTCTATGCCCGCTGTATCGCTCAGTTTATCCTCTGGGTCTAGGCCCGCTTTATCGCCCAGTTTATCCTCTGTGTCTAGGCCCACTTTATCGCTCAGTTTATCCTCTGTGTCTAGGCCCGCTATATCGCTCAGTTTATCGTCTGGGTCTAGGCCCGCTTTATTGCCCAGTTTATCCTCTGTGTCTAGGCCCGCTTTATCGTTCAGTTTATCCTCTGTGTCTAGGCCCGCTTTATCGCTCAGTTTATCTTCTGGGTCTAGGCCCACTTTATTGCTCAGTTTATCTTCTGTGTCTAGGCCCGCTTTATCGCTCAGTTTATCCTCTGTGTCTAGGCCCGCTTTATCGCTCAGTTTATCCTCTGGGTCTAGGCCCGCTTTATCGCTCAGTTTATCCTCTGTGTCTAGGCCCACTTTATCGCTCGGTTTATCTTCCGGGTCTAGGCCCGCTTTATCGCTCAGTTTATCATCTGTGTCTAGGCCCGCTTTATCGCTCAGTTTATCCTCTGTGTCTAGGCCCGCTTTATCGCTCAGTTTATCCTCTGTCTCGCGAATCGCTAACCATAGTGAGATGCGGAAAATTAGTTAAATGGTTATTTTGAAGAAGTTGGGGATGTGAGGGGGTATGGGGTTGTGAGGGGGTATGGGGTTGTGAAGGGGTATGGGGTTGTGAGGGGGTATGGGGTTGTGAGGGGGTATGGGGTTGTGAGGGGGTATGGAGTGTGTCTTTAGACTAGGCATGGGGGGGATGAAAGGATGAGCAAACCACATGTTTTATTAGCGCTAGAGATAAGGGGATCAGAAGACGAGTAAATCATGTGTTTCTTTAACACAAGGGATGAGTGGATCAAAGGATGGGTAAATCATATGTTACTCTTGTGATCCGGGTGATCTTTTAAAATACGGTTTATGTTAAAGACTATTTTAAAATCGATGTCATATAGTTTACGAATGTCGATGTCATATAGTTTACGAATGTCTATGTCATGTAGTTTATGAATGTCGATGCAATACAGATTAATGAATAGCTAAGCTCTACAAATTAATGAATATAGATCCAGAAGAATTTAAGCATTATTCTTTAAAATGAAAAGTTTGATATATAATTATTATTGTAATCAAAGAGGAATTTAACTGCCTTACAAATTAGAAATTAAAGTGTTATGAACCACATGAAGCAACGTATTTACGTCCAGTTCAATAAAGATTAAAAATTCTAAACCCACCCGGTTCATACAGATGGCATCTCTTTGTGACCTTTTAAGAAAAGAATATTTTAAAGCATAGTTTTTTAAAAATATTCTAAACAAGAATTTTAAAAAAAAGAAATAAAAATATATGTTTTCTTATCTGAAAATGTGTCTAGGCCTGAAGAAAAAAATGGCAGCGAAACGCTTTGATGAAATATGATAAGGAAGAAGCCTTAATTGATTCATTATTGTAGAAATAACTAAAACAAATTTATTTTTTGTACACATATTTCCTGTGAATCAAAACTCCTCCATCTGATCCACCACGTGAACACAACATCTGACAGTAAATAAACTAACTATTCGTTTATTTAACATCCAACTTCGTATCGCGCTCTCCTCCTTGACACTCGCCATTAAAAATCGCGACGTCAAATACCCACGTAACAAACGTTTAGAATTTAATTTGAAGTACATTAAAAGTATAATACCGAGCATTGGCATCAAGTGCGCCATCAAGTGCCCCATCAGGTGCCCCATCAAGTGCCCCATCAGGTGCCCCATCAAGTGCCGCATCAAGTGTCCCATCAAGTGCCCCATCAAGTGCCCGATCAAGTGCCCCATCAAGTGCTCCATCAAGTGCCCCATCAAGTGCCCCATCAAGTGCCCCATCAAGTGCCCCATCAAGTACCCCATCAAGTGCCCCATCAAGTGCCGCATCAAGTGCCGCATCAAGTGCCGCATCAAGTGCTGCATCAAGTGCCCCATCAAGTGCCCCATCAAGTGCCCCATCAATAAAACAAACTTTTTGATTTCACGTCGACCTGGTACTGGGGTCCCCCCCTCCCGTCGGTATGGCTGGCTTTTCAACGGCTGGGAGCTGAATGGTGAGTTCACACGTCTGCGTGTTCGCGACCTTTGACCCGGTGCTGAAACCTCAACTCATTTCGCGGTTTCCTTGCTATGTGATATGGCGACTGTATTCAAATAAAGTTCCTAGTGTTGACGTATCCCTCGCACCAACCCCATCAATATTCTCAGCCAACTACACCCCCATCAATATTCTCAGCCAACAACACCCCCATCAATACTCTCAGCCAACTACACCCCCATCAATACTCTCAGCCAACTACACCCCCATCAATAGTCTCAGCCAACTACACCCCCATCAATACTCTCAGCCAACTACACCCCCATCAATACTCTCAGCAAACTACACCCCCATCAATATTCTCAGCCAACTACAACCCCATCAATACTCTCAGCCAACGACACCACCATCAATATATTCAGCCAACTACACCCCCATCAATATTCTCAGCCAACTACACCTACATCAATATTCTCAGCCAACTACACCCCCATCAATACTCTAAACCAACTAGACCCCCATCAATACTCTCAGCCAACTACACCCCCATCAATACTCTCAGCCAACTACACCCCCATCAATACTCTCAGCCAACTACACCCCCATCAATACTCTCAGCCAACTACACCCCCATCAATATTCTCAGCCAACAACACCCCCTTCAATATTCTCAGCCAACTACACCCCCATCAATACTCTCAACCAACTACACCCCCATCAATATTCTCAGCCAAATACACCCCCATCAATATTCTCAGCCAACTACACCCCCATCAATACTCTCAGCCAACTACACCCCCATCAATATTCTCAGCCAACTACACCCCCATCAATATTCTCAGCCAGCTACACCCCCATCAATAGTCTCAGCCAACTACACCCCCATCAATACTCTCAGCCAACTACACCCCCATCAATACTCTCAGCCAACTACACCCCCATCAATATTCTCAGCCAACTACACCCCCATCAATACTCTCAGCCAACTACACCCCCATCAATACTCTCAGCCAACTACATCAATACTCTCAGCCAACTACACCCCCATCAATACTCTCAGCCAACTACACCCCCATCAATACTCTCAACCAACTACACCCCCATCAATACTCTCAGCCAACTACACCCCCATCAATACTCTCACCAACTACACCCCCATCAATACTCTCAGCCAACTACACCCCCATCAATACTCTCAGCCAACTACACCCCCATCAATACTCTCAACCAACTACACCCCCATCAATACTCTCAGCCCAACTACACCCCCATCAATACTCTCAGCCAACAGCACCCCCCATCAATACTCTCAACCAACTACACCCCCATCAATACTCTCAGCCAACAGCACCCCCATCAATACTCTCAGCCAACACACCCCCATCAATACTCTCAGCCAACTACACCCCCATCAATATCTCTCAGCCAACTACACCCCCATCAATACTCTCAGCCAACACACCCCCATCAATACTCTCAGCCAACTACACCCCCATCAATACTCTCAGCCAACTACACCCCATCAATACTCTCAGCCAACTACACCCCCATCAATACTCTCAGCCAACTACACCCCCATCAATACTCTCAGCCAACTACACCCCCATCAATACTCTCAGCCAACTACACCCCCATCAATACTCTCAGCCAACTACACCCCCATCAATACTCTCAGCCAACAGCTCCCCATCAATACTCTCAAACAACGACTACACCCCCATCAATACTCTCAGCCAACAGCACCCCCATCAATACTCTCAGCCAAATACACCCCCCATCAATACTCTCAGCCAACTACACCCCCATCAATACTCTCAGCCAACTACACCCCCATCAATACTCTCAGCCAACAGCTTCCCCATCAATACTCTCAAACAACGACTACACCCCCATCAATACTCTCAGCCAACAGCACCCCCATCAATACTCTCAGCCAACTACACCCCCAGTTCGCTGCAGCAGCTCCACTTTATTAAACATTTACACAAACATTGTAATTTACCGTCACCAGTTCCAGATATAGAAGATTTCTCTTAATAATATTTACTCTTTATAATTCCAAAGTTGCCACTATTTCTCCCAAGACGCCACTATTCCTCCCAAGACGCCAAATATTTATCCCAAGAAGCCACTTTTTCTCCTAAGATGCCATTATTTTCCCAAGATGCAACTACTTCTCCCAAAAAGTCATTATTATTCCCAAGACAACTATTTCTCCCAAAAAGTCATTATTTTTCCCAAGGCATCGCATTTTGGACGGCGCTATCTTCCCCAAGACTCCACTTTGTTTGCCAAAAATGGTACTGTTTCTCGAAAGGCGCCACGAAATTTCACAAGGTGCCACTATTGTCCCCAAGGACGAATGTGTTCTTAAAGCTTGTGCGACTGCGCAGTCACGCAAAATATATGGCTCCGATGGGGCGCAGATATATGGCCGATGGGGCCGCAGCAGTTTATAAAAATCGTGCAGAAAATTTTGATAAGCATAATATAATATATTTTATTATGAGGTGTACAACTGCTCGCAAAAATTGGATACTTTGCACGAGGATTACCGAATCTTAGAGTTAACATTGTCATTCTTAGAGTTAATATTGCCTATCTTAGAATTAACATTGCATATCTTAGAGTTAACATTGCCTATCTTAGAATTAATATTGCATATCTTAGAATTAACATTGCCTATCTTAGAGTTAATCATTCCTATCTTAGAGTTAACATTTCCTATCTTAGAGTTAACATTGCCTATCTTAGAGTTAACATTGCCTATCTTAGAGTTAACATTGCCTATCTTAGAGTTAACATTGCCTATCTTAGAGTTAACATTGCCTATCTTAGAGTTAACATTGCCTATCTTAGAGTTAACATTGCCTATCTTAGAGTTAACATTGCCTATCTTAGAGTTAACATTGCCTATCTTAGAGTTAACATTGCCTATCTTAGAGTTAACATTGCCTATCTTAGAGTTAACATTGCCTATCTTAGAGTTAACATTGCCTATCTTAGAGTTAACATTGCCTATCTTAGAGTTAACATTGCCTATCTTAGAGTTAACATTGCCTATCTTAGAGTTAACATTGCCTATCTTAGAGTTAACATTGCCTATCTTAGAGTTAACATTGCCTATCTTAGAGTTAACATTGCCTAAGCTGCCACTATTTATTTTATCAAGGCGCCAGTACATGTATTTTACCAATAAAGGCATTAATTCTCCCAATCAAGATAGCGTCCCTTCCTTTAAGTTGTCCTCCCCCCTACGTCCTAATTTTCCTACGTCTCTCTACCATTACATTCCGTGTACCTATATGAAAATGTTAGCCCTCCCCTTTCCACTTAGCACCATGCTCTTGTCACTTCATTGTTATTTTTCTGTTGTTATAACTTATAAATATGATTTTTTTCCTATTTAAAAAACAATCTGAAATACGTACATGAAAAGGTATGAATGAATGAAGAATGCTTCCTTCAATAGGCATCATTATTATTTTTTTTAAGTTATGAAACAAATCTAATTTGTAGGGTTTTCATTTTTCCTGTTCATGAACAAAGAAATGTTAAGTTTTTAACATGGTTAAATTTTTAATTAATAACAATCGAACATTTCTTAAAATATTAAACCTACCTTATGTAAACTGTAGTGTCTTTATATGTTGTAGCTTGATATGTATGTGTTACATTGAATGCGTTGATTATTATGTGTATAACTATTTATTTATGTGAAGTGCTGTTAACCAAGTTGCTTGCTTGGGTACAGTGCTATATAATTCTATCAAATTATCTATATATATATAATTCTCTCCATGGGACCATGCGAGGCAAGCAAGCTGCAAGTATGTGCAACCGAGCATGACGAATGACCCTCGCTCGGGTCAACTAAACACTGTTGACAAGCGTGGTGGGATGAAATGAAAAAAAAGGGTGGGGGTGGGAGTGGGTGCAACAATGCACTTGCCTTCACTTGCATTGTTCCTTCATAGTATATGTGAGATTCGTAGTGTACTGGTTATCACGTCTGCCTCATACGTCGATTGTCCTGGGTTCAAGCCCCAGCGAAAACATGTTTTTAAATAATTTTCTAAAATGTCTGTATGTGCCGTTCTTTTACCCATTTATTGCCAACACTAGCTGAACCCGCGGCGTAGCATACGCCGCTAATGATTTAGTTACGGTGAAGACTTCCTGAAAGACACAGTTGTCAAAATGGGATGGGTTTGGGCAAACGACTGTGAGTGAATGCAAAAGAAGGAACTCTGGAGAGACCCGCGGCGTAGCATACGCAGCAGACTTGCTCATAATAGACGGTGGCAAAGAACGGATGGGGTGGGTGAGAGTACAGACACAAAAAGCAGCACAAAGTAAGTAAAAAATAGCGAGTAAACATGGAGACAAGCACACTGAGGTTGTTGTTACTCGCCTCCCATTTAATACTACCATCCCTATAACATAAATTGTGTTGGCCGACCCTAGCGAGGGTTAGTCATGTTTAGGGTTGTTAATTGCGTGTTGTTGTTGTTGTTGTTTTTTTTTAAACCGATTATCGATTACATGCACACTGAGGTTGTTGTTTACCCGCCTCCCATTTAATACTACCATCCCTTAAACATAACTGTGATTCGCCGACCCTAGCGAGGGTTAGTCATGTTTAGGGTTGTTATTGCGTGTTGTTGTTTTTTGTTGTTTTTTAAAACCGATTATCGATTATGTAACTCTGATTTTAAACCGATTATCGTTTTAAAGCTGACTTCATAGAAGTTAGGGGTGTACCGAATTTCGCCTGCAAACGTCTCGAAACCAACAATGAGTTGGCAGTCACCCGACACCGACGTTCACTCGCGTTGTTTTGATTTCTTCGTGCTGTAGTTTGTGTTCCGTTATTTCTCCACTTTCTTTGCACTCTCCATGAGCAAGTCTGCGGCGTATGCTACGCCGCGGGCGTCTAGTTATTATTATTATTATTATTATTATAATTATTATTATCATAATTAAAATCTACTCATCTAATTCATTTGTCTTTTAGAACAACGTTCACTATGAATTGATGGACAAATAAATGTGCCAAGATTATTTTATAGTCTACAGAGTTTTTAACAAATATAACGATCTTCAATGAACGGTAATGACTTTATTCTAAATTTTCAACCAGTGTTTCCTTAAACGATGATCAAACCAAAAGGTAACTGTGTGTGTGAGTGTGGGTGCTGAGGGGGAGAGGGTGTGTCAGGTGGCTGTTTAAATCGCCTCCTCACAAACAGATTATGTTCCATCCCTAGTGAAACCTTTCTACAAGACTAAAAGATGCCAGAAACAGAAAAAAACATGGCTATTAATGCGTTTACGACTTTACCGATAGAGAGTACCAGCTAAATGACAAATATTTCGTTTAACGGATACACTGCAAGCACCACACACTGATATCTTCATTAAATGATAGATTCCTTTTAAAAGTGTAATTATTTCCACCCCTTCCCACCCCCACACGTTTTTTGTAAAGCCACGCCAACGTTCTGTTATTGATTGATACCAAGTATCGTAATCACATTAGGAAGAGTGCAAGCATTTTTGCAGCTGATGATGATGTTGATAAAACTAGCTGGTCGGCCCGTCGTTGTGTTGGTAATCAGCGCATCCCTTCGGTGTTTTTGTCAGATTCTAAACTTTGACCACTTTTGCCAATCTTTTTCAAATACTGGTATTCTATGTGTACGGGGGGGGGTGGGGGGGGTTTGGGCCTGGGGAATACATCATGGACAGATAGTGCGGGGCCGCAGGCAATCGTTTCTCTAAACGTAATTCGTAAACTCTTAATTTATAAATTTATTCTTTATGTTCGTTTTAGAAACAAATCTCAGAAAAGAAACAAGAGATCAAGAAATCTAAGATAGATTTATATAAAAAAATAAAATTGAAAAATATAAAATGTAGTCAGAGTTTTTGTTTATACACACCACGCCTTCAATAATACATCACACCACGCCTTCATAATACATCACACCACGCCTTCAATAATACATCACACCACGCCTTCAATAATACATCACACCACGCCTTCATAATACATCACACCACGCCTTCAATAATACATCACACCACGCCTTCAATAATACATCACACCACGCCTTCAATAATACATCACACCACGCCTTCAATAATACATCACACCACGCCTTCAATAATACATCACACCACGCCTTCAAATAATACATCACACCACGCCTTCAATAATACATCACACCACGCCTTCAATAATACATCACACCACGCCTTCAATAATACATCCCACCACGCCTTCAATAATACATCACACCCACGCCTTCAATAATACATCACACCACGCCTTCAATAATACATCACACCACGCCTTCAATAATACATCACACCACGCCTTCAATAATACATCACACCACGCCTTCAATAATACATCACACCACGCCTTCAATAATACATCACACCACGCCTTCAATAATACATCACACCACGCCTTCAATAATACATCACACCACGCCTTCAATAATACATCACACCACGCCTTCAATAATACATCACACCACGCCTTCAATAATACATCGCAACGCGTCTTCAGCTACAAGGCACACCACGCCTTCAATTAAACAGAACACCACGGCTCAAAAAAACAGTTGACACTTTTGTAACTTTATCCAATACACTCGCGACCGTCGACCACCCCAAAACAATCTACTAAAATATCTACTAAAACATCTACTAAAACATCTACTAAAACATCTACTAAAGCATCTACTAAAACATCTACTAAAACATCTACTAAAGCATCTACTAAAACATCTACTAAAACATCTACTAAAACATCTACTAAAACATCTACTAAAACATCTACTAAAACATCTACTAAAACATCTACTAAAACATCTACTAAAACATCTACTAAAACATCTACTAAACATCTACTAAAAACATCTACTAAAACATCTACTAAAACATCTACTAAAACATCTACTAAAACATCTACTAAAACATCTACTAAAACATCTATTAAAACATCTACTAAAACATCTACTAAAACATCTACTAAAACATCTACTAAAACATCTACTAAAACATCTACTAAAACATCTACTAAAACATCTACTCAAAACATCTACTAAAGCCCCGAATAACTCTTGGCTTTGGGGAAATGGAATTTGATGAAAAATGTTTACCGTATATACTCCAGGATAGTCCACTCACTGAAGTGGAATGTTACATTTCCTCTGTGATCGCTACGGTAAACTCAAGACGTTTATAAAATAAGTTACCCGTGTATAAGTCGACCCCCTGATTTTTTCAATGAAATTTGTATTTAAAAAAAAACAATTTATACTCGAGTGTATACCGTTGTGATTGTTTCTTACCTTGAGGGGAACCACTTAATACCTTTTTAAATATGTTTGTCAACAAAGCAAACAAAAAAAAAGTAAACTTAATTGTGATGGAGATTGCTGATGAAATTAAAGTAATTCTTTTAATTATTATTACAACATTAGAAAATTCTTAATGGTCTTTCAATTCGTTGGGGCAAGTTGGGAGAATAAAATGATTCAATCAAATCACTATTCAATGACTACTTAAACGAGCTGATTGTTATATTCAATAAATCGTTTGAAAGATAGAAGAAAAAAACTCAAGCTAAAAGTTTTATTACATCGTAATCATTAACATTGTAATCTGAAAAGGCTTGGCGGTATTGATTGACAAAAACCCGAGAAACAGGACTTTGTACACGCTGTGTGTCTGCGGGTGAGTGTTGATCTGTTAGTGGGTGTGTGTGTACATGTGTGCGGGAGAGTGATTGGAGGTTTGAGAGAAAGAGTATTTCCATGTAAAGCACATTCGTAAATTATTCTCTCTTCATCATCTCGCGCTCTCTCTGTCTGTTGTCTCCCTTCCCTTCTCTATCTTTTTCTGTTGTTCCTCTTCTCTCTCTCTCGCTCTCTATATTGTCTCCCTCCCCCTTCATCATCTCTCTCTGTTGTCTCTTAATCTCGCCTTTTCGGAGGATGGTCTCATTTTGTATCAATTAAGATTGTGATGTCATCCCTATTGTTTTCATGCAAATATTTTGTAAGGTTTCAAATCGATGCATGTTCAAATTCAGAAAACATTTATATGATATGTTTCTAGTACCTTATTTTTGTTATTCTGTTTGAATTATTCATTACTTTAGATTTGTTTTCTTTGAAAATGTTCACAGCGAATAGAAAATTGGTTTGTGACAGTGATTACAAAATAATCAAAAGTTGTTTACAAAAATATATTTCACATTAGAACGATAGGGCACACTTGATACAAATGCAACTTGTCACAATTGATGCAGCCAGGTGCAACTTGTCACAATTGATACAGCCAGGTGCAACTTGTCACAATTGATTCAGTCAGGTAAAAACTTGTCACAATTGATTCAGTCAGGTGAAACTTGTCACAATTGATACAGCCAGGTGCAAATTGTTACAATTGATAGTCAGGTGAAAGTTGTAGCAATTGATGCAGGCAAGTGAAACTTGTCACAATTGATTCATTTAGGTGAAACTTGTCACAATTGATACAGCCAGGTGCAAATTGTTACAATTGATAGTCAGGTGAAAGTTGTAGCAATTGATACAGGCAGGTGAAACTTGTCACAATTGATTCAGTCAGGTGAAACTTGTCACAATTGATTCAGTCAGGTGAAACTTGTCACAATTGATACAGGCAAGTGCTGCAAGTTGTCATAATTGATACAGGCAGGTGCTGCAAAGTTGTCACAATTGATACAGCCAGGTGCAAGTTGTCACAATTGATAGTAAGGTACATGTTGCATGTCACAATTGATACAGTCAGTTGCAAGTTGTCAGAACTGATAGAGTCAGGTGAAAGTTGTCACAATTGATACATTCAGGTGAAACTTGTGACGATTTATACAATCACGTGCAAGTTGTCACAATTGATACAGTCAGTTGCAAGTTGTCACAATTGATACAGTAAGGTGCATGTTGCATGTCACAAATGATACAGTCAGTTGCAAGTTGTCACAATTGACATAGCCAGGTGCAAATCGTCACAATTGATACTCTTAGATGCAAGATGATACAATTGATAGTCAGGTACAAAGATTTCCAACAGTTAAGATAGAGCTGACAAACTATGGGGCACAGTTAGGTGTGACCGAGAAAAAAGTCTCGAAGGTTTAATGTAGCTAACCGTGTTGACTATAGTAAATACTCGGTACACCGGCTGTTAGGGTGATACCGAGGCACACAGATGGTACACGGGGTCTTAAGGTGATACCGTGGCCACACAGAGGGTATCCGCAACGCCATGCCAAAGTCTGCGAACTGGCAGTTTCACCTTAAGCCTGGCGTTAACGAAAAACTCTGAAGAGAAACATCGAAGCTAACATTTTCTGTTAAAGAAGCGGACAGCCAAAAAGGGGGCGTGTTCTTCCTGGTCTACAAGCTGGACTCCAATTACAGCCAGTCCGGAAATGGACGTCGACTAAATTTTCCTCCAGGGCCGCTCTATAGAATGGGCCTCCAACACTACAGACATCCACAAACAACCATGCCATTGGTCTCATACTGAGGTGAGGGATAACTTGAAAGCTACAGTAATACGAGCCCAGCGATACAGTCTGTCGTCTTGACTTCTCCTGGACCGTGTTACGACATCAATGCAATACTTACATAGGGCTGACGTATCATGACAGTCACAGCTATGGACCTTCTTGACCCGACAAGACCCAATTTTTCCCAGATTTCGCAAAACACTGTTACGAGCTTGGCTCAAGTACTGAAGTATATGAAGAGCTCAAGGGAAGAAACTGCTATGTGACATTTTTGAAATTTTTTAGTTATCACCTGTATCTGATAGAAGATCAAAAATAGAATGCGCCGAATGAAGTTTTATGAAAAAATAATGTATGTGACCCTATTAAAAATTCAAATCTTTTTAGCTAATTTATAAGAAATCTTTACAATTTTGAACTTTAAAACTCGAATACCTCGAAATTATAAAAAAAAGTTAAATAGCTGTTTCTTTCCTTGAGCTCTTCATATACAAACTGACTTGAGTAAAGTTTTATAAATACCTAAAAAAGTGCCAAAAGATTTGAGGAAAAAAGGTGAAATCTTCCAAAAAATATGGTGTACCGACTACTTCTCTACCAACTATTTCATTTTGAGAAATTAAAAAATATATATTCACCTTATTTACATGCAATATAAAAAAATTGTTTGATGTTATTTTTAAAGATTTTTATTCAATTTAGTGTTTTGGAATATAATATAGCAGAGCCGTCTTTACACCATTTTGGGCCCCCGGGCAAAGAATTAGTGTTGGGACCCTGCCCCGCAGGAATAAAAAAAATATATTCATAATATATATAAATAAACATATTCCCATGGGGCCCCTATGCTCGTGGGCCCCCGGGCAAATGCCCAACGGGCCTATGCGTTAAGACGGCCCTGTAATATAGTAGTACATTTTAAATATTTAACATTTTTAATCTTTAAGTAAAGGGCCGTGCATAAATGACGCCAAGCGATTATGGCCGATTTTTACCCCCCCCCTTTTCCCCCTCTCGTCATATGTCACAAAAAGTTAGCCCCCTTCAAATATGAGGTCGCAAAGCTTTGCGGACTCACACCTCCCCTTAATGCCGTATTTTCTTTTTGAAAATGAGCATGTTTCAAATCACGTTTTTGTCGTTTTAAGTATGTATTTAGTGTGAGGCTGCACTCTAATATCGTAATGCGCGTGAAACCATGTAAAACGTCATTAAATAAATTGTGAGCAAGCAAATATTTAAGTGGAACTTTTATTTAAAGTTTTGCAATTTTGATGTGACGTCAAATTTATTAAACACCCCCTCCACCTCGTCACACATCGTCAGAAAAGTGTGACCCCCTCCCCCAAACCATGTGCGTTGCGTCATTTATGGACGAACCCTAATCAGCGAATGTAAATTATTTTATTTGTAATTAATAAGAAATCCTGGCCTACACAAAGAGGTTTGAATGATCTCCCTTCCCCACGCCTTCAGTCAGCCGAGCAGACGATACGTTTAGTGCATGTGGGTCAAAACAAAAGAATGCGCCAACACAGACATAACGAAATTAAAGATAGAAACGCAAGTAGAAAGAGAAATCTAAAATAATTTCTTCAAAGTGTGTTATAGCAACATATATTTTAGGTGGCACACTTTTCCTTGTCTTAAAAATTATTCGCCCCCCCCCCATTCTAAAAACCTAGGTTTTTTTAACAAAGATTATATTTCTACCTTTCTTCCACAGTTTATAATTATTTATTTTAAAAATTTAACCACCTCTTTCTTTCTCTCTATCTTCCCCCTCTCTCCTTCTCTCCCCTCTTCTTTTCCTTCTCTCTGTCTTTTTAAATCCCTGATATTAACTTCGCGGCCGTCTCTCTCTCTCTCTCTCTCTCTCTCTCTCTCTGTCTTGGGCTCGGCGGGCGGGCGGAAAAACAGAAGTCAAAAATGACCCACTTCCCATGATCCGATCGAACTGAAATTTGGCACACGGACCCGTCTGACCTAACAATGCATCGTATCAAAATTTCAGATCGATCGAACGTACCGTAATTAAATTAATGCATTTTTAGTTTATCCTTATATGAGGTATGTAATTTAAATTCACGGTTTGTTATTGTTTTTTTGCCACGTGAAATTTTGAGCTGACGCATTGAGGCGACCCAACGAAGCGACGGGCGCTTTTGTTTACATTTTACGTGTCACTCTGAGCTCGGTCAAGCGAATCGGTGACCAGACTTTTCCCCTCTCCCCCCCCCCACCCACCCCTCCCCCCCCACTAGGGTTATGATGCAAAGTTGAGTTAAGACAGATTCAGTCTGTAAATGTTTGAAAATAATCAATACTGTTAGTTATGTCTCATATATAAGGGATTTATAGTCAAAAACTTTGTTTTTACGGGTTTGTTTTATTAAATCCCTTATATTAACTTCACCGGCGTCTCTCTCTCTCTCTCTGTCTGTCTCTGGGCGGGCGGAAAAACAGAAGTCAAAAATGACCCACTTCCCATGATCCGATCGAACTGAAATTTGGCACACGGACCCGTCTAACCTAACAATGCATCGTATCAAAATTTCAGATCGATCGAACGTACCGTAATTAAATTAATGCATTTTTAGTTTATCCTTATATGAGGTATGTAATTTAAATTCACTGTTTGTTATTGTTTTTTTCCCACGTGAATGTTTGAGTTGTCACGACCCATCGAATTACCGCGTGCTTTTGTTTACATTTTACGTGTCATGCTGAGCTCAGTCCCCCCCCTAGGGTTATGAAGCAAAGTTGAGTTAAGAGTTAGAAAATACTGTTAGTTATGTCTCATATAAAAGGGATTTATAGTCAAAAACTTTGTTTTTACGGGTTTGTTTTATTCCCTCTCTTTCCTTCTATCCCTTTCAGTTTTATTTTCTCTCTCTATCTCTCTCTCTCCCTCGTGCACAATAACTCATTCTACGCTCATAATGACATTATGTAAATGTAAAATATTTCCATGAATTAAGTGTAAACCCGTAAAATGAAAGTGTTTGAGAACCACTCAACTCTAACAAATTGTATTGGAAAGGTTAATGTAGAATTTCCCCTTGAATGATTCGTTCACGGAGGTGAATGTTTTCTTTGTTCAGTTCAGCATCAAGAGCTCTTCTCAAGGCCAATGGGCGTCTTGAGCACTTATTATCAAATAATAACAGAACACAAGACATAATAACTTTCAACAGCTCTGCGCTCTTAGAGAGAAGTAAGGGAGAGGAATCAATGTTGTTATTGTAAAGCATGCAATTTGTGCGACCAGCGTATGCTGGACAGTGGCGTAGCGAGGGGGGGTGCAGGGGGGGACATATGTCCCCGGGCGCCACGTTAGGGGGCGCCAAAATGAGTATTAAAACTCATTACTTAATTTTATTTTGATGTAAACTATTGTATCCCACAAATACGTTTGCAAGATTGAATTTTGGAGCTCCGAAAATATTTTCATTACAAACCAGTTGACAAGCATGATTTAGGCGCCCCCATTGAGCGTTAAGGGGCGCCATTCTACTCATAAATAAATGACACATCCACAATGAAGAATTGCTGATGGCGTTTAAAAAACTGTGAGTTGCTGGGAGTGAGACTAGGGGAGCAGTAAGAGGCAAAGGTGATTCTATTAATAGAACAGACAGAGACGACACTAAAAGCAACCAAAATGACCAAGACAAGAAAAGGGAGTGGCTTAAAGCAGTGGTTCTCAACCTGTGGTCTGCGAAGCACTAGTGGTCAGCGAAGATGTGCCTGGTGGTCCGCGAGCAAAGCATGAAATTTACGCACTGTATGATTCATCAAGAAAGACTAGCAAGTAAAACGCAGACTTAAAATATATTTTTGATCTGGCCTAAATAGTTTTTTAAATTTTATCAAGGCTCGTCTATTAAATTCTGTCTCTTTGATTTCTTATGTTCGAATATGAATCTTGAACATTAACAGTTACTGATGTATACTGAAGTTCGCTGGTTATCAGACTGTTTGAATAACGTGATGACGTAAGAGAGTTTCTTGTAGAAAAAACTCAAAGCTTGTTGATCATTTGAACCATAGCTTATGGGTTGCTGTTCTGGCTTATTTGGCTGAAATTTTTGAAGAACTCAATAAACTTAATTCAACTCGGCAAGGAAAGCAGACACATTTAATTACTCTCAGTGACAAAGTGTCTGCTTTTACGAAAAATCTTGATCTTTGGAAAAGAAGATTATTTCAAGGTACCTTTGAGATGTTTGATCAATTGTACGAAACCACCGAGAAACCAGAAAATGCTGAAATAAATAAACAAACTGTTGATAAATTTGATTTCTGGTCATATTCAATCAATGCAGAACCCAATTTAAATTCTTCTTTTGTGATTTTTAACGTTCAGTGGTTTTTCGTGGGTGTCCAGAGATAATCTCGCACACATTCACTCATCAAATAAAAAAATGACCAACATCGTAATTAAACCAATTCATTGAACTGACTAGCGATACCACTTTGAATATGCTGCATCAGAAAGTGGGCTTAATGAAATTTTGGAGTACTCCTAACTGTCTCAGATAGCTTTTAAAATACATTTACCCTTTGCAACTTTGTGAGTGGATTTTTTGCATTGCTTACAATAAAAACAAAACATCGTTCGTACTAAATAAACTAAATATGGCAGTCTTTTTAATACAAACTAGTTTATGACTTAAAGTTTTTTTTATAGTAAGCAAGTAGAATTATTAATATAGAAGACTATGAGACTAATATAAATGACATTTGTTCGTTACAAAAGAAAGCCATTACAATATTGTTTTTTGGAGCACGCAAATCGTAGCATATTAGTATATTTTTACTAACTAACATGTATATTACTTATAGCTAGCTAAATACACAGTATAATTATATTTAACTTTCCAGCACGGCAGTAGCACGATTTTTAGTAGTGGTCCGTAGCTAAGACACACATTTTTAAAGTGGTTATTGAATCTCAAAAGGTTGAGAACCACTGGCTTACAGAATGGTTAATTCGCGTCCCTTTGCTGCATGCTGTGACTCTTTAAAAAAATTACTTCCCCAATCCCTCTGTGGAGGGAGTAAAGTGGGGGGAGAGGAGGGAAGGTCTCTCCTCTCACGGGCTTCCGTCGGTATGTCAAAGCAAGTTGGATTCCTTTCATATGAAACAGCAGACACCGCCTCTCTTTCCTGTCTCTCTGTGATCAAACTTGTTGCTCAGTATGATACACTGTTAGAAAAACACCTACAACAAGCCCGAGATAATCCAGGTTCAGTATCTTATTTATCACCGGAAATCCAACATGAATTTATCCACCTACTTACATCGACTGTAAGGAATCAGCTGTTGAGTGAAATCAGAAAAAAAGTACTGCGGTATCTTACTTGACTCAACATTCGATCTAGGACATCGGGAACAGTTTTCTCAAGTAAACAGATTTGTGGATGTTGATTTTCAAACTAAAAAAAGTAACCATCAAAGAATCATTTTTAGGTTTTGTACAGATACATTCCAAAGACGCAGCAAACCTGCTTGAAAGAATTATCGTAGAAAAACTGGAATCTAATAGCATACCACTAACCGACTGTCGGTCACAATGTTATTACAATGCTGCTGTAATGACTGGGCATATATATATATCCGACCTTCAACAGCGAATATGTGCCAGAAATCACAGAGCATTGTGCATCAACTTTGACAACCACAGCTTAAACTTAGCAAGAGTACACTCAGCTAAACAGGATCCAGTTACTATCACGTTTTTTTGGAACAGTTGAAAGTATAAATTTTTGTTTTCTCTCGTAAAACAACTCGTTGGGAAGAATTAAAAAGAGTTGTGCCAATCACAATGAAGAGGGAGTCTGAAACATGTTGGAGTGCACGATGAAAAGCTGTTAAAGCTATTTATGATGACTAGATGAACTGGTAAGGCTGTTGGAAAAATTATTAGAACATACAAATATGACGCCTGACACCAGATGTGATGCAGAAGCTTTGCTGGTAGGTATATTAAACTTTAACTTCCTATTTTTGTTAAATTTCTGGTACATCATACTTGGGAAAATTGATTATGTGCAGAAACGGTTGCAGAATCTTACTGTGAATTTCAAGGAAGCAGCATCTGATCTTGAATCGCTTGAGTCAGAAACTGTCAACATTCGTGATAACTTGAGCCAGGTTGCGGTAGACAATGGAAAAAAAAGATACACAACTTAAATGTGAATCGAGGTTGACAGAAGGATTAGACGACATCGGAGGATGCCTGGAGAATTAACAAGAGATGCAGGACTTTCTACAGAAGAAGAATTTCACGTGTTTTAAACAGCATAATTGATAGACTCCAAAAATAGATATCTATACGGTTTTTACGTCTAAAAATTTGGATTTTTACTAGACGTAAAAACCCTTCTTGGTGAGACAAAAGTCAATACACTTCGTTAAAATTGCTTAGATTTTGCTAATTTCTACGACACTGACGTCAATGGTCACGAATTGTGCACAGAAACCGAAGACTGAAAAATGCTGCTCAGTAACCGGGCTGAAGTTCTACCGGAAACTCCTTTGGATCTTCTTGGTTTAATTGTTTTATATAGAGATGATATATTTCCGAATCTGCGCATTTCACTTCAAATACTTCTAACAATTGCTGTTTCAACTGAAACTGCGGTGCTTCAGCAAACTGAAGCTTATTTTGTCTTACTTACGTGCTTCAATGGGACAATATCGTATGAGTGATATTGCACTCCTTAGCATCGAAAGAGAAACACTTGAGATGAGAATATTAATTTTGACAACGTGATTGACGAGTTTGCGCCATTCAAATCAAGGAGGATCATTCTTTTGTAGACTATGTCTATTCGAGTCATGTATAATTAGTAGAGTATTTTTTTCAAATAAATTTTTACAACCGTATAGAGAAATATTAGTCTGTATTCTATTTCGGGGGGGGGGCGCTCAATGAGCCCCCAGAATCTTTCAGTCCGACAAGGGGCGCAGATTTTGTGTCATGTCCCCGGGCGCACATGACCCTAGCTACGCCACTGATGCTGGATAAAACGAAGTGCAATTTCTGTTCTTTTTTTTTCCTTCTCAATTTACTGATAGAGAAATTTAACAAGAATATTAGGAACAATAAAATAATGTAAAAAAATCTTTTTTAAAAAGGACACGCTTTTATTCACATATGGAAAGTGCACTAAAAAGAAGAAAATAAAAATTTTCTATGAAAACAGGTGAAATCGGTGAACCTATCTACTGCACATAGAAGCGTGGGGCGCCCATCACAAATCATTTCTCATTGCAACTATTCTCTTACATATAGATACATATTTATGATTAATGTGATAGTAGCATTTATATGATCAAAGTTGTGAAACTTTTACTGTTTATTAATATTCATAAAAATTTGTTTTTATGTTTCGAAGCCTTGTACACGATAGAGAGTTGGCCGGTAAATTAGCGAAGTGGCCAATGTTGCTGTAAATTAGCCGGCCATAGCCAGAAATTCCGCGAAATGGCGTGCATCGATTGGCCAAAGTCCGAAGACAGAAGTCATGAGCAGATTGAAGTTTGACTAGTATCTTCTTATCCTATATAATAATCCTATATAATAAAAGGCAATGTTCTGTCCGTTCTTTCCGGTCCTCGATAGCAATTGGTCCCTCATATGACAATCATATTGAACACGCTTACGCGGACGTTCAAAACGAGTTATTTTTGGTGCAGTATTTCTTCCAAAACTTTATTTTGAGTTATGCGCTTTGTGATTTATAGTCAAAAGAAATGTTTTTTCGAGTTATTTATTTTATATGTGATGCACAAGTATGCCGGTCGAGACGGCTGTTGGAGGGGAGTTACAACACGCCACCAAACGGTGGTGGAACGTCCTTGGACAGGCTTTGTTGCTGGTTATTTATTATAATAAAAGGCAATTTTCTGTCCGTTCTGTCCGGTCCTCGATAGCGGTTGGTCCTTCAAACACATATGACTCCCACAGCCAATCATATTGAACACGTTTACGCGGACTTTCAAAACGAGTAATTTTTGGTGCAGTATTTCTTCCAAGACTTTATTTTGAGTTATGCGCTTTGTGATTTATAGTCAAAAGAAATGTTTTTTCGAGTTATTTATTTTATATGTGATGCACAAGTATGCCGGTCGAGACGGCTGTTGGAGGGGAGTTACAACACGCCACCAAACGGTGGTGGAACGTCCTTGGACAGGCTTTGTTGCTGGTTATTTATTATAATAAAAGGCAATTTTCTGTCCGTTCTGTCCGGTCCTCGATAGCGGTTGGTCCTTCAAACACATATGACTCCCACAGCCAATCATATTGAACACGTTTACGCGGACTTTCAAAACGAGTAATTTTTGGTGCAGTATTTCTTCCAAGACTTTATTTTGAGTTATGCGCTTTGTGATTTATAGTCAAAAGAAATGTTTTTACGAGTTATTTATTTTAACTATAATGAAACGTATTTTTGACGTGTATGCCGGTCGAGACGGCTGTTGGAGGGGAATTACAACATTCCACCGAACGGTGGCGGAACGTCCTTGGACGGGCTTTGTTGCTCGTAATTTAGTTATTAACATTGATTGTTAATTACAAATGATTAAAGTCATCTACAAAAGTGAAACTTACAAAGTATAGGTAATTATTTCCTTCTGCTAAAACTTTTACAACAGAATGAAATTCTATGGCATTTTGAATGACGTAACTGCTTGTTCTTCATACATTTTCAGCGATTTGTTCCACACTTAGTACCTTAATTGCATCGAATGTAGCATTGGCTACCCGTCAGTGATTGGGAAGACGCGACGGTTTGTAATGATTTTCCTTCCGTGCCCACGGATTCTAGTGTGAGCAGTTTCTCGTGCACAATTGAAAACTCTCTTCTGCAATAAATTTCTTTGAGGACACCATGTTTTTTCAGCGTATAGAAGCCACCCTCAACTTCCATAACAACTGCAAGCACTCTTCTTGGATCACCGCAACCTCAGTCAAGATGTGGTATATGGACACGGACATTATCTCCAACTTTCGCTGGTGCGGAATTTAGCATCTGAATTTCTAAGCATCTTCGTAGCTTGACCTTGCAAAGTAGGATATACTATGTTAATAGTTAAGTCCAACGGGCTTTGGCCGGAGTATTCGCGAACTGGCCGCACTTCAGACTTTGGCCGTAACATACGCAACATACGCGGGGTTGGGCGACAGGTAAACTTCTGAGACCGTTGCAACGGGCGACAGGTAAACTTCTGAGACTGTTGCAACGGGCGACAGGTAAACTTCTGAGACTGTTGCAACGGGCGACAGGTAAATTTCTGATATTGTTGCAATGGATGACAGGTAAATTTCTGATATTGTTGCAACGGACGACAGGTAAATTTCTGAGACTGTGTCAACGGGCGACAGGTAAACTAGTACTCGATGAAAAACACTACGTAACGTAATGAGACAGCAGCAAGAAACAGAATTCACAAATATGAACCAAAAAAAAACGATACCAATCGATTTTTAGTTCTTGTACCGGCCACAGATCATCCAAAGCCGATGTCATTGGAAATAAATATTACAAGAATAAAGATTACAAGAAATAAAGATTATAAGAAATAAAGATTATGAGAAATAAAGATTATAAGAAATAAAGATTACAAGAAATAAAGATTATAAGAAATAAAGATTACAAGAAATAATTTATCAAATTCTTTATAATAACTGCAGTTCAAAAGGGTTACTCGAAAAACAAATAAAAAAGAACAACCTATCAACCTTGTAGATGACAGAACAAAACAAACCAAAACTCATGATGCATATGAAATCAAAGCGCACGTAATAATGCACAACCTGCTAATACAATGGTCAGAATAGTTTGTTTAATTACTTAGTGGTAGTCTCCCCTACTCACCCACCAATTATGTTTCCATGGTTACGGACACTGTTGTTTATGTTTACTATTTAAATGGCGAATGTGCTCGGAAAATTGAACAATTGAAATTCTAGAAGTTCTGTAAGAGAATAATGACATCCGCATATATAAAAAAAAATATATAAAAAAACAAGGGAGTCCAGCAAGAGGTTTTCAGATGAAGACGGGAGCTTTTTTGTGTGGATTGGATTCATGTTTTTTAATATTATGTGTATTATATATAAAATATTTATGTGTTATTTATAGCTTTTGTTAGAACAAATACTCAATCATTTAGTAGGTCATCTCATGATAAATTTTTCAGAAAATTTAAAACTATTACGGATTACTGTTACTAAGTTTGGTGATGTTTTTCACCTGTGTGATGTTCATTTACTTGATTACACATTGTTCCTCGGGAGATTCTTAAAAAAAACACGTCAGATTATATGGCCCTTTAGAGGTGACGTAACAGTATGTGTCTTTAATTATAGAGCCTCTTAGAAGTGACGTAACAGTACATATCTTTAATTATATATCCCCTTAGAATTGACGTAACAGTAAGTGTCTTTAATTCCAGGTGTCGACTCTATGCAAGCGATGTCCATGACTAGACATGAACGATGGTGGTCTGATTAATTACTGATGTTTGATTGACCTAAGACCACTCACTGACCACTCACTGGCCAATCTGCACGGATGGAGGCTGGGGTGCAAAGAGTTCACGTCCTGACATCATCCAGGTGGATTAACCTTTGACGGGGACATCTTCACGGATATGTCGCCTAAAGGTAATCTCCAGTGTTCAATATGTCTGTCGTGATCCACGTAATATAATCCTATCACTTAATCCACGTAATCCTATCCTACCACTTAATCCACGTAATCTAATCCTACCACTTAATACACGTAATCTAATCCTAGCACTTATCGCGAGGAGCTGTATAATCTCTGACGATAATACCTAACACCTTGATTGTGCGTTACAATTTTCAGCCTTCCTCTTCTTATGTCATGTCTATTAGTTAATTAATGGTGCCCATATTTCTTCGTTTCGTTCCAGTGTCTTAAAAATCTTTTCTAAAC
This sequence comes from Ampullaceana balthica, assembly GCA_944989445.1. Classification (NCBI taxonomy): domain Eukaryota; kingdom Metazoa; phylum Mollusca; class Gastropoda; family Lymnaeidae; genus Ampullaceana; species Ampullaceana balthica. The sequence continues at coordinate 291,117 of CALYLW010000655.1, read as the reverse complement.
TATTATTTTACCATGATATATTACGTATTTTATAATATAAATTAATTTAAAACATGTGAAAGTTATTTGTATTGATCAAAGCATTAGCCATGTTGTCTATTTGTGTATTAGTCTATTAATAAAGCTTTAGTTTATTGATTTGATCACACAACTCGTTTGTGTGTCTTGTGTATTACATCAATTTACTTTATACAGATACTTATATATAATGTATTATTGTTATTTTGAGAAAAACCAACGTCCAGGTTACATTTCCGGTCAAAGAACACTGTTGCATGCTTATAAAGTATATTAATACATGACCTAAAAAAATAATTTTATTTTAATTTGAGGATTATTTTCTCGTACAGTCAGAGTTCTTGTTTGCCACACACCGCCTTAGAATCAAATATATATTTTCACATATTTTCTGAAATATTTATGAAATTTTTACTTTAAAATTAAGTACATAAAATGTGCCCTACACCTTAAATAAGTTTATCGCAAATAAAGTAAAATATGAAGCAGAACTAATGCAGACACATCTCCGATGAAACGGACATTTTCAAAATGGTAAATACATGAGATAAATATACGTGGACATGGCTTATCAGATTCTCATGAGCTAAATATATGTGGACCTGGCTTATCAGATTCTCATGAGCTAAATATACGTGGAACTGGCTTATCAGATTCCCATGAGCTAAATATACGTGGACATGAATTATCAGATTCTCATGAGCTAAATATACGTGGACATGACTTATCAGATTCTCATGAGCTAAATATACGTGGACATGACTTATCAGATTCTCATGAGCTAAATATACGTGGAAATGACTTATCAGATTCTCCAGCTGTTTACGAAAATTCAGATATAAAGCACATCTAAAATAAATGTTTAAAATAAGAGGTTATAAAAATTGAATCGGTGTAAACGGATAGCAGATAGTTGCTCGTGTTGAAAATAGAGCATGTGCGTCATGACAGCAATTGAAAACAATAATGCTACCACTGATGAAATAGATGTTGAGTTGACTGATGCTCCTTGCCATCTGATAGCATACGAAGCTTCACTGGTTCCCTCAACACATCGCAATACACTTTGGCCACGCGATACTTTGGGAACACATCAATAACGTGTATTTATAACTCAAGATAATGATGTCTAGTTATGGAGAGAAACTCCTTGTAAATTATTCATTAACTAACATATCTCATCTTTGCTTCTCAAAACGGCGCTCAACAATTTCCAACCTTAAAATTAATTTCCAAATAAATCCTGCACGCATAGCGTTATAAAAAGAAATAACCTCGAAACGTTTTTCTTCATTCTGTACGAAAGTTGGACACTTGTATGTCTTTATTTATCATTGTTTATTATTATACCTCTCTTTTAAAATATATTTCAGATGAGATATTAAACTGATATTCGATGCTCGTCTTATTTGCTACCCTCTTACCAAACATCCTTTATTTCCATTATTATCCCTGTCCCCCTAGCCTCCTTTCCTCCCTTCTTCCATCTCTCCACTGAAAATTCTTGTCTCCATTTTCTCTCATGTCTCTCCTGCCTCCCTCAACTCCCTCATCTCCCTCGTCTCCAATGTCTCCCATGTTATCATGTTCGCCATGTCTAACTTGTTCATTTCTACATGCAGAATACTCGTAATGTTTTGCTTCACATTTCTTATATATTTCCAGAAGTCTGTCTGTCATTTCATGTTCCGTTTTTGGGTCACCACATCGTATCTAGCAGACAATTATCACATGACAGAAAAATAACTACAACACTCATTTGGATCACTGAAATCATCGAAACTGACCACAAACTGACCACAAACTGACCACAAACTGACCACAAACTGACCACAAACTGACCACAACTGACCACAAACTGACCACAAAACTGACCACAAACTGACCACAAACTGACCACAAACTGACCACAAACTGACCACAAACTGACCACAAACTGACCACAAACTGACCACAAACTGACCACAAACTGACAACAAACTGACCACAAACTGACCACAAACTGACCACAAACTGACCACAGACTGACCACAGACTGACCACAAACTGACCACAAACTGACCACTAGCCCAATCTTGTAGCTATGAATCAACAGTCCCTGACCACAAACTGACCACTAGCCCAATCTTGTAGCTATGACTCAACCAGTTCCTGACCACAAACTGACCACTAGCCCAATCTTGTATCTATGAATCAACCAGTCCCTGACCACAAACTGACCACTAGCCCAATCTTGTAGCTATGAATCAACCAGTTCCTGACCACAAACTGACCACTGGCCCAATCTTGTATCTATGAATCAACCAGTTCCTGACCACAAACTGACCACTAGCCCAATCTTGTATCTATGAATCAACCAGTTCCTGAACAGTCACTGACCACTCCCCAATCTTGTATCTATGAACCAACCATATACTGACCACAAACTGACCACAACCAAGTCTCTCACCCCATGGCCACCTTGTATCTACAAGAACAGCTTTTCCTGACAACTGAGTGACCGATCAATAAGTTACAGCTCCTACTTACATTCCTTCCGTTTCTCGTCTTCTTTCTTTCTTCCACTTATAGACTTTTCCTTTGTTCTTTATTTCCATCATTGTCAGTTGTAATAAGTCCACCATTCCTACTTATCTCCGCCATTACTAGTTTGAATAATTCTCCCCTTTACTTCCTTATTTCCGATTGTCAGTTGTAATAACAGCATCTTTACTTCCTTATTTCCGTCATTTCCAGATGTAATAATTCCATCTATACTTCCTTATTTCCGTCATTGCTAGTTGTAATGATTCCATTCTCTCTCTCTCTCTCTCTCTCTTATGTCGTCATTGCTAGTTTGAATAATTCCATCTTTACTTCCTTAGTTACGTGGTTGCCAATTGAAAGATATCAATCCTTCCCTTTTTATGTCCGTCATTGCCAGTTGGAGTAATTCCTTCCTTCCTTCCTTATTTCCGTCATTGCCAGTTTGTATGATTCCGTCCCTCCCGCCATGCAGGGTTTATCTGGCTTATCGTCGGTCGTTTCCTTTATGGCAGAAGTTGAACAAAAAGAAGGGAAAAAAATTCCTGAAAATAGCTGTCGCCTGCCAGCAATCGATATCCTGGACTTGAGATGTGTGTTATTGCTGCGTCTCTGTTGACAGCTTGTCACTGACACATGACACTGACAGACCGATTGTGCCCTCTTGTGACAGAGCCTTGAAGCAGGTTAACGCACATTGACATGGCCCGTCTGACAATGACATAGTGTCACTGACTTATGGGCATGCACATACTGACAAAGACATGTTGTCACTGACTTATAGACATGGACATACTGACAAAGACATGTTGTCACTGACTTTATGGACATGGACATACTGACAAAGACATGTTGTCACTGACTTATAGACATGGACATACTGACAAAGACATGTTGTCACTGACTTATGGACATGAACATACTGACAAAAACATGTTGTCACTGACGTATGGCCATTGCCAGAATGATAATGACATCATGTCAATGTCACACTAGCACATCCTGGCTGAGCTGCTGACCGACATATTGTCTAAGCATTGACAACATTTAGTTGACACATGACGCACCGAATTCCTTGCACATCCATATCCTAACAGTCGCTTAACATAAGAGACGGCACATCTACTTTCACAACTCCCTTTTCTATTACCCTATAACACAGCGGTATACTGTTCACGAGAGTTTCGTTTAAGGAGATAGGACCATTAGTGGTCACAAGCACCAGGCAAGAATTCATAGGACCATTAGTGGTCACAAGCACCAGGCAAGAATTTATAGGACCATTAGTGGTCACAAGCACCAGGCAAGAATTTATAGGACCATTAGTGGTCACAAGCACCAGGCAAGAATTTATAGGACCATTAGTGGTCACAAGCACCAGGCAAGAATTCATAGGACCATTAGTGGTCACAAGCACCAGGCAAGAATTTATAGGACCATTAGTGGTCACAAGCACCAGGCAAGAATTTATAGGACCATTAGTGGTCACAAGCACCAGGCAAGAATCATAGGACCATTAGTGGTCACAAGCACCAGGCAAGAATTTATAGACCATTAGTGTCACAAGCACCAGGCAAGAATATATAGGACCATTAGTGGTCACAAGCACCAGGCAAGAATATATAGGACCATTAGTGGTCACAAGCACCAGGCAAGAATTTATAGGACCATTAGTGGTCACAAGCACCAGGCAATAATTTATAGGACCATTAGTGGTCACAAGCACCAGGCAAGAATTTTATCACGTGAAAAATATTCGGTAAGTCCTTGTGTAGTTATAAAACATTTTTAAAATGTTTTCTGACAACATCACCGTATTTAAAGAAACATTTTTAAAAATGTTGGTTTTTTCAAGCTTTTTATGGCCTGAATTTGTGTAGAAATTTGTTTAGAATGTTGTTGGTTCTCTATCCAACTCCACTGCACGTCACAATTTTTGCACGAAAACATTTGATCTTTTACTGACTTACATGCAGACGGTCTTAGATTTAAAGTATCAAAGATGGAAAAGACGCCTACATCACACCGCGAGTGTGTCAATATATTGCGCACCGCGCACAATCTAACATAAGCATTCACAAAGTGAGAAAACCCCATGAACTATAATTCTAGATTACATTAAAAGTCTATTTCAATCAATATTTTGAAGTAAATAAACAATTGCTTTCTTCAAATTGCTGCTAAATTCCGGAGTCGAACGAAAGAGATTTTTTTCAAAAATAATCCCTCTCACATTGTTCTACATATTACTAGCTACTGTTTGGGGTTATTATAATATTATCACCGATAGATGTTATGGTTGGGGAGAAAAATTGACAAAATACTGATATTATTACGGTTTTAAACTTTTTTTCCAGAAATATCAGAAATCTGTTCGATTTTCTTTCGGACCGTGCACTCCTTGGGACCTCCTTACATATTTCACAACCCGAACCTCTATCTGGTATGGTACAGGAGAGTTGCTGTTTAAAACACCGAAAATACAGGCAGACATTCGAATCTATAAACGCAATTCACCAGGGAAATTGCGTTAAAAATATATTGTAACCTCAACAATTTATTTTAAGCTTTTATTCATAAAAATTATACGGATGAAGTGGAAATAGCAGAGATTCCAAGTCTTGTTCCCTGTTATTTAACTTTAAGATCTACGACACTTCGCTTTATAACAAGACTCGCACATCATTTAAATAAGTATGTAAAAGCATACACCGCCCCCTCCCCCTCCCACACGCTATCTTCTACGTACAAATTGCTGCAACAGTTCTCTTTTCGCACAAATTGTATCTTCGTTTGTCATAGTGGTCGTTAGGTACAACCACAAAATAAAAGATGTCACAAAATATGCACAAAATAAAATAAATCGACAAAGGAAAAAAGAAATTACCAAATAAACAAATGGAACAGAGAAGGACGTTGAAATTGAGACCAGCAAGAATACAAAAAATGTCGAGAAATTGTAGGGTAACGATCCGTCGGTTAAGTACAGAATAATCGAAAACAGGAAGGCGTGACGAGAAGAAGGAATCCTTGGTCGAGAAGTTCCCGGTCACAGGCTGGAGGGGAAGAAAGATCCATAAGGATTCTCAGCTCTTGTATGTGGGGATCTTTCAGTAAGAGAGCGTCGGACTTTGTCTTAGTCTTAGGAATTTGTGATGTGTGTGGGTGTAGCGACTGTGATGGGACAGAGTTAGAGGAAAGTCTATTGTGTTTGTGAGGGGAGTGTGAGTGACATAGTTAGAGGAGAGATCTATTGTGTTGGTGAGGGTGACTGTGTGTGACAGAGTTAGAGGAGAGTCTATTGTGTTGGTTGAGGTGTGAGTGAGTGTGACAGAGTTAGAGGAGAGTCTATTGTGTTGGTTGCAGGGTGACTGTGTGTGACAGAGTTAGAGGAGAGTACTATTGTGTTGGTTGTAGGGTGAGTGTGTGTGACAGAGTTAGGGGAGAGACCATTGTGTTGGTTGAGGGTGAGCGCAGGACTGCGGTTGACGAGTGAGTGTAGGCGGAGTTTAGTGTGTGAGGATGTAAGGAAGTATTGATGTGTGGGTTTACAATGTGTCATGTCAATGTGTCATGTCAATGTGTCATGTCAATGTTGTCATGTCAATGTGATGTCATGTTCAATGTGACATGTCAAAGTGTCATGTCAATGTGTCATGTCATTGTGGCATGTCAATGTGTCATGTCAATGTGACATGTCAATGTGTCATGTCAATGTGTCATGTCAATGTGTCTATGTCAATGTGTCATGTCAGTGTGTCATGTCACTACGATTTATGGCTGAAATAAACAGCACACAGAAGGATTGCATTTGTGGAGATTAATCGCAGTGATATATATGGTAGCCAAGATCGGGTTTAGTACAAGAGTTGTTTACGTCACAAATTTGAACTGTTGACCTGAATAGTCGTAAAACTTTGGAGATATGTTGCGTAAACGAATCTTTGTAGCGACAAATGATGGATTATCTCAGTGGTGGTCACGAGTCTCCTGTGATTAAAGCGAAAACAGTCACAATATAAAGGGGATTAATAAACACAAACATGTCGTTAGAATGCCATATAATATAGTAACCTCAGTAGATAGCTGAAGATTCGTTTTGATCACATCGACAGTTGGTCAAACATACAACAGTCAACTTGCTCCCATAGAATTGGCTTCATCATGTGAAGTCCGACCCGTCATGACGGCACTGTTCAAGTTATAGAGGTGCACTTTCTGCGGATACAACTTGATCAATGGACAACAATCAAAAATGTACGTTCAACATGCAAACCTTTGTAGAAATCCGCGGTGCAAATATACACTATCTGCTGAAACAAATTATATTATGTTCTCGTGGAGACACACACATCATTCACTTAGAGAATGTTGTGGTTTTTTACACGCTTTTATTTAACTAACACTGTTTGTATGTTGTATCCGTCAAATATTGTAACCGTAAAATTAAACCACTTCTGATGGTTCTAGAGATCTCAAAAATTTTTACCACAGATAGATCTTGTATGACAATACATTGTATCAAAATTTCAGATCGATCGAATGTACCGTAATTAAATAAAGCATTTTACGTTTATCTTTATATATAATCTGTATCCGTGCTATTCTTGACTTTCACGTGAATGTCACCGGAGTTCACACAGCCATCAGTGACCACATTCCAGTGTTAAACAGCTCAGTAATACGAAACTAAATCTAAATTGACATGATAATACAAGAGGAACAACTGGAATTTGTGTTGCTAGTTTGGCCGAATTGTTAAAGTACTGGATTTCGACTGGGGTATTGGGTTCAATTTTCAGTTGGGGAAAACTGTTTTTTTTTAATACATAAATTTGTAATTAATAATCTATCTTTTTACCACTATCACATTTAAGTATAGACAACGAAGATGAATAATTAAATGAATTGATTATGTCGAAAAATTGAATTAAAAAATTTTGATACTAAAAAAGTAGAAATAAAATATTTTTAAAAATCTTTTTTTAAAAGCACACGCTTTATATTTACATATAGAAAGTGCACTAAAAAGAAGAAAATAAAAAATTTCAATCCGTGAACCTATCGACTGCACATAAAAGCGTGGGGCCCTCATCACAACTCGCTATCATGTACAAGGCTGCGAAACATAAATACAAATTTGTATGAATATTAATAAACATTTTAAAGTTTCACAACTTTGATCATATATATGCTTCTATCATATTAATTAGAAAAATTATCTATATGCAAAAGAGTAGTTGTAATAGAAATGAGTTGTGATGGGCGACCAACACTTTTATGTGCAGTCGATAGGTTCACGGATTGAAAATTTTTATTTTCTTCTTTTTAGTGCACTTTCTATATGTAAATAAGGGTGTGCTTTTTAAAAAAAAGATTTTGTAAATATTTTATTCTCCAATAAACACTCCCTGTGGATGTACATGAAATAATTTGATTACATAGAATTATATTGTTATTAATATCAGCTTCCCATAAGAGATATGTTCTATACATCCCCTACATAACAAATATGTTCTTTATACATCCCCTACATACAAATATGTTCTTATACACCCCTCATAACAAATATGTTTCTTATACATCCCCTACATAACAAATATGCTCTTATACATCCCTACATAACAATTGTTCTTATACATCCCCTAACATAAAAAATATGCTCTATACATCCCCTACATAACAAAATGCTCTTATACATCCCTACATAACAAATAGTTCTTACATCCTAATAGCAATATGCTCTTACTACATCCCTACATAACAATATGTTCTATACATCCCTTCATAACAAATATGTTCTTATACATCCCTACAACAAATATGTTTTATACATCCACTACAATAAAAATATCTTATAATCCCTACATAACAAATATGTTCTTATACATCCCCGACATAACAAATATGCACTATACATCCCCTACAAACACAATATGTCTTATACATCCCCTACATAACAAAGATGTTCTTATACATCCCTACATAACAATATATGTTATAACTCCTACATCAAAAATATGTTCTCTATACATCCCCTACATAACAAATATGTTCTATACATCCCTACATAACAAATATGTCTTATACATCCCCTACATATACAAATATGTTCTTATACATCTACATAACAAATATGTTCATATACTCATCTTCCACATAACAAAATGTTCTTATACATCCCTACATAACAAATGATGTTCTTATACATCCCTACATAACAAATATGTCTGATCGCATCCCTACTAACAAAATGTTTCTTATACATCCCTACATAACAAATGTGTTCTATACATCCTACATAACAAATATGTCTCTGTATACATCCCCCTACATATCAAATATGTTCTTATACATCCCCTACATAACAAATATTTTCTTATACATCCCCTACATAACAAATATGTTCTTATACATCCCCTACATAACAAATGTGTTCTTATACATCCCCTACATAACAAATATGTTCTTATACTCCCCTACATATCAAATATGTTCTTATACATCCCCTACATAACAAATATTTTCTTATACATCCCCTACATAACAAATATGTTCTTATACATCCCTACATAACAAATATGTTCTTATACATCCCCTACATAACAAATATGTTCTTATCCATCATCTCCATATCTAATATTTCTTTATACATCCCCTACATAACAAATATGTTCTTATACATCCCCTACATAACAAATATGCTCTTATACATCCCCTACATAACAAATATGTTCTTATACATCCCCTACATAACAAATATGTTCTTATACATCCCCTACATAACAATATGTTCTTATACATCCCTACATAACAAATATGTTCTTATACATCCCCTACATAACAAATATGTTCTTATACATCCCTACATAACAAATATGTTCTTATACATCATGCCACATAACAAATAACACTTTATCTATCATCCACATCACAAAGATGACGTAACTGCGAACAAGCAGACGATAATTGTGTCCTACCCATCTGCACTCGGCACGAGTACCTTTGGTTAATGAACACATTAATAATAGATCCCTAACGACACGTCATCGAGTTCCCTCCGACAACTGCGCTAAACATCTCATGAAATGCCGAGTACGACAAAACGTTTCATCAACTGCCGCATTGCTGGCTATGAACTGAAAGTGTTCAGTCTCCCGCAGCAGGACTGCTGATTTCATCGACAAATGTTTCATTCCTTTAGATAATGACCTAGAGACTTGACAGGTTCATTGAAGTAAAAATTCGACATTGATATCTTTATTGGGAAGGACTAAACATCCAATTGACGTTGCAGTGATTGTTGTGGCCATTGCCGGGCTGGAATCACAAAATGTCCATCAATTTCCTGCCCTTTCTTCGTGTGGGAAATTTTATTTATTTGTTTTGTACACTAATATCGCGCAAAACCCCAGCCTAGTGCTTGGCTCATCGCTCTTTGCAAACATTTCCGACGACTGAGAAAAGACACCTACACTCTCAATCATAGCTTAACACACAAATCTTATTTTATCTTATTTATTACAGACGCTCCTTCAAGAAAGAAGATTATTGCGTCCTACGTTCTGATGAAGAACCTATTGGCAAGTGACGCAGCGTTCACAGACCACGTCTATGAGGAACCAAGACGTTCCCATGCCGCCTTTGTTTCGCTAACTAGTGTCAGACGGGGCGTATATCCGTCATAATATAATGTGTTGTCTTTATCCTGGTCGTGGCAGGCGAGATTTTATGATAAGTCGTGTGGAGGGGGAGGGGGTGGTTTATGGGGTGACTACCAAATGTTGTTTACTTGGGGGGCCCGATCGAACCGTAGCCCTTGTTTAATATTATTAATATACTAAAACACAGCTTTTACCTAGAAAATGAAAAGTCATTATCAGTCAACTCTATTCGGAGGTACAAGCTTAAGTATCAGTCTGTTTGGTTTTAGGATTATCCCTACAAAGTTATCATGAGGACCTTCTGTATGCCCAATTATGCATCATATGTGGAATGGCTTAACCCAAAAAATGGTTCTTTTGTTAAAACTACAGTTAAGAAAGGTGTGCAGAAACCGTATTCACTGTAGAGGAATCCAATCAGAACCGAACACAGGACTTATCTTATCTTATCTTATCTGTTTACAGACGCTCCTTCTATACAGAAGATTATTGCGTCCTACGCTTATCTATGGTTTGTGTTTAGTCCTGCATTTTTATTAGAGATTTAAATGTTGATAAAGTGTTGGTTTTCCTGGATTCTTCAGGCAACCCATTCCACGCCCGAATTCCGGACGGGAAGAAGGAAAACTTGTATGTGTTTGTTCTTGCATACGGAATAAGAAAGGTGTTTTTATCCTTATGTCTATCTGAGGGTTGTATTAAGTTATCTTTGTGTTGTATTTCTAAATTAGAATTAATTGCTTTATGTATGATTACTACTTTGCTCTTGGTTCTTCTATCCTCTAGTGTTTCAAGGTTTAATGATTTAACTAATGGTGTTATTCTTGTCAGTTTTGAATATTCTCCAGTAATGAATCTGGCAGCTCTTTTTTGAATTTGTTCTAGTTTATCAATGTTTTCTTTGGTGGATGGGTCCCATACAGAAGATGCATATTCTAGTACAGGTCTCACCAAAGTGAGGTAGCATTTTAGTTTTATATCTCTATTACATTTGTTAAAGTTTCCTTTTTATAAAGCCTAAGGTTTTGTTTGATTTTTTAATAACTTCATTGACATGGGGATTCCAGGATAGTTTCTCATTTATTAAGACTCCTAAGTATTTTGCATCTTTAGTTTAAAGGACCAGGGTTGGACAACTTGTATGCCCTTTCTCTTTGAAAAAGTAGCAGAATGTACCAACAAATCTGCCCCCCCCCCTTTTTTCCAGTTACAGAAAAACGAGCAGCCGAATTTGCCCCCTCCCGACCTTTTCCTCTTACTTAATATTTAATGTTGAGCATGTGACCAGATAATGGGAAACTTACGTCACGAATATTTTGACAATTTTTAACTCCCCACTCCCCTCTGTCACAAACTGTCACAAATCTTGGACCTCCCCCCGCCCCCCTAAAGTACGTCACACTTTTGAACAAAAATTTGTTTTTTTTAATTAACAAAATAATTTAAAATTTAATATAAAACACCGTGACTTCACACATGCCGGACCCCCCACATCCCCCACTTCACAAACTGTCACATCTTTCTTTACAGCCCCCCCCCGGGCCCGTGACGTGACGTACTTTATGGACGGCCCCTTATGTGAATAGTTTGAGCTTTCTATTCAGCGCCCCCACCCCTAACACTGGCTGTGGATAGTTTGAGATTTTATTCAGCAACCCCAAATCGTGACTGTAAATAGCTTGAGGAAAGCTATTTTGTGGTTGAGACACATTTTTTTAGTAACATTCATTCACTGGTTTTTAATCTGTTATAATTTACGAGAAGTACTGAAAGTACCGAGAGGCATAATTTCCGGAGATGCACTTCTGAATGGCAGTATTACCTTGTCCTTGCGCTGTTGGTTGATGGATTGCTGACACAGATCAATCATGTCAACAGAAGCAAAGGGGGACAAGTAGATTTGATCAATTAAAGGCAATAAAACATCTAAGGTCACCAATGTCACAGAATGGCTGACGTCATTGTCATTCTTACCACACTTGATTATGAACAATTCATTGAACTCTTGCCACCAAGCCAGCGTATTTATTTCCCTCAGAAATCTTAGCTCATGAGATTTTTTTGTAGCTTCACATACATTATACGTGTTTCATTATTACTGAATGCCTCTGCAGAAGTATTATGCGACTCTACGTTAATACACGAATGAGATTAAATAACATTAGGACGTTTCTTTATCTCTTTCCGTCAGGCTTTTTAACGTCACGCGTGACTCCACGAGAAGTTCATTTAGCGAAGGTCCCGCAGCCCTCCCGATTTCTAACACTTTTTCATGTAGATACGATAGGAGTGAGTGCAGTCTATTAAGATCAAGATTACTTCTGAATCATTGGAGAAACGGAACCAAATACTTTTTCGCATAATATCACGTCTGGTCGCAGAAGTTTCAAGGCCAAGGTAAAGCGCGTTATAAGTTATAAGGTCTATTTTATGGTGGCTCGATGTTACGGATACAGTGTATCTTAAGATCCGGACGTAATTTGGAATTAAACTTTGGCGCCATTTTTATCGGCTTCTCGTCCAAGAAAGAAATACTTCACGCAGCCGAGGGGAAAATGGGACGAAAAGGGGAAGGACAAACTGGACTGTGGTCCGAGGCTATAACAGAAGGGAAAATTTCACTGTTGAGTTTTCATGTGTAAATTCATTACGTGAACTTATATACAGCTAGCCTCACCGAGCTTCTTCAACATATACTTGATATAAGATGACATAACAAATATTCTTGATATAAGATGACGTGAACACTTATACTTGATATAAGATGACATAACACATATACTTGATATAAGATGACATAACACATATACTTGAATAAGATAATAACACATATACTTGATATAAGATGACATAACACATATACTTGATATAAGATGACATACACATATACTTGATATAAGATGACATACACATATACTGATATAAGATGACATAACACATATACTTGATATAAGATGACATAACACATATACTTGATATAAGATGACATAACACATATACTTGATATAGATGACATAACACATATACTTGATATAAGATGACATAACACATATACTTGATATAAGATGACATAACACATATACTTGATATAAGATGACACAACACATATACCTGATATAAGATGACATAACACATATACTTGATATTAGATGACATAACACATATACTTGATATAAGATGACATAACACATATACTTGATATAAGATGACATAACACATATACTGATAAAAGATGACATAACACATATACTTGCAGTAACTTGACAATAGATGACTTAAAACATATACTTGAAGTCACTTGACAAAAGATGGCATAACAAATATGCTTGCAGTATTTGACAAAAGATGACATGACGGATATACTTGCAGTTACTTGGCAAAATATGACGTAACACCACAGGTCTTCCTAAACATACACACCATGAAGTACACATATCAAGACATGGCAGTTTATCAGTCAAAGAGTGGTAGCCGGATGGAGCGAGATCAGTGCACCTAATCGCCTGTCCGCCGAAACCGAAGCTCCTGGACAAAAAATGATGTCTTCAGCAAATCTGTTACCCATTCAATACAGTGGTACTCTTGTCATTAGGCCGGAATGTCGCAATTGGTGATGTGAAGATATTGTGATCCCAAGGGACCCACACGAATGTGAGCAGTTCTGTGCACAGAAGTGCACATAAGTCATAGGGGCCTAAAAGAAGTGAAGCTGTTCTGTGAACAGAAGGCAAGAAGGGCCCACAGGAAGTGAAGCTGTTCTGTGCATAGAAGGCTGAATGGCCCACAGGAAGTGATGCTGTTCTGTGCATAGAAGGCAGAATGGCCCACAGGAAGTGAAGCTGTTCTGTGCATAGAAGGCAGAATGGCCACAGGAAGTGAAGCTGTTCTGTGCATAGAAGGCAGAATGGCCCACAGGAAGTGAAGCTGTTCTGTGCATAGAAGGCAGAATGGCCCACAGGAAGTGAAGCTGTTCTGTGCACAGAAGGCAGAATGGCCACAGGAAGTGAAGCTGTTCTGTGCACAGAAGGCAGAATGGCCCACAGGAAGTGAAGCTGTTCTGTGCATAGAAGGCAGAGGGGCCCACATGAAGTGAAGCTGTTCTGTGCATAGAAGGAAGAATGGCGCACATGAAGTGAAGCTGTTCTGTGCATAGAAGGCAGAATGGCCCACAGGAAGTGAAGCTGTTCTGTGCACAGAAGGCAGAATGGCCCACAGGAAGTGAAGCTGTTCTGTGCACAGAAGGCAGAATGGGCCCACAGGAAGTGAAGCTGTTCTGTGCACAGAAGGCAGAATGGCCCACAGGAAGTGAAGCTGTTCTGTGCACAGAAGGCAGAATGGCCCACAGAAGTGAAGCTGTTCTGTGCACAGAAGGCAGAATGGCCCACAGGAAGTGAAGCTGTTCTGTGCACAGAAGACAGAATGGCCCACAGGAAGTGAAGCTGTTCTGTGCACAGAAGGCAGAATGGCCCACAGGAAGTGAAGCTGTTCTGTGCATAGAAAGCAGGGGGGCCCACATGAAGTGAAGCTGTTCTGTGCACAGAAGGCAGAATGGCCCACATGAAGTGAAGCTGTTCTGTGCACAGAAGGCAGAATGGCCCACAGGAAGTGAAGCTGTTCTGTGCATAGAAGGCAGGGGGGCCCACATGAAGTGAAGCTGTTCTGTGCACAGAAGGCAGAATGGCCCACATGAAGTGAAGCTCTTCTGTGCACAGAAGGCAGAGGGGCCCACGCGTACTTAGTTGTCGGGGCCGATACCTGAAGCAGCTGGACAAAACTCACCTGAAAGGTTTTGGTGATGCCATGAGTCAGATAGTTACATCAAATACTCGTCCAGTTGCATGGGTCTGGGCCTTTGAGGGGGGTTTACTTCGACTCACGCTGTTGTTTTATAGAGTTATTTGTTTGGAGGTGGCTGACACTAACACCAGCTGATACGCCACTGGACGAATATTATGGATGACACTAACACCTGCTGATAAGCCACTGGACGAATATTATGGATGACACTAACACCAGCTGATACGCCACTGGACGAATATTATGGATGACACTAACACCAGCTGATACGCCACTGGACGAATATTATGGATGACACTAACACCAGCTGATAAGCCACTGGACGAATATTATGGATGACACTAACACCAGCTGATACGCCACTGGACGAATATTGTGGATGACACAAACACTAGCTGATATGCCACTGGACGAATATTGTGACATTGCGAAACAATTATTTGATAAAATAACAATTTTTTGACTTTGTAACGTAATGACCATTATATATTTGGATATTTGAATTTTGCTGAAAGCTTTCACGAAAAGACCGCTGCATAGTCATAGGGTTGCCAGATGGCTGTCTCAAAAATACTAGACACTATTGTCGACTGTCGATGGCACAAAAAGGCAAAATAGCAACATGAATAATTTGCGGTTTTTGGATCATTGAATAGGTTTAGTGAACTGTGTGAATTCAAAAACTGCTGTAGTCTATAAATGTCATTAATATTCATATGATCAAATCAAGATTAAAATGATGCGTTTCAACATTCGCAAATTAAATATAGAATAAGATCGGAATCTCATTAAACATCTTTGCTTTATTATATTTTCAAAATATGGCATGATTATGAATACAATGATGTGTCTGGTAATATGTCTGCTTATGCCATGTTTTCTGGAGAAATTACAGCATTGCAAATATTAAAATATAGCAAGATTATGTCACTAAAATAAATTTTTGCTCATGTTAGGGGCTTTTAAACATCTCCTAACTAGTTCGAACTTTCTATTTTTGTCTTTTTGAAGTAATAAAACGCTAATTGACTTTATATTTATCACTAGACTCGGCTGCTTTCAATAATTTCTTGTTCTTAGAAATTGACTCCTTAAATTCTGTGCAGGTATATTAAAAAAACACACAGATATCACTTCTCACAGATTCAACGCGCATCCGATTACGCTCATTCGTCCACACATTTCTCATGAAACTGAAAATCCTCTGCACGCTTACATTTGACACAGGAATTGACATAATGTATGACACAAGTTTCAACAACATTGGAGCCGATTTCTTGCTGAAAAACAAACACCACTTTTCAAGAGACGTTCCTTGAAGAAACTTGAATACCGTATCCAGGGCACCAACCTCATCATGTAAAGCATCTGGAGAAAGTTCATTTTTCCAAGGCGACATCATCCATAATTCAAGGACTCCGTCAAGAGATGGTGATTTGTTTGCAGTACGAGGCATAAGTCGTGAAATGACAATATGATGAATTTTCAAAAAGAAACCATTTCTCCAAGTAATTGAGAGCTCTTGTGTAAACTTGCAAAGCTTCTGCAATGAATTTGTCAACAAGACGAGTTGGCAAATAATCTTTTCGCAAAGCCAGTTTTACCTTCATGCCAAAAAACTTGTCTTCACTCTTTTTCTTCAACGAATCTCAAAACTTCTCCATGATCAAGTAAAGGTTAGAGGAAACTATTGACCGGCTCTCCAACTTGATCGTTGCTTCTTGAAATGATGACATGAAAAAGTGTGTAAAATACAAATACAGTTTCTGAATGGTAGGCTGCTAATCACTTGCCATTTCGTCTTTCTGATGTGACAGAAATGCCCAGATTGCTGGAGGACAATTATCAGCACCTAGAGCAAGGAAGTATGCTTTTAGTGGCCTCCAACTTTTAAGCAAACGCTCAACTGCCTTGAACAAATTAAGCCAGCGAGTTGGCACATGCCTGATCACCTCATGAAATTCTGCCTCACAAAATTCAAAGCATTCTTTTAACCCTTCTTGTTTTAAACGAGTTGGAAAATTCAGCAAAACCTTTCAGCACCAGATTTTCTATGTCAAAAGACACAACTTTTGAAGCATTTTTGGCACAATTGTGATAGCAGTGAGCTGCAATAACATTTTATTTTCTTGGCTGGTTATTTTTTGGAAAACGGAATAGTTGATGCCGTAGTTAACTGAAGCATTGTTTGCTCCATATGCAGACACATTTGCCCATGACAATTCTTTCTCTTCAATGACACGAGACAGCTGATAATAAAAGACATTGGGTGTGTTTTTTATTACAATCCGAATTGCAAATTTCGATGCGTAATTAGGTCAAACGGTCGATTCTATTATAATCAGAAGATTTTAAGATTGCTTAAAAACGCCTACTAGTGTATTGAATTAAAGAAAATACTGAGAAAATGGAAAATACCGGACACATGCATGTCCGGTATTGCTTCAATTTTTTAACTGGACAAATAACGATAATACCGGACATTCCGGTTAAAAACCGGACATCTGGCAACCCTATGCATAGATGAAGTAGATTTCTAATAATACTTTGTGTAAAAAAACAGTATTTTTATGTAATATCAAAAACTAAATAAAAGACTTTCGGCTTCCGGACTTTAGTTTCTTTTTATTTTATGTACATCTCTAGAGGTTAAATCAATTTTGATTAAATTTTCAAGTAGGAGACAAAAGTAAGACATTATTTTAAAAAAGCCAAAGCCTTAAAGTCCATTGTTAAATCTGTCCAATGTCTTTGACTTTTTGTAGATGGGTAAAAAAAGCAAAGCCGTTATTAGGTCTAGTGTAAACAAAAACAACTTTATCTAATCTATTACACACGCTACTTCTATGCAGAAGATTATCGTGTTCGCACCAAATGGAACTAAAAGGGAATCAGTGAGAGGTTCTTAACATAGTTAGATCAAAATATGAATCCAATTGACAGAATCCATACGTGTGAGAAGATTCCGGTGGTCTCCTTAGAGTTTAGAGGCCATTAAACTTAGTAGGATTATTTTTAACGTTCTATATTTACTTCTCTCTTTCTTCATTATACATCTAGGCCTACTAGTGTATCACCCGTCAAAAATGACGGAAGTTTTCAAAATAAATACACATCAGATTAAAAAATAACGTAATACTGAAATTTCATTTATTTAATTTATTTTCATTTTATTCATTTATTTCCATATTGAACACTTTTATACGGACGTTCGAAAAGAGTTATATTTGATTCAGTAATTTGGTGCGCTGCTTTCTAAAAATAGTAGAGTCACGGACAGGACAGTGACATACATTGCAAATTATGTATATTGATAATTATGTGTGTACGTAAAAACCTCTCTATGGAGAGATGTACTTTGTTGGAATGTTCCAATATCTTGTTACGCGACCCTTGGATTATTTTATAAGAGGAACTTTGCGATGTGAGACGTAAACCCATTGAAATATTGATAAAAAATAAGATGCATATTTAATGAGCAGAACAACCTCTCAAACCATTCTCCACAGAGACACGTTATTATCTCTTGTGTCAACGTGCTAAAATAACTGATTGGGTTAGAGATTTAAAAAAACAGCGGCATTCATTTCATTGGCTGATAACATGGTTTGGATGCTTTCTACAGAAGGTTATAAGGAAACTTTAATAAATGTTTTCAAACATAATTTTAAAATATTGTTAAAAACATTCTCTTTTTTCACGTGAGTATATGTGTATGTATGTGTAAAGTGTGTATGTATGTGTAAAGTGTGTATGTATGTGTAAAGTGTGTATGTATGTGTAAAGTGTGTATGTATGTGTAAAGTGTGTATGTATGTGTAAAGTGTGTATGTATGTGTAAAGTGTGTATGTATGTGTAAAGTGTGTATGTATGTGTAAAGTGTGTATGTATGTGTAAAGTGTGTATGTGTAAAGTGTGTATGTAGTGTAAAGTGTGTATGTATGTGTAAAGTGTGTATGTATGTGTAAAGTGTGTATGTATGTGTAAAGTGTGTATGTATGTGTAAAGTGTGTATGTATGTGTAAAGTGTGTATGTATGTGTAAAGTGTGTATGTATGTGTAAAGTGTGTATGTATGTGTAAGTGTGTATGTATGTGTAAAGTGTGTATGTATGTGTAAAGTGTGTATGTATGTGTAAAGTGTGTATGTATGTGTAAAGTGTGTATGTATGTGATTTTGTGCGTGTTTTATTGTTATTAACATCTAAGCGTTGTACATTTGAATCTAATGGAAGGTGGAAATCTAAATATGTAATTCACCAGGACAAGCTCAAGACGTGTGCAAATAAGCATGACGAATAAACTTTGCTAGGGTCGACCAATCACAGTTTATCGTTGGCAAGCGATGGGGTGACCCGTCAAAACGGCCTCGGACAAAACGGCCCCGACATAACGGCGCCGGTATAAAACGGTATAAAACTAGTTGAAATTATAATTTTAAAAATTCTGAAATCAAATTTAAAAAAGGGGTGCACCAGATTCAATTTTTTTAAAAATCCGACCGGAGCCGGACTTGTCGGATTTATGAAGTGAGATCCGGCCGGATGCCGGATTTACAAATAAAAAACAAAATATCATACTAAATCACTTGAGTTAGGTGAGTGGAGTCACTCACTGCTCATTACTGCAGTTCATTACTGTAGACATGACCATGATGACATATACACATATTGAATCATTGAAATGTAAAATAATTACATTAGAAAAATTAATATTAAGTTCCATAAGTTGAAGATGAAACGAAATACTTAAGCACATAATGTTAGTTTAGTAATTTTAATTTTTAGTTTTCAGTTTCAATTTTTAGTTTTCACATTGCTCTCGGTTGGCAAATTGGCAGCTCAGTTGCAACTCGCAACAATTGTGACAGTTTATAGTTATTGCGCGAATTGTTCATTGAATGGTAGCAACTGTCGTACTCACACACTTTAGTATCGCGCGGTTTGCATTCATTGATACATGCTACGCATGCGCGATCAATGTTCCCTCTAAGGTTCGTTGGTCCATGAGCAAAGTAAAAAAAATCTCGTGTGCAAAGTTGCACAGAAAGTTGCTATATTTTACAAGATTAACTGAGCGGAAATTTTTAACTGCTGCGCGGCGTCGGTCAGATATCTGCGCGGCCGTGGAGCCGCGCAGCTTAAAGGGAACATTGTGCAGCATAATGTGCCATTTTGACTCAAACGGGCCGTCCATACATGACGTCACGCACCTAAGGGGGAGGAGGGTAACACATTTGTGATGATTTTTTTTACGAGGGTTAGGGTTTGTTGTTGTTTTCAACAATTGTGACGTCACATCAAAGCTCGCAACTTTACATAAAAGTTCATCCTAAATCTTTGATTGCTAACAATTTATCTAATGACGTTTTCAACCTCTTCTCGCGTGTTACGATATTAGAGTGCAGCCGTTCACTTAACTAAAAACATACTTAAATGACAATAAAGTGATTTCAAAAAGGCTCATTTTCAATTGGAAAATACGGGTTTTATTTGGGGTGGGGGAGGGGCGAAATTTTATGACGTCATATTTAAAGGGGGAGGCTAACTTTTTGTGACGACGTGTGACTAGGGGGGGGGCGACCCCATACAAGTTCTAGCACGCCGGTCGTATACCTAACAAAGGTCGTATACCAAGCAAAATGTTTCGCGTCCAAACAGGACGTATACCGATTTGGACTTATACTAAAGCAGACACATACTGACCGGGTAGATGGTAGATTCCAGATTTAACAGAGCCGGGGCCGAAATCCAGTATATCCCTTTTGAAAATGTTCCAGGATCCTTCCCACATTTCTTCTCCCGGCATACAACTTTCACCCAGCATGTTATAAACTGGTTATTTATATTTCATAATAATTCACTTGCACAGTTAGTTTTCTTCATAGCTTCTTGTGGTTAAAAGTTATGCGTGTACTTATTTGGTAAAGGCGGGGCATTCTAGATCAGTGCTTCACAAACTTTTTAGTATTGCGGACCGGCAGGAATTTTTTCCATTGCACCAGGGACCGGTGAACTAATTTGCCTGTACTGACTTGGTAGCTAAATGTCCTTACTTGGTAAACTCTGCGGACTGGCATCGGACTGCCACGGACCGGCATCGGTCCGCGGATCATCACTTTGAGAAGCACTGTTCTAGATGGTTTTTTTTCCTTTCTTGCGTTATATGCCACTCTACGTTATTCTGTTTTTGGTGTATTGTAAGTATATTCCTGAATAACGAAGAAAACGTCCCGCTGTTAAATCATAGTTTTGTGTGTAGATTGGTGTCATCATACTGACTCACCAACTGTATTGCTGTACTGCTCAACTCTAGTACAATTTAATAGAGCTCATACTTTAAAAGTATTAACGGGCTAAGCCACAACAGGGACTCAAACTGCCGGCATTGTAGCCTAGCCTCTGAGACTGTGGTGCACCTGTTGAGACTTCATGCCCCGCACTAGACAAATCCTGGGAGGTTAGGGGGGCAAGAAGAGTCCCACGTTCAGACAATGTTAGTATTATGTTAGTATGTCACAACACAGCAGACAGAACAGGTTGCCAAGGTTTTAGCCAAAGTTTTAAGAGACTAGTCTCAAGAATATGTGTTTAGTTTCAACAGAGCGACATGGGAAATAAATGATATTTCAACGTTTAAGAATGGCATCACGATTATATTCCATGCAGTGGTTTGAGTCGGGTGAATTCATTTGAACACAACCCCTAGGATACAGCAAAGTATAATCGCTACTGTCAACATCTTAGGTCAAGGATACGTTACTGATCCAACTTAACCTACGGAAACTCAGTTATCCACCATGTATGCAAGCTTAATCAACTTATTTACCTCCCATGTGTACAAGTCTCGTATTTACCTAACGGTTCTAACCGATACAAGATCCTTTACTTCCCCCTTGTAAGGTCGTGGGCCTACGAGTCTCTGTGACGTCATTCCAATATCATAAATTTGTTACAGCACTCAGCACTCTCCTTCATCTCCCTGATGAGAACAAACAGATGTCACACTGTAAGTGATACGGCGGAATCAATAACCGCCAATCTGATGTGGCCAGGTAGATCAACAGTTGGATATCGCCAAGACGAGATCAAATCTACCGGTGGACGATGGCCAGGCCGGGTCAGGGCATGTGGCTCATGCTACGTCACACCAGAGGCGTCACTAGAGTTAGTGTCACCCAGTGCGGTAGCTCATGGTGTCACCCCCTCACGAATTCCCACACAGACCTCATCCAAGTTTGCCAGTGCCAAATAACCGGATCATACAGAATTGTACACTTTGATGTCACCCCTTGTGATGGTGTCACCCCGGTGCGTACCGCAAACCCCGCAACCCCCTAGTGACGCCTCTGCGTCACACTCCCAGCATCTTAACATTTCAGTTTATCGATGTGCGATAATGAAATACCGGGGAAAATATCTTATTATTTATTACTCAGCTCAAGAACTGACTCCCTGGCTGACTCTCACACGTTCTATAAATAACCCGAGCTTGTTAGGTGCACAGTGTAAATAAAACGTGTCATAGTACATGTAATTATTAGTTTAAACGCAGTTAAATCCAAATTTCTTAAAGAAAAGAGAGATTCTAGAAAGAAATTAAAAAAAAACACGCAAAAAATGTGTGCGTATTTTAAATACAAGTTTTATTTTTTCCTTTTGCCTTTGTTTGTGTGGGGTAGCCTTGCTGAAATGTAATTGAATAGATAATAAACACACACACAAACAAAAAAACACACACACACATTTGTGTGTAGGCTATATACAATATATATATAAAGGAACGCTAACACAACCCACTGTCCACTCATGTCCAACGCTAACACAACCCACTGTCCACACATGTCCAACGCTAACACAACCCACTGTCCACGCATGTCCAACGCTAACACAACCCAGTGTCCACTCATGTCCAATGCTAACACAACCCAGTGTCCACTCATGTCCAATGCTAACACAACATGTCTTCTAACCACAACTCGCCTGAAATATAACGGATCCGTTGGAGCTTATGTGAGACGAAGAAAAAATCTCTGCCAGAATAATTATTGCCACGGCGTAATGGTGGTGAGCCCCCAGGGGATGCAATCAATGATGGCACAATCGGGCTGACCGCCCCTGGGATGTCATCCCGTGACGTCTGCTGTTGACTCTGTCCTGCTGAAGACGGTGAGGACATAACGGCCCTGGAGCTACACTAAATTAAACCTGTTCATAATTAAACGTTTCGTAACTCTTTTGAGATAGTTCCTGTAGGACAGAATGTTTGTATTGCAGCATGATTGAGTCACTCTTGTAACATGATTGATTGCCTTGCAGAAAGATTTTTAGTCTTGTACCATGGTAGTTAGCCTGGTGGCATGATTGTTAGTTTTATACCATGGTAGTTAGCCTGGTGGCACTATATTTAGTCTTGTACCATAGTAGTTAGCCTGGTGGCACGATATTTAGTCTTGTACCATAGTAGTTAGCCTGGTAGCACGATATTTAGTCTTGTACCATAGTAGTTAGCCTGGTGGCACGATTGTTAGTCTTGTACCATGGTAGTTAGCCTGGTGGCACGATTGTTAGTCTTGTACCATGTTAGTTAGCCTGGTGGCACGATTGTTAGTCTTGTACCATGGTAGTTAGCCTGGTGGCACGATTGTTAGTTCTGTGCCATGGTAGTTAGCCTGGTGGCACGATATTTAGTCGTGTACCATGGAAGTTAGCCCTATGGCACGATTGTTAGTCTTGTACCATAGTAGTTAGCCTGGTGGCACGATATTTAGTCGTGTACCATGGAAGTTAGCCTGGTGGCACGATATTTAGTCGTGTACCATGGTAGTTAGCCTGGTGGCACGATATTTAGTCTTGTAGTCCGATATTTATCATTGTAACATGATGTTTTAGTATCGTAGCCCGATTGTTAGTGTTATAGCATGATGGTTAGTGTTGCCGAGGGGAATATGGCTCATATGTTATCAATCTTTGTTCCTAATCCGACACACATGGACTCGAAGTCTCTATCGTTGTTGATCGCATTCCGAGGCTCCACCCCAATACTGCAGGCAACTTTCCATGCGCAAACATTTCATTGTGTGACCCTCAGAATTCAAGTCTCAAATTTCTCAAACAAACAAATGTATATTTATATCACCTCTTACATCCGTTGGACCCCGTGGAACAAAAGAAAATGTTGTGGTTGGGTGGGTGGGGGGAGGCTGACCATGGTTGATATCACCTTCTGACAATGCGATTCATCTGAGTTTATAAAGTTAAGCAATATTTATGTTTTATTTTGTGAGCAGTGAGAGCCTAGTTTTGGGAAAGTCTTTGTGTAGTGTGCTCTATGTTTTGGGAAAGTCTTTGTGTAGTGTGCTCTATGTTTTGGGAAAGTCTTTGTGTAGTGTGCTCTATGTTTTGGGAAAGTCTTTGTGTAGTGTGCTCTATGTTTTGGGAAAGTCTTTGTGTAGTGTGCTCTATGTTTTGGGAAAGTCTTTGTGTAGTGTGCTCCATGTTTTGGGAAAGTCTTTGTGTAGTGTGCTCTATGTTTTGGGAAAGTCTTTGTGTAGTGTGCTCTATGTTTTGGGAAAGTCTTTGTGTAGTGTGCTCTATGTTTTGGGAAAGTCTTTGTGTAGTGTGCTCTATGTTTTGGGAAAGTCTTTGTGTAGTGTGCTCTATGTTTTGGGAAAGTCTTTGTGTAGTGTGCTCTATGTTTTGGGAAAGTCTTTGTGTAGTGTGCTCTATGTTTTGGGAAAGTCTTTGTGTAGTGTGCTCTATGTTTTGGGAAAGTCTTTGTGTAGTGTGCTCTATGTTTTGCTGTAAGTTTGCGGTATAAATGTGTGAACGATAATGTTCAATTGTATTTCTAAAGTAGCGTCTAGAGAAACAGAGATTAATTATTCGATAGATACGATGTTCTTTGAGATACATCTCGAATGGTGTTATTTCAGATACCCTTTGAATGGTGTATAATCAGATACCTATCGAATGGTGTACTTTGAATAATATGCCAGTGATCAGTGGTGGTCAAACAGAACGTATATACAGTGGTACCTCTAGATACGAATGCTTCAAGATACGAAAGATCCAAGATACGAAAAAATCCAAGATACTGGAAAAATAATTTTTTAAAAGATATGAAAAAAATCAAAGATAGGAAAAAAATCAAAGATAGGAAAAAACGCACAGCTGACAACACTGGATACATCGTCACGTCATTCAACGTACCACTAACTGTTCTGCTCTTCTATTGGTCAATTCCAGCCCTATTGTTGTGTGTTCGTGGGTGCCAGGCATGCTTTATTTACTGTGTAATTGGTTTGGTGTCGGTGTTCTAAGTTCGTGAATAATTTCGGGAAATCTTTGGAAACGCATATTTTTATGGCCATGGCTTCAAAAATAATAACAATTAATCGCCTCCTTTGAAAGGTAAAAGTTCACAATTTGTATACATATTATTTTTCATTAATTATTCTGTTTTCATTGTTTAAATATTATTTATTTATTTATTTGTTTTATAATGTGTACTTTGTAGGATTGAATAATCCTATTTTTTTTCTATAGTTTACCATGATGTTTTCCATTTTTTAATGTTGTTTCTGTGTGGCTTGGAACTGATTAGGTATTTTACATGTAAATCTTTGTTCGAGGTACAAAAAAAATCCAAGACACGAAAGCCACCCCGGAACGGATTAATTTCGTATCTCGAGGTACCACTGTCATTGTAAGTGCCCGGTCTTTATCAAAATATACTTTTTTATAGTGTCAAGTATCCGAGAAGATCTCTTTAACCAGAGTGCACCAAGTTTGACCTGGTGTACACAAGAGTGTACCAAGTTTGACCTGGTGTACACAAGAGTGTACCAAGTTTGACCTGGTGTACACAAGAGTGTACCAAGTTTGACCTGGTGTACACAAGAGTGTACCAAGTTTGACCTGGTGTACACAAGAGTGTACGAAGATTGACTTGGAGTACACAAGAATGTACCATAATCCTTCAAGACTGCACTTAAGACACATCTTTTCTACATTTATTTGTTAAATTAATGAAACAAAAGTTCTTTTAATGATTAACGTAGTTTTATGAGGAATTTACTGTAATTTATGTGTCTGTTATGATATGAATGTTTATATAATACTTATATGTATGTTATTATCTTCATGTAAGGCGCTGTGAGCCCAGTTCCTTACTGGGATACAGCGCTATATGAATTATCAATTTATTATTATTATTATTATTAAACCAGAGTGTGCCAAAATTAACCATGTGATGAAATATTATGCTAACCTTTATGCACACCATCACATTAATTAACCAAAGCCCTAGTGCAGTTGCCTCTTTCTTACCTTCTTACCTGTCCTGATTATTGCACTCACCTGGATGACGATACAACGAGTGTACATTAGCGAATCGATCAGCACGCGACTAATCAAATGTAGCAATTAGTTCCAGGGGCGCACCCATTGATTAGCTAAGGGGTTCGGCTGATCTGCGGAGATAAAATTGTGAAATAATTATGAGTAAAAAGAAAGGCTTACATTGTTTCTGGTCGGTTTTCTCCAGACAAGGAAGAACATCCAATTTATCCAATTGCTTAACATTAATTCTACCTATACACAGCTAGATATTCTTATTTGAGCCTCAATCTTAAGCAATCGTGTTCTAAAGCGGACACAGGCTAACACTGTGTTACAAACATGACATTTCATTCAAAAGACTTTTACATTCAAAGATGTTTCTCTCTCGAGATCCTGCAAGGAGATTACCGAATAAAACAAATGACCGTAACATATTTCCACCCTGCGCAACAAAGTTACTTAACAAATCTCTTCTTTTTGTTATTGTTTTGTTTTCATTTATGTTTTAAAAAGTTTTTTAAAAAAAACAAAAAGCTATTTATACTTGAACCCGTAATACATTGTAAGGCATTGTAAGACATTGTAAGACATTGTAAGACATTGTAAGACATTGTAAGGCATTTTAATACATTGTAAGGCATTGTAAGACATTGTAAGACATTGTAAGACATTGTAAGACATTGTCAGACATTGTAAGACATTGTAAGACATTGTAAGACATTGTAAGACATTGTAAGGCATTTTAATACATTGTAACGCATTGTAAGACATTGTAAGACATTGTAAGACATTGTAAGACATTGTAAGGCATTTTAATACATTGTAAGGCATTGTAAGACATTGTAAGACATTGTAAGACATTGTAAGACATTGTCAGACATTGTAAGACATTGTAAGACATTGTAAGACATTGTAAGGCATTGTAAGACATTGTAAGACATTGTAAGACATTGTAAGGCATTGTAAGACATTGTCCTTGTGTGTCTAAAACTCTGCTCGTTGATCTTTTCTCATAGCACACTAAACTGTTGATCCAGTGAATCACGCCACAACAGTATTCAAAGCAGAACAATGGACTTTTGTAATAAAAAAAAAGAAAAGTAAACCTCGAGATATGATTATCTTTGCTACAGGTGGTTTATTAACTGGCATAATATTAGTTGTACGTAGAAAGTTGGGACTAAAATCATGTTGCAGAAAGTTAGGACTAAGGTCTTGTTGTAGAAAGTTAGGACTAAGGTCTTGTTGTAGAAAGTTAGGACTAAGGTCCTGTTGTAGAAAGTTAGGACTAAGGTCATGTTGTAGAAAGTTAGGACTAAGGTCTTGTTGTAGAAAGTTAGGACTAAGGTCATGTTGTAGAAAGTTAGGACTAAGGTCTTGTTGTAGAAAGTTAGGACTAAGGTCTTGTTGTAGAAAGTTAGGACTAAGATCCTGTTGTAGAAAGACAACTTATTTTAGGAACACAAACTTTTTGTTAAATCGAGGATTGTAGCATATTTTTTAAAAGACAAACAATTACGCATCTATACAAATAACCCATGTAAGTCTGCTTATTTAATACATTTTACACCATTATTTTATTACTTTGAATTTATGCCGATATTTCCTGGCAAGACAGCTGGATCTCAAAGTCAGAAAAACTCAGTTTTTGTTTCCTCGGAGTGAGACCAAACAAATGAAATTAGAGACACGGGGGTCACTTCCAAAATCTGGGCTATCTAATGGTCATTACTCGTTAAACTAACCCACTAAATGATTTGCTGTCTGTTTTTACAAATACAATTAAATACTACTAGTCATCAGTCAAGTGACCACCAAACTGGCCACCAAACTGCTTTCTAAACTGACCAACAAATAGCTAACCTAAACGACCTCCAAACTAACTACCAACCTAAAAACATATTCCGGCAACCCACTTCACGCCCGAACGCCAGACCGGAAGATGTAAAATATGTGTTTGTTCTTGCGTATGGAAACGAAAAGTGTTTTAATCTCTATGTCTATCTGAGCATTGTCATAGATTATTGTTGTGTTGAATTTGCAAGTCAGAATTCAACGCCTTTTGTATAATAACTCTTTGTTCTTTTACCCTCGAATATTACTAGGCTTAGTCATTCAACTAATGATGTTACATTGGTCAGTTTCTGAATATTCATGAATTCTTTTTCCCTTGGTTTTTCTTGCGACACACCAAACGGCATCATTGACATAAGGGATGACGTCATCACGTCCACAAAGCTTCCCTCCCCAACCCCTCCCCCCACCCCACCATTCCTCTAATGTTATAAACTCTGGCCAACATTCAATCACTTACTGCCACACGTGACTTCCGGAGCCAACAATTCCGTCAGGCAGTCTTTCAAAACTTTGATGAATTCACTCAATCTCTCGTCTCCCCTTACTGAACCCAAACACAAAGCCCCCCCCCTCCTTACCCGTTCAGGCACCCCACCCCCCCCCATACGCAAGTAGGAACCATTTCAAATAACCTACTCACTGCTAAGACGGATTATAAAATGCTCAATGAATTGTTCTGCTAACAAAAGTCAGCCTAGAGCTTCAATTTTAATTTAAATCAACGTAGAAACGCTACCGTGGTTTCTTTAAAAAGTCAAAACAAATGTGAAATGATTTTTCAGGCTTAAAATGAAAATAACGAGTGTAATTTTCAGCGATGTACGTTACGCGGTACGCGTAGTTATTTTTGTGATAGTTTAGAGAGATGAACAGAGATCTCATCTCTTGTTATAAACCTTATATAATAAAAGGAAAGTTTCTGTCCTTTCTGTCCCGTCATCTATAGCGATTGGTCCCTCAAACACATATGACTCCTACAGCCAATCACTAGCGGAGAAAAAGTTACATATTACGCGGAGGTTCAAAACGAGATATTTTGGGTGCAGTTTTTTGTCATAATTCATTATGTTGTTCCCATCTTGAAGTGATGCCTGCCGCTTATTCCAATGACAATGCTGCTTTTTCCTTGATGGTCCTGGGGGGTAGTGGCAAGAGTTTTATGTGTTGTTTGTTTTTTGTTGCTGTTATTGTTGTTGTTGTTTTGTTGTTGTTGTTTTTTGTTGTTGTTTTGTTGTTGTTGTTTTGTGGATGTTGTTATTGTTGTTGTTTTGTTGTTGTTGCTTTGTTGTTGTTGCTTTTGTTGTTGTAGTTGTTGTTTTGTTGTTGTTGTTTGGTTTTTTTTTGTTTTTTTTTGTTGCTGTTGTTGTTTTAGTTGTTGTCTTGTTGTTGTTGTTTTGCTTTTGTTTTTGTTTTGTTGTTTTGTTTTTGTTGCTCTTGTTGTTTTTGTTGTTGTTGTTGCTGTTGTTGTTGCTGTTGTTGTTTTTGCTGTTTTTGTTGTTGTTGTTGTCCACATCCCTTGCCCTGCGACGACAATGTCCTGCAAACGCTTCAGCATAACAACTACCAAAACATAGCGTCCGTGAACTTCACAGGTCACCCTACACTTCTTCCCGTCCTTGGGCGGGCTTTGTTACTAGTTATAATAATAAAAGGCAATTTTCTTTCCGTTCTGTCCGGTCCCTCGATAGCGATTGGTCCCTCAAACTCCTACAGACTCCTAAAGCCAATCACTAGCGGAGAAAAATTAAATCTCATTTACATATTGAACAATTTACGAGGACGTTCAAAACGAGTTATTTGTGGTGCAGTATTTTTGTCATCATTCAGTACTGTGTTCCCATCTTGAAGTGTGTCACTCCTGCTAATCACTACTGTTACTCCTAGACAACATGCCACTAAAATGGTGGCGGAACGTCGTTTGATGGCCTTTGTTGATCGTTGATAAATAATTTACTAATAATTTGATGCCATTTTCGTACCATGAAAATATTGTGAAATTAAAGTTTATTTGCATTATTTAATTATTTCATTATAAAAAGAGTCTAAAAAACAAAAAAGTCTAATCAACTTAAAAGAATATTGTTAGAGATATTGAGTAAAAATAGCATATCAAATTGCACAAATCAGCAGAAATTTAAAGCAGCTTTGGTGATTTTGAATAATGTATATTTCGTATGACCCAAGACTCGTCTTTTTCATTATCTAAAAGATCCAAGATCATTTTTGGGTAATATTCTGGTTCCTATACATGTTGAGGGAGTCAAAGATATTTTTGTTGTATTGATGAGAATTATGAGAATTGTGAGAATTATGAGAATTATGAGAATTATGAGAATTATTAGAATTCTTCATTTGTCTCAAGGGCTACACACACAGAGAGTTTCAGGTAAAATAAGCGGGAATTTTTCAACATTTTTAGCCTCATCTTTTTTTCTGGTAAGAGCCTTCAAGTCTGTTTGACATTGTAAGAGCCTTCAAGTCTGTTTGACATTGTAAGAGCCTTCCAGTCTGTTTGACATTGTAAGAGCCTTCAAATCTGTTTGACATTGTAAGAGCCTTCCAGTCTGTTTGACATTGTAAGAGCCTTCAAGTCTGTTTGACATTGTAAGAGCCTTCAAATCTGTTTGACATTGTAAGAGCCTTCAAGTCTGTTTGACATTGTAAGAGCCTTCAAGTCTGTTTGACATTGTAAGAGCCTTCAAGTCTGTTTGACATTGTAAGAGCCTTCAAGTCTGTTTGACATTGTAAGAGCCTTCAAGTCTGTTTGACATTGTAAGAGCCTTCAAGTCTGTTTGACATTGTAAGAGCCTTCCAGTCTGTTTGACATTGTAAGAGCCTTCAAGTCTGTTTGACATTGTAAGAGCCTTCAAGTCTGTTTGACATTGTAAGAGCCTTCAAGTCTGTTTGACATTGTAAGAGCCTTCAAGTCTGTTTGACATTGTAAGAGCCTTCAAGTCTGTTTGACATTGGCAGGAAGGAGAAGTTTCTGCACCGTCTTCTCCCACAAACATTGTGTGCAGAGAAATCTACATTAATTTAATTAATTCACTAAGATATTGTTTAACTTCAGTCAATGTTCCCTCTGAGGTTCATTGGTATGTGTGCGAAATAGAAAAAAATCGTGAGCTAATTTGAACAGCTACCATTTTTTGTGCAATATTTTACAAAACTTGCTGGGCGGTAATTCTAAACTGCTGCGCGGTAATTCTAAACTGCTGCGCGGTAATTCTAAACTGCTGCGCGGTGTCGGTCAGATATCTGCGCGACCGCGCAGCTTAAAGGGAACATTGATTGCAGTGTGTTACACAAAATAAAATATTGTGGAATCTCTCTCCTCAGTATAGTTGGAAAGGCCTTCGCCCGAGTTGCATTAACACGCCTGCAGACCCTAGCATCGCGTGTACTCCCAGAATCGCAGTGTGGCTTTCGAGCCGGAAGATCAACCATAGACATGATCTTCTCTCTGCGCCAGCTGCAGGAGAAATGCAGAGAGCAACATATGCCTCTATACATCGCGTTCGTCGACCTAACTAAAGCTTTTGATCTTGTCAGCAGAAGCGGCCTTTTCCAGATCTTAGTAAAAATAGGCTGCCCTACACATCTGCTTAACATCATCAAGCAATTCCACGAAAACATGCAGGGCACAGTGTGCTATAACGGTGCCACCTCTGAGGTTTTCCCAGTAAGTAGTGGAGTAAAGCAAGTCTGCGTGTTGGCACCTACTCTATTCGCAATATTCTTTTCCATCTTACTCCAGTATGCCTTCAAGAACAACAGCGAGGTGATATACATACACACCAGAGCTGACGGGAGATTATTCAATATTGCCCGACTTAAAGCCAAGACCAAAATAAGGAAGATTTTGCTGCGCGAACTCTTATTTGCAGACGATGCCGCCTTAATATCCCACACAGCAGACGGCCTGCAGAACATTGTATCCAGCTTCTCCGCTGCCTGCAAAGAGTTTGGCCTGACCATAAGTATAAAAAAAACCAACATTATGGCACAGGATGCTGCCTCTCTCCCGACTATTACCATTGACGACTGCAACCTGGATGCTGTTGACAGTTTTACTTATCTGGGATGAAACATCTCGAGCACCCTCTCACTGGAAGATGAGATAAGTAGTAGGATAGGGAAGGCAGCAACTGTTATGGCTAGACTGTACAAAAGAGTCTGGTCCAATGGCAAACTCACAGCAAGGACTAAGCTGCAGGTATACCAGGCCTGCGAACTGAGCACACTCCTCTATGGATGCGAGTCTTGGACCACCTATACCAGGCATGAAAGAAGGCTCAATAGCTTCCACCTCAGATGCCTGCGCCGCATCCTAGACATCAAATGGCAAGAGAAAGTCCCCAACACAGAGGTCTTGGCTCAAGCAAGCATGAGTAGTATTGCAGCAATATTAAGCCAAAGACGCCTCCGTTGGCTTGGACACGTCAAGAGGATGCAAAGTGGTCGCATACCCAAGGATGTGCTTTACAGCGAGCTGGCGACAGGGAAAAGGTCGGTTGGTCGGCCATGTCTCAGATACGTGGACATATGCAAGAGAGACATGAAAGTAGCCAACATTGATATACAAAACTGGGAAAACCTGGCAGAGGATAGGTCCATGTGGCGGGCTATAGTGAAAGAAGCATCACTAAGAGCAAAGGAGAAAACTAGGGCAGAAGCAGTCGGGAAAAGAGTGAGGAGAAAGGCCAGGCAACACTGCCCCACTGCTTTCGTGTGTGTGTCATGCAGAAGAGACTGCCACTCAAGGATTGGTCTCATCAGCCACACCAAGAGCTTATCGTCTTTCGTAGACGGACAGATGCCATACATACACAAAATAAAACCCTCCTTGACAATGTTTTGGGGTCAGCTGATATAACGTGACAATTCTGGACGAGAGACATTTCCTGTGAGATCTATTCGTTTCCAAGAGAAGATGATTTGTGGTATGACGTTATCCTTGGAGACTGGATTGTATATCTCTGTATCTCTATCTCAGTGACGAAACTAAGGGGAGGGTGGTGCAAATTCGAAAGTCTCCCCGGGCCCCCAGTTGAGGGAGCCCCCAAAGGAGTGCCCTACATTTTTTTACGTTAATATTAGGCCACCGCCATGTATGCAGGGCTCCCCAAAGAGGCCAAGACCCCCGGGCCTTCAAATCAGTACAAATTCCTAGCTATGCCACTGCTCTATATGTATATAGCTCTATATCTACACATCTATATATCCCTATATCTACATGTCTCTATAATATATCTATATCAACATATCTCTTTATATCTATATCTACATATCTCTATATCTACATATTTATATATCTATATCTACATGTCTCTATATATCTATATCAACATATCTCTTTATATCTATATCTACATATCTCTATATCTACATATCGATATATCTATATCTACATGTCTCTATACATCTATATCAACATATCTCTTTATATCTATATCTACATATCTATATATCTATATCTACATATCTCTATATCTACAATATATTTATCTCTTTATCTTTATATCCACAAATCTCTTGATATTTGTTTCTCTATATCTCTACATTTTTATATCTACATATCTTTATATCTACATATCTCTATATTTCAATATCTACACAGCTCCATATCTACACTTGTTATTTAAGTGAACAAATTATCACTTGGCACAAGCCTGGCTCCCGCGACGACAAGGGCAAAGACTTTTATCTGGAATGCTATCCATCGATTAGGACGATTGACCTTCGGATAATCGATGGTCAAATATAATTCTTTTAGGTTAATCAATCCGATCAAAGACGTATAAACTGGCACATTCTTGACAGGTGATAACATAGACTTCACTGACGACACATGATTGCATAGACTTGACTGTCGACAGGTGGTAACATAGACTTGACTGATGACCCGTTATTGTGGAAACAAATCTAACACTTGAATCACAATACTTTTCAATATAATTTTTTTAAACAATCGAGGAAGATGGGTATCCGGGATTGTGTTCAAATCAATAAAATACAAACTATTTGTAAATTTTATTTTCTCTGGCTCAGTATGGTTCATCAATTCTTTACATTAAACACCAAGTGAGTTGGTCTGTGGTTTGAAACAAGGAAAGTGGAGGGATTGAAGGGACTATGTTTAAACTAGGGGAGGGAAGAGATGGAGGGACACTGGTGGAACAAGGGGAGTGAAGAAATAGAGGGACACTGGTGGAACTATGGGAGTGAAGAGATGGAGGGACAATGGTGGAACAAGGGGAGGGAAGAGATGGAGGGACAATGGTGGAACAAGGGGAGGGAAGAGATGTAGGGACACTGGTGGAACTATGGGAGTGAAGAGATGGAGGGACAATGGTGGAACAAGGGGAGGGAAGAGATGGGGGGACAATGGTGGAACTATGGGAGTGAAGAGATTGAAGAGCTATGGAGGACCAAGAGGAGGGAAGAATGAAGTTATTGATTGAATTGAAGGGGCGGGAGGCGGTGAGTTAATGGGATAATGAGTGGCAATGAATTATTTCTGTTGACCACCTGTGTTTCATTTCAGTGATAGATTATTGCGATAAGAGAGGGGTGGGGACGTGGGTGGAGGTCAGAGCAGTTGTGGGGAAACGTGTGTGAATGTGTGGGGTTAGATTAAACACCTGCTCCCTGTGGATGTGTGGGGTTAGATTAAACACCTGCTCCCTGTGGATGTGTGGGGCTAGATTTAATCACCTGCCCCCTGTAAAACGTATGTGTGTGTGTCACGGTGTGTGGTTATGTTTTGTTGTTTATACCGAATCACGTATTATTAATGGCCGTATTAATCTGACCAGATCGTGTTCATTGTGGGGTCAAAACTCTTAAACAACTGATGTCAGTGAAACACAATGAATCCCACATAAGAACTTGCTGGGACAGAAAAGATCCTTACTTTACAAGCCCAGAGACCAAGTAATTTTAAATCAGTAATATTTATACCCGGGAATTGTGTATTTAACTAGCGTATCACCCGTCAAAAATGACAGAAGTTTTCAAAATAAATACACATCAGATTAAAAAATAACGTAATACAGAACTTTAATTTATTTAATTTATTTTTATTTGATTCATTTATTATCATATTGAACAATTTTATGCGGAACGTTCGAAAAGAGTTATATTTGGTGCAGTAATTTTTGGTGCGCACTATTGAACAAATCAGCATTACATCCATTACGGGAATTATGTATGTTGATGATTGATGTATCACCAATTCCATGAACTGAATGCAGCCATCGAAGATCGTAAACATTTTTACATTGAAGAGGAAACTGACCCAATTAGACACCATCTAAAGTGTTTTTAAGTAGCCATATTTTCCTTTGGTCATTGTTACTTCTATGTTTCCACCTGGCAACTGTCCCATGTCATTGGTTTCATGCGGACCATTTGGTATTACTTTGTTTACGCCTCACTTATTTCACACACGAAACTATTTCCAGATGCCCTGTTTCTATCTTGAAAAATGGTGATGTTGAATACCAAAAACAGAGTCATCACTTCAGGGTCAGGACATCATAGTCATCACTTTAGAGTCAGGGCATCAGAGTTATCACTTTAGAGTTAGGGCGTCAGAGTCATCACTATAGAGTCAGGGCGTCAGAATCATCACTTTAGAGTCATGGCGTCAGAATCATCACTTTAGAGTCATGGCGTCAGTCATCACTTTAGAGTCAGTGCGTCAGTCATTACTTCAGAGTCAGGGCGTCAGAGTCATCACTTCAGAGTCAGTGTGTCAGAGCCATAACTTTAAAATAAAACGTCGATGTAACACGTCAAATTGAGATAGTTATATTTAGAATCAATGTAATCGTCCAAAAACTGCTGACACGAAAAGACTGCGCGGCTCTGTAGCAAAAAATCCCTTGTCTCGTGATTGAGAGACCTCATGGGCTGCACATCCCTGCAGCTAAAGCGAAGACCTTGTTGCCCAATGATGCGGAAACGGAACCGCCTCCTGATCTCCTCTTTTCACGGCTAAATGGTTTCTCCCTCGGCTCAGCCTCCTGCTGAGGATTGGGGACAAGAGGAAAAAAAAGAAAACATCAATGTCAGTTTATTGAGGGGGGGGGGTAGGGAAGGTTCTGGAAGTGGACATTTACATCAGCTGACACGTCAGTCGCTAGGCCTCATGCCTTAACTTTGTGTTTGTATAGGTACAACGTCAGTCGCAAGGCCTCATGCCTTAACTTTGTGTTTGTATAGGTACAACGTCAGTTGCAAGGCCTCATGCCTTAGATGTGTGTCTGTATAGGTACAACGTCAGTCGCAAGGCCTCATGCCTTAGATGTGTGTCTGTATAGGTACAACGTCAGTCGCAAGGCCTCATGCCTTAGATGTGTGTCTGTATAGGTACAACGTCAGTCGCAAGGCCTCATGTCTTAGATGTGTGTCTGTATAGGTACAACGTCAGTCGCAAGGCCTCATGCCTTAGATGTGTGTCTGTATAGGTACAACGTCAGTCGCAAGGCCTCATGCCTTAGATGTGTGTCTGTATAGGTACAACGTCAGTCGCAAGGCCTCATGCCTTAGATGTGTGTCTGTATAGGTACAACGTCAGTCGCAAGGCCTCATGCCTTAGATGTGTGTCTGTATAGGTACAACGTCAGTCGCAAGGCCTCATGCCTTAGATGTGTGTCTGTATAGGTTGTTGTTGTTCGTCCGTCGATTCGAAGAAGACCACTCTAGTCATCCGAGGGTTGCTGGGACTGGCTTTGTTTGTGCGTGCGCAGATGGCTGATGAGGCCGATCCTTGCACGGAAGGTTCGGGAACAGAAGGGACAAGGAACGAGTGGGACATCTCCAGGAGGGTTGACAGCACGGGCCTTTCGGGCTTGCCTCTTCTTTTCTGCGGAGGTGATCCTGTTTGCCTCGCATGACTTGGCACCTTCGTGGATGGAAGAACGCCAGGTGGAACGGTCCATTGCAGCAAGTTCCCACGTGTCTGGGTTGATGGCAAACGCTTTCAGTGAGACTTTCATTGTGTCTTTGTAGCGTTTCTTTTGCCCACCGTGGGACCGCTGGCCATGCTGAAGCTCGCCATAGAAGAGTCTCTTTGGCAGTCTCTCGTCTGGCATTCGGACAACGTGCCCTGCCCAACGAAGCTGGGACTGCATCAGGAGTGTGAATATGCTGGGGAGACCTGCCTTGGTCAGTACCACTGTGTCTGGTATTTTATCCTGCCACTTTATGCCGAGGATCTTCCTGAGGCTTGTTGAATGAAAGTGGTTAAGCTTCCTAGCATGGCGCTGATACACAGTCCATGTTTCACACGCATATAGCAGTGTGGGGAGCACCACCGCCCTGTACACTTTCAGCTTGGTCTGGATGGTAATGCCTCTTCTGTTCCAGACATTTGGGTACAACCTGCCAAAAGTGGAGCTGGCTCTGGCAATTCTGACGCTCACTTCGTCATCGATGGTTACATTTTGCGACAGTGTGCTGCCTAGGTATGAGAACCGTTGCACTGTGTTGAGTCTCTGGCCGTTGACAGTGATGTTGGGCTCAACGTAGGGCCTTCCAGGCGCAGGCTGATGGAGGACTTCAGTCTTCTTGGTGTTGATCGTCAGACCAAAGTTTGTGCAGGCGCTGGAGAACAGGTTAACGCTGCGTTGCATGTCGGCTTCTGAGACAGCATTGAGGGCACAGTCATCAGCAAACAGGAGGTCTCTGATGATGTCTGTCATAACCTTGGGTTTTTGCATGGAGCCTCCAAAGGTTGAACACTTTGCCATCTGTGCGGTACCTCAGGTTAACACCAACACCCTCGTCTCTGAAGGCCTCTGTCAGCATGGCGGAAAACATGAGGCTAAATAGTGTTGGTGCCAGGACGCAGCCCTGCTTGACACCCGTTTGTGACTGTGAAAGGATCAGAAAACTCTCCGCTGTCCTGGACTCTGGCCTGCATGCCCTCGTGGAAATGTCTCACCAAGACGATGAATTTCCTTGGGCAACCGTACTTGGCCAGTATCTTCCACGGACCCTCTCTGCGAACGGTGTCAAAAGCCTTGGTCAGGTCGACATAGGTGAAGAACAGGTTGAAGTTCTGCTCTTGACATTTCTCGTGCAGCTGCCTGGCAGCGAACACCATGTCGATGGTCCCTCGCTCTTTTCGGAAGCAACACTGACTTTCAGGCAGGAGTCCTTGGTCAAGGTGAACCGTGAGGCGGTTGAGCAGGATTCTGGCAAGGATCTTTCCTGCGATAGATAGCAGGGATATGCCTCTTTTGTTGTCACAAGCCTGTCTACTTCCTTTTTGCTTATAAAGATGTATGATGGAGGCATTTTTGAAGTCCTGCGGGATCGTCTCTTGCTGCCACTCCAAGAGAAATAGATTGTGGAGCCTTTCAGTCAGGGCTGTTCCTCCCTCCTTGTAGACCTCAGCTGGAATGGCGTCAGAACCAGGTGCTTTGCCACTGGAGAGAAGATAAATTGCTTTCTGGGTCTCGAGCAAGGTTGGGGGGTCATCCAGTGCTTTGTTTGTGGGCACTTGGGGAAGACGATTGATGGCTTCTTCGTTGATTGTCGAAGGGCGATTTAGGACGCTTTCGAAATGTTCGGCCCACCTCTTCAAGATCTTCTCTTTGTCTGTGATGAGAGTGTTACCGTCTGCGCTGAGGAGGGGGTTTGATCCTGAGGGCGTGGGGCCATACACTTCTTTCAAAGCGTTGTAGAAGTTGTTATAGTCGTGCTTGTCAGCATAGCCTTAGATCTCGTCGGCTTTGTTGCTGAGCCAATCGTCCTGCATCTGACGGAGCTTTTGCTGTACAGTCCTGCGTATGTTGTTGAGTGCATCTTCCTTGCCGTGGACCTGGGATTATTGAGGTAAGCTTGGTGTAGGAGGTGTTTCTCATCCAATAACTGCTTGATGTCTTCGCAGTTCTCATCGAACCAGTCCTTATGTTTCCTTGTCGGCTGCCCCAGAGTCTCTGAAGCTGTGGTGTAAATCAGCTCTCTGAGTGACGCCCAGTCTGCCTCCACGTTCTGGTTTCCTGGAGAGGTGGATTTCAAGCGCTCTTCCAGAGCATCCACCAAGGACTGCTTGCAGCTGGCGGTCATTAGTTTGGCAACATTTAGCCGCTTGGGGGCCTTCTTCCCTTGGGGACGCCGTTTCGGCTGAATGCGGATGTTGAGCTTGGTGATGATGAGGCGGTGGTCTGTCCAGCATTCAGCTGTATAGGTACAACGTCAGTCGCAAGGCCTCATGTCTTAGATGACCAGGCTCTCCGACTAATTCAGACGATTACAAATGAACTCCAGTCGAGGAATCACACTGTTGCGGT
The DNA here is from genome assembly GCA_944989445.1 of Ampullaceana balthica. Classification (NCBI taxonomy): domain Eukaryota; kingdom Metazoa; phylum Mollusca; class Gastropoda; family Lymnaeidae; genus Ampullaceana; species Ampullaceana balthica. The sequence goes on along the minus strand of CALYLW010000655.1, from coordinate 251,610 downwards.
GTTCTTCGATCTAAAGCAGGCATACGACAAGGTGTGGCGTGGAGGGCTACTTTATAAGTTGCAGCAGTTAGGTGTCACTGCGAACATGTACAGTTGGATAAAATCGTTCCTTACGGACAGAACGATCAAGACTCGAGTGGGGGAGTCATTATCCAACGAAGCACGCCTGGAGGACGGACTCCCACATGGGTCCGCCCTTAGTTGTACATTGTTCCTAGCCTACGTCCACGACCTACAAGGTATTCTGGGTTCGCAGAATGCCATGTTTGCTGACGATCTGGCTATATGGAGTTCCGGAAAGGACGTCGCAACTCTGCAGAACAGGCTGCAGGAAGATCTGAATCGAATCGAAGACTACGCCAACCGATGGCACCTAGTAGTCAATACGGAGAAAACTGTCCACTCCATTTTTACAAATAGACGGAATGCCCTGAAGCATGAGGTGGTGCTTCAGATATGTGGGAAAAGATTGAATTGGGATCGGACACCAAGGTACTTGGGAATCAAGTTGGACCAGAAGGTCCAGCTACATAACCATGTGCGTGAATTGTGCGCCAAAGCCACAGCTAAACTGTCCCTGATGAAGAAACTGGCTAGCACTAGTTGGGGTGCGGATGCAAGATTACTGAGAGCTCTCTATCTCGGTAGTGTGAGGGGTGCCATTGACTACAGCCTCCCGGTCCAAGCCATTGCGAGCCGTACGGCTCTAGAGGGACTAGACCGAATACAGAACCAAGCTCTACGGTTTGTATGCGGGGCGTTGCGTACGACACCCACCGCCGCTGTAGAAATTATGTCAAACGTAGAACCCCTGGCGATAAGGCGAGAAAAGGCAATCATGACCACGGTAGAGCGATACCGTAGTTTGGAGCATGACGAACCCTGCTTCCAACTACAAGACCGATGGGTAAAGAGAACCCGACTGAAAAGACCATCATTCATGGATACGGTCTACGAACAAGAAGACTCAGTCCCCATACCCAAGCACAGGGAACGAATGCGACTGGTCCCTGCTCGAGGACCACATGAAAGCTTTGACTTGCCTGAATTACGTTCGACACTGGAAAATACAGCGGTGACGAAAGCCAGTCCCGTCGAGCTCCAGCGAGACGAGACTCTGAAGACAATCGAGGCTTATGGCGACAGCGTGGTAAAAGTCTTCACGGACGGCTCACGTTTCAAGGATGGCAGAAGTGGATACGGAGTACTAATTCAATACCCTCAACCTGGACCTGACAGTATCGAACTGTCAGGGCCGTGCGGATCCGCATACAGTAGACATGACGCCGAACTGGTGGCGATCTGCAAGGGTTTGAAGGAAGTGCGCCGACGTCTACAAGAAGAAAGGTTTTCCCGACCGTCGTAGTCTTCACCGACTCACGGTTTTCGCTCGAGACTGTGGGTCGATCCTCTCTGGGGAAGAAAACGGTCAGTGTCATTTTGGAAACAGTAGGTGAAATCCTAGCACGAGGCGGAAAAGTAGTCCTTCAGTACATCACTGGGCACAGTGGCGGGCCTCATTCAGACAGGGTCGATAAGTTGACGAGAGAAGGTTCAGCTCAGCCCCAACCCGATCGCCCGATGACCCAGCTGGGGGTCAGATCGTGGCTTAAGTACCATTTCCGAGAGAAATGGCTTCAGGGCTGGGCGGCTGGAAGCACGGCCAGAAAAGTATTCCCGTACATGCCGCGACCGAGCAAAAGCGACTCCTGGTGGAAAATTGGACGTAGCAATCAGACGCTCATAACTAGAATGAGAACTGAACATTGTCCCATACGGAGCTACTTGTACAAGTTTAACACTAGAAAGGAACTGGCCTGTAGGCTGTGTGGCCACCCGGAAGAGACGGTGGCCCACGTACTCGAAGAGTGCCCCGAGCTGTGCGGGGATTTGGAAGGAGAATTAACGGTACCTGCAGAGGATTACCTCTACGGCGATGCCCGCTTGATGAGGCTCGCTTGCGATAAAATGAACCGGGTCCTAAGAGCCTTGTGGCTCGACCCAAAAGAGAATGAACATTCACATGCCTTAGATGTGTGTCTGTATAGGTACAACGTCAGTCGCTAGGCCTCATGCCTTAGATGTGTGTCTGTATAGGTACAACGTCAGTCGCAAGGCCTCATGCCTTAACTTTGTGTCTGTATAGGTACAACGTCAGTCGCAAGGCCTCATGCCTTAACTTTGTGTCTGTATAGGTACAACGTCAGTCGCAAGGCCTCATGCCTTAGATGTGTGTCTGTACAGGTACAACGTCTTACGATATTAAGGGTTTCATTAGCTATATTAATGTATAGTCTTTCTTTCTTAAGTGTAGAAATCATATATTTATAATGTTCTATTTCTTTAGAAAGAATTCAATTCTGCAAAATGCAAAGTAACTCATCACTAATTCAACAACATGTCGTTTAGGTATAAGGCTGAAATTCCCCAAACTCGTTTCCTATAACGTACTTATAAACTGAATAGTTTTTTTTATTTTGCACAATGTATCACTATTGAGACGACAGTCTGTAAAACGGTGAATGTCTTTTTAGAACATTCAATGACTCATCCCTGATTTTATAAATTTCTATGTAGATGGAAGACACAGATTGGGACAAAAATTATTCACAGTTAAGAAGAAAAAATACTTAAGGGCTGTTCAAATTTACAACGTTTGATTTGGGGTCGGGGACATGAACCCGAAAATCCTTGTTTTTAAATCCTTTATATTAACTCGTGGTGTCTGCGGCCGACCTTGCTTGCTTGCTTGCTTGTCGCCAAAACTTTTGATCGATTTTTAACCCACTTGCTCGCAAGATAGCGAGCTGAAATTTTGCAGGTAGTTTCGTACCGATGATAAAAACAATGTATCAAAATTTAAGATCGATCGCATGTACCGTAATTAAATTATTGATTTTTTAGATTATTTTATTTATTCCTATGTATCATGCTATTTTTTGAGATAGAGCGTCGCGGTGCGTATTATATTGAACAACCTTTCTGTTGCGCAATAAGGTGCGTATTTTATTGACAGCTCTTTTTATAAACATATTCCTGATCGGTGCGCATTATATTAAACATGTTTTACGACACAACTGCAATTTTGTATTTTCTGGATGGTCTGGCGCTGCGTATTATAATGAACATTCTTTTAGTTACTTCTCGTACATAAAGGATTTATAGTCAAAAACTTGGTTTTTTACGGGTTTTCTTATTTTTTGTTAAGTATATGAGATTTTTTAACACAATTGTACAAAACTATTTTAATGTGTGTGTAGTGTATATATATATATATATATATATATATATATATATATATTATATATATATATATATATATATATATATATATATATATATATATATATATATATATATATATGATTTTTGTGCGTTAGTTTTTTTGTAAATGCGATTGATTAGGAACGCAAGTGTTTCGGTTATATAAGTGAAAAAGTGTGGCATTGTGTGTGTCGGCTTGTGTGGTTGCTGGTCTGGTTGTACGGGATATGTACACACACATTATAAGCTTCAAAAACGTTTCATCCACTACAAATCTTTCTTTGCCTCACATGTCAGAGAGCCCCGGCCACCAGGCCATCAATACTCTTCATATACCATATAAACACACACACATACACACACACACAAGAAAAAAAGAAACCGAATTCTTCATCCCAACAAATCACATCACGTGATCCATAAAACCGTCATGGATCCAACCCACACCCCCCCCGCCCCCAGGGCCTCCCATCCTGTTATCTTTGGGTCTCCTGGGGCCGGTGGTAATCGGTATGAAAATGTTCCAGGTCTGATGAGGAATGTGTCCCGGGAAAAACATTTGTATATCTGTTTAGCAATCTCAAGGAATGTTAGCTCGCAAACCTTCTGACGTTCATGTTAGAGTGACACCTAGCGGCAGTTTATAGATGGACACAGAGGGCGATCATTGGGATACATATACGGCAGGATTTGCAAAGCATTCATGTTTTTTGTTCCAGATGACATATTACGTTAACAGGAAAGCAGTATTTTATTTCTACATGTTAGGAGATCATTAGATAATTCACCCCCCCCCCTTTTTCCCCCCTTGTCCCTGCCCGCAGTCCAGAGACTGGCTTTGAACGGAGGTAACGAGTTTACACCCTCGAAATTTTGAGAGCTCATGTCCTAGGTCACATCCTCCGTCTCATTACCCGAGATCAGACACCACTGTGGCAGGGTGACATCCCTGTGGCCACAACTCGTATTGATACGCATGCTCATTAACCAGGGCTTGAGCTCACTGGCGAGGGTTTGACTCGTGTGACCTGACGAATCCTGGCAGACAAATATCCCTTTGGAACAAAAGATGGCTTCCTACCGACTGAAATGCCGTTAACGCCCCGAGATTGAAATTTCAACTCTTAGCAACGGAGGCTAACTTAATATAACTAAATATTTAAAAATCTTTGAAAATATAAAAAAAAAGATTCGGGTTAATATATAATTAAAAGTGGGGAAAATATTTCTTTAGGGGAGGGATAGGTGTGTCCTGGTCGGCCCCCCACACTTCAGTTTTTTCTTCGAGTGTATTCATTGGGTTGCTGGATATTAAGATATATTTTTAGTGGCGGGGGTTTCCATTCAATCTCTGTTCATTATAACTTTCGCTAAGGCCCATGTGGGCGTTTAGGTAATTGAACAACATACGTTTTTAGTACTCTATTGTTTCACTAGTTATTTACTTATTATTTCTTTAACAGACATGCGCAGACATGACTTGAGCAGAGTCTATCGGCATGACTTGAGTCTATGACGTCAGTTCCTTTATATAAAAACTAGGAACTCAATGTTTAATTATAGTTGATTCTTCTGCAACTTTGTCTGTTTCCAACATACAGCCAAAAAAACAACAACACATACATTCATACAACATCGTCTGCCCCATCATACGCCCCTCTTGTTCATAGGATCTAAAGACTCCGATGTTTGAACCCCTCACATCCACTGTAGTCTAGATTCGCCCCCCCCCCTTTAACTTATTCGACTTTGTTACGTCTGTATATCTTTAGCTCCAGCTAGATAATATTAACATCCAGGTACAGAAACATGCCGTCAGTAACTTGAACAGTGCAATGCCTGAACCAATCACCGCACATGTTACATAGAAAGGAACATGGAATGCCTAGCACCAATCACCGCACATGTATGTTACAGAAAAAGGGAACCATGGAATGCCTGCACCAATCACCGCTCAGATGTTACAGAAAAAGGAACCATGGAATGCCTGCACCAATCACCGCTCATGTTATAGGAAGAGAATCCGTTGCTATAGTCTTCAAGTCGCACCATGCTCCAATTTTATTTTAACCTTTTTAGACGTTGGAAATTCAAGATACATTTATTAAAATGTGAGAACCACTTAAAACAAGACTAGAATTTATAAGATTGTGAAAAAAGCTTAAAACATCATATATATATTTACGCTATATCATCGCTGACTGCCTCACGCCTAACGCTAATGGAAATCACTATGCTTTTTTTAAATTGAAAATATAGACTTAAAAATCATAATCATTTTGGTTTCCAGATTAATATAGGTGACTGACTCAAAGAGTTATTTTTTGGTGCAGTAATTTGGTGCGATGCTTTCTAAAAGTAGTTAAAAAATCGTGTGGTGATTAGCACTGTAAAAAAATATTATATAAATACTTTGTGTACATTTCAGGAATATTTCGTATTTATCATACAAAGGAAGGATAAGTTACTTGGGCCTTTGACAAAATAAAAAGTGGGCGCCGTAGGCGCTCTACAACCCCTATTATAAAATACTTTGTGTACATTTCAGGAAGTTTAATATTTACGTATTTATCATACAAGGACAAGTTAGTTGGGCTTTTGAAAAAGGTGGGCGCCGTAGGCGCCCTAAAAAGTGGGCGCCGCAGCACAACCTAGTAACTAAAATATATTAGAATAAGAGAACCACTTTAAACACGGCTGCAATCTATTAGAATTAGAATATGAAAACCACTTAAAAACACCACCACAATTTATGTAACAGATTCAATCAGCCGCTATAAATGATGTAAACACATTAATCATGACGTCAGCATCAGCTTCGGGACATGTTTATTAAAAGCCTCTTGATTGTTCCGTTGGTTTATATTTTGTCCAATCGTGCATTTCAAATTTAAAACATTTCGTAGCCTCTAAGCCAGTTAAAACTTGGCACATCGATCACAACAGAGCATCACATCATTAACCAAGACAATAATACTAAAAATATGAATTTGAACAAACGATTTTGGAAATATGCAACGTGCAGTATAAAACGAATGCGTGTCTCCTTATCAAGCAGAATCATTTCACAAGCCTAGAAAACTGCAATGTCGGGAATAATTGCTTTATTTACCCTGCTGCAGGTATGTGACACAATTGTCATCATACAGATTATTTAATCATGGGAATATGAGTTTCGACAAGAGCCTTGCATTACATCTGTATACTCCCATTGCTCGCGTTGTTGACAAGTGGTATGGAGTGACGATATCCCTGTCTGCACTACACGTCTTCGTGTTGGTCAGTGAACAATGAGTCAGTGGCCGCCCAGCGGTCTTTTGTCATGTCTGCAACAACTATTGAATTTTTAAAGATATTTTATTTTGATTGTTGTAGCACATTAATTGAAAGAGCATGCAGTTTTTTTTTAAAACTATTTTTTTTAGGAATTCGAAATAAATACAAATAGGTAGTATGAAAGAATATGTGGCTTTCATTCCTGGGTCAGAAACATTACGCTACTCTTGTATGCAAATGGTATGGATGACATCTATTAATTCCCTTGCGAGCCTGTAATAATATAAAAAGACGCCCACCGTGTGGATGCAGCTAATACATATCATTAAACATCGATTGGAACTCCTCAAACGTTGTGGCTGCAGCCTTAATTCTACGAAGACTAATGGCTTTCTGAACAAGATGTTACCCAATATGAAATTCCTATAAGTACGTTACCCAATATGAAATTCCTATAAGTATGTTCTTTTCTTGTCGCCAAGCCAAACTTCATAGACATTCGCAATAATTTCATGTGCATATGTTATATAAATATGACGATGTTTACTTGCACTTCCTCTTATCAGACGTTGTTTTCAATGGACGCCATTGTGATCTAATTATGAGTCGCTCTAAAGCAATCCATCAAAGGATGCACAGCTTCTACTTACACAGATGTGATGTTTTTTATTAAAGTGTGCTGTAAGCGAGTAGATATATTCAGCCGTGTCAATAATCAAACTTCTAAATGAGCAAATAGTAAAAACAAAATCGATATCCCGCACTGAACATTGGATGTTTGACGAGCTTTTGTGTAAAGCTGGTACAAGTTTCAAAGTTAAAGTTGAAATTGTTAAAGGGTGTAAATATATTCCTTGAGCGGGATTTTATTTATGGCTTCGTCCAACGGATTGAAACGTTTTGTTCATCATTATCTAAAGTTATTCTACAATTGTGTATTTTGTTCATCATCACTTAAGGTTATTCAAGGATTGTGTATTTTGTTCATCATGACTTAAGGTTATTCTAGGATTGTGTCTTTTGTTCATCATCATCTAAGATTATTCTAGGATTGTGTATTTTGACTTTGATGTGAAATTTGAACAAGGTATTACGTTAGAGCCGACTTCGCACACAAGTACATTTCACCCAAAACTCATATTAAAGCATATTACGTCAGTCGCTAGCTTCCAAAGCATGACTTCCTTACCCATTTAGCTCAAATAAAATCTCTATTTCAAAAGTTGGAGCCCTATAGATATTACTCTATAGACAGTTGAATGCATTTTGTAAGAAACCTTTTTGTGCTGCATTTTACATACCGTAGTTTCTTTTCAGTTTGGATGGCAGAATTCTAAATGAGGAAGTTGAAGTAAACCCTTCTCTCTCGGGGTCACTGTTAATGTTGCTCTGTTATACTTGATGAATGTGTGTGCTACTGTTAATGTTGCTCTGTTATACTTGATGAATGTGTGTGCTACTGTTAATGTTGCTCTGTTATACTTGATGAATGTGTGTGCTACTGTTAATGTTGCTCTGTTATACTTGATGAATGTGTGTGCTACTGTTAATGTTGCTCTGTTATACTTGATGAATGTGTGTGCTACTGTTAATGTTGCTCTGTTATACTTGATGAATGTGTGTGCTACTGTTAATGTTGCTCTGTTATACTTGATGAATGTGTGTGCTACTGTTAATGTTGCTCTGTTATACTTGATGAATGTGTGTGCTACTGTTAATGTTGCTCTGTTATACTTGATGAATGTATGTGCTACTGTTAATGTTGCTCTGTTATACTTGATGAATGTATGTGCTACTGTTAATGTTGCTCTGTTATACTTGATGAATGTGTGTGCTACTGTTAATGTTGCTCTGTTATACTTGATGGATGTGTGTGCTACTGTTAATGTTGCTCTGTTATACTTGATGAATGTGTGTGCTACTGTTAATGTTGCTCTGTTATACTTGATGAATGTGTGTGCTACTGTTAATGTTGCTCTGTTATACTTGATGAATGTGTGTGCTACTGTTAATGTTGCTCTGTTATACTTGATGAATGTGTGTGCTACTGTTAATGTTGCTCTGTTATACTTGATGAATGTGTGTGCTACTGTTAATGTTGCTCTGTTATACTTGATGAATGTATGTGCTACTGTTAATGTTGCTCTGTTATACTTGATGAATGTGTGTGCTACTGTTAATGTTGCTCTGTTATACTTGATGAATGTGTGTGCTACTGTTAATGTTGCTCTGTTATACTTGATGAATGTGTGTGCTACTGTTAATGTTGCTCTGTTATACTTGATGAATGTGTGTGCTACTGTTAATGTTGCTCTGTTATACTTGATGAATGTATGTGCTACTGTTAATGTTGCTCTGTTATACTTGATGAATGTGTGTCAGAAATCTTCTCAAACCGGAGCTTAATTGCCAGGGTTCATCTGTACAACTTGAGCCCCGCTAGGGGGAAGAGCGAGTCGGTACTTCATTTATTATGCCGTACTCTTGGGACGGGGGCCCGTCGTGCGGACGTGGCTTCTGTTTACGTCAAGTCGCCGGTCTTTTGGCGTTGCGACTAAGTAAATATCTGTGAGTACAAACCGCGTCGAGTGCCGAATAGCGGTGGAAGACTCGGGAGTAACGACAAAGGATGTGGCTAAATGTTCTTATATTTTGTTATGATAAACTATAACATTACTTCTAACAATAGAAAGTTGCACTGATGACGTAATCCGGTTTTTCAAAACAAAACAAAAACTATCAACGAAAACTTTTCGGCTCGGAAACAAAAAGATGTATATGAGTCATGATCATTCGCAGTGCTTACATATTAAGTGTTTCGTTAATTAAAAGAGAAGCAAAACATGGGACGTCAGATATTATAGATACGCTCCTGGTGGATTTCCTGTTTCTATTCGGACGCTGCCATCGTTTTAACAATTATTTACCGTTCGATTTGTTGACCAGCTTTTCTATCGAATCCCCATCGGCCAAGATTTCAAAGACCCATCTTCTTCCCATCACAATGTCTGCCTCAGACCCCAATGTCTACAAAGACAACTTTAGAAATGTCATCAATCATAAACGTATTCCGTCTCCTGATATTCCTCCTTCGATCTCCCTCCCTCCATTCCCTGAATCCTGTTTTATTTCCTCTGAAAGAGTGTCGTCCAAGAAATATTGGGAAACTAAAAAAAAATGACATTTAAAAAAAAGATATCGTTGCCAACTTGCTTCAAGACATATGAGAGCAAACCCCACATAAAGGCAAGGCCAAACAAGTTAAAACTGGGCATTAGGGAGATTCTCATTAAAAATAAAAAAGCTAAGAGTAGAAAAATTGAAGAGACGAGCAATTTTTAAAGAAGTCGTTGAGTTAAAGAGGACAATGTTTTTTATTTTGTTTTATCTCAGCTTAGTCACTGACAGGCCGAGAGATTGCAAAGGGGGGAGGGGGGTAAGGGAGGGAACAGATAAGAAATTTGAAATAACTGGAGTAATCACAAATTAACAGCTGCGCACCACTCCATCAAGATACTTCAACAACATTGAGCTGATAATTTCAATTGGCACGCAACAAGCGGGAGGTCTTTGTAGAGCATAAATCTATGCGCGTTAGCTTTCTGGCAGGGTGTAGTTATATGTGGGTTGTCTGCATTGGCAGGTTGTAGTTGTATATGTGGGCTGTCTGCCTGCCAGGGTGTAGTTATATGTGGGCTGTCTGCCTGGCAGGGTGTAGTTATATGTGGGCTGTCTGCCTGGCAGGGTGTAGTTATATGTGGGCTGTCTGCCTGCCAGTGTGTAGTTATATGTGGGCTGTCTGCCTGGCAGGGTGTAGTTATATGTGGGCTGTCTGCCTGGCAGGGTGTAGTTATATGTGGGCTGTCTGCCTGCCATGGTGTAGTTATATGTGGGCTGTCTGCCTGCCAGTGTGTAGTTATATGTGGGATGTCTGCCTGGCATGGTGTAGTTATATGTGGGCTGTCTGCCTGCCAGTGTGTAGTTATATGTGGGCTGTCTGCCTGGCAGGGTGTAGTTATATGTGGGCTGTCCTCCTGCCAGGGTTTAGTTATATGTGGGCTGTCTGCCTGGCAGGGTGCCTATCTTTGTGTATTTTCTTTACTTCAAGCATCAATCCTTGTACGTTTGTTATATCTTCGAGTTTCATTCTTGGCGCTGTTACAACAAAAATATATAAATATAAAATGATGAAAATTGTTTTAATGTAATCTGTCAGTTCCATTTTAAGTCATAGCAACAGTGAATACGCCAACAGAAACTGACAGATTTAATTAAAATTTGCTACTATCGCCACATATACGACAGATGACCAACCACGAAGAAAATATTTGTGTGACAAGCTTATCTGGTGACCAGTGGATGAAGAGACTAGTTCCACTGCCTGGCTGTGACCGGTGGCTAATACACAAACTTAGTCATGAGTGTAACGAAACTGTGTGGTCATGTCTTTTGATTGAAAAAATTGACAGAAACGGATTGGTTACTAGAACCACTCCATCACTACAAACTATTCTCTGATAACTTAACGCGGATAACCTACATCTTGCTGAATCTCAGATACAAAATACATATTTTTTTAATTTTTAAAGGACATGCGGAGAAAAGCCAGCGATTTTTTTTTAAAGTAGGGCTGCGGAAATTAACGATTAATTAATCGATTAATGGTTAAAAATGTTAATCGATTTAAAAGTAATTTGATCGATGAAAATTTCAGAAATATTTCTTTTTTTTTGTTTTACCTCCAATTTATTAAGAATTTATATCTTTTTTTTTAACTAACATACTTTTCCCTCGTATTATTATTGTTTATTTAGAAGTGCGTACGTACACAAAAAGGTTTTTCTTCCTTATTTCTTACATAGCAGAACGAATTTGGTGTGTTACGTCACAAAATTTGGGAGCCACGGTATTACCGCGACTTAACCGATTTCACGAAATAATAAATCACAACTTAGCGGGATCTATATATGAGTTATAAAAATATTATTAATCGAAATTAATCGACCACTCGATTTTTAAAAATCCCGATTAATCGAGCAATTTTTTAAAAAAATCAGTACCAACCCTACATAGGACGCAATAATCTTCTGTATAGACGGAACGCCTGCAATATATAACATAAGATAAGATAGCGTTTCCATATGTGCCTTATACAATCTTCATAGGGTGCTTATTAGAAATGTTACATTCCAGCTGATTAATTATTAACATGTGTTTGAAAGAAATGTTTTAAGCGCCCGAAGCAATTTAAAAAAAAACAGGGTACATTAATCTTTTTAAAATTTAATTGTTTGAGTGTGTGTACGGCGGGTATTTTAAGTGGAGGTGTTAGTGTGTGTGTGTTACAGTTGTCTGTATGTAGTATAGTTATCTGTGTGTGTTACAGTGTCTGTATGTAGTATAGTTATCTGTGTGTGTTACAGTGTCGGTATGTAGTATAGTTGTCTGTGTGTGTTACAGTGTCTGTATGTAGTATAGTTATCTGTGTGTGTTACAGTGTCTGTATCTAGTATAGTTATCTGTGTGTGTTAAAGTGTCTGCATGTAGTATAGTTATCTGTCTGTGTTACAGTGTCTGTATGTAGTATAGTTATCTGTCTGTGTTACAGTGTCTGTATGTAGTATAGTTATTGTGTGTGTTACAGTGTCTGTATGTAGTATAGTTATTGTGTGTGTTACAGTGTCTGTATATAGTATAGTTATTGTGTGTGTTACAGTGTCTGTATGTAGTATAGTTATTGTGTGTGTTACAGTGTCTGTATATAGTATAGTTATTGTGTGTGTTACAGTGTCTGTATGTAGTATAGTTATTGTGTGTGTTACAGTGTCTGTATGTAGTATAGTTATTGTGTGTGTTACAGTGTCTGTATGTAGTATAGTTATTGTGTGTGTTACAGTGTCTGTATGTGGTATAGTTATTTGTGTGTGTTAAAGTTTTTGTATGCAGTATAGTTATCTGCGTGTGTTACAGTGTCTGTATGTGGTATGGTTATCTGTGTGTGGTGCAGGTATTTGAATTTGTTTAGCAGGAACTCCAAAATTTTGTCAATAAAATTTTTTTAAAATTATAATTCCCCCCCCCCTTATCGACAGCTAAGCATTCATAATCTTTCAAACAATCGCCGACAGGAAGTGACCCATGGCCCATGACCCATGAATTTGTTTCCTTGTGTACATCTAGGATCCACCGCTGGGAAAACTTATGAAATGGACAGTGTTTTTATTTTATTATTTATTTATTTTTAAAGAATGGTGAGTTGCTGACCATTTTAATTCCATCAAGTCGTCCCAGGAGATGGAGACGAAAATGTTCTTTAAAAGACGCCCACTTTGTCTGATTGACATGACGCGTCCAGCCAACCAAACAGCAGATGTGGTTGATTGCATTTACGTTTATTTAACTGAAGTTATCGGCAATGTTATCTTAGAAATCTAACCTTGGGAAATATCATTCATGATTTCATCAAACATACCTGTAGATTAAACGTATCGTTACTTTCATGATAAAGGAAGTATAGAAAGTATCATTAATGTTATCTTTAAAGTAGGGCTGCGGAAATTATCGATTAATTTCTCGATTAATCGTTAAAATTTTTATCGATTAAATATCGATTAAAATAATTTTAATCGATAAAAATTCGATTAAAATTTAAGAAAATATTTATAATATTTTTTAACAATTTTAGTAAAAAATAATAAATTATTAATAATTAATAATAATTTATATATATTATTTTAGGTACAAACATCTCCCGCGTAATATTAAAATTTATTTTATTAAGCAATGTTGACCGGCAGACGTCAACTATAAAATGGCTGACAGCCAGAGCCGTATTTACACCATTTTGGGCCCCGGGCAAAGAAATAATGTTGGGCCCTTCAAACGCAGGAATAAAAAATGAATATACTTAATATATATAAATGAACATATTCCCATGGGGCCCATATGCTCGTGGGCCCCCCCCCCAGCAAATGCCCAACAGGCCTATGCGTTAAGACGGCCCTGCTGACAGCATCAGCGCAGTTAAATTTAAACTTATAATTAGAAAGTTGAGCAAATATGTTGTTTTTAAGCTAACTGCGGATGGACAAGTCGAAGATGGTGAAAACGTTTACTGTGTCCACTGCCATAAACAATTCTTTTTTAAAGGATCAAATACATCGCTGACGTACCACCTTCAGCACAAATCAAGTATCAACACATTGCCATGAAATTTAGTTAAAAATATTCTTAATTTTCAATGTTCGTGAGAAATGTTCAGTTTAATGACGTCATAAATTTCTATTTTTGGTTTAAATCGAAATTATCGATTAATTAATCGATAATTTTTCAAAAGTTAACGATTAAATTTAAATTAATCGATAACAGCCCTACTTTAAAGATATCATTCTATGTATATACTTTAACCATCATTTAAAAAAGATATAGACTAATTTGATATGTTTACGGTAGATTTCATAAAGTTATACGTGTGTAATGTATTTTGTTTAGGGGTCGTTCAGAAAGTACGTCACGCTCCAGAGGGTGTAAGAAAGTGTGACAGTTTGTGACAGGGGGAGGGGGGTCCGGCCATGTGTGACGTCACGGTGTTTTATATTAAATTTTAATTATTTTGTTAATAAAAAACATTTTTCTTCGAAAGTGTGACGTACTTTAGGGGGGGGTCCGAGATTTGTGACAGTTTTTGACAGGGGGAGGGGGGAGTTACAAATGGTCAAACATAGCGTGACGTACTTTATGGACTGCCCATTATATGTTCAAACCCCGTCAGAAAATTGTGATGTTCTCCACCAGGACAAATGCACTGATTTGAAACAAAGATTTCTATCTTATTTTATAAACTTAAATAAAGGGTTCCCTCATTTCGCATGGTCTGGCGTAGTAAACGAGGCACACTATAGTGATTTATACATATTTTTTTGAGGATCGCTGGACTATCCTTAAAATTTGTTAAAGTCCATCACTTAATTTTTACTGTGACCTAATGAATGTGTTCACATAAATTGTTCTGATCGTTGTTTTTGGTGTTTGTTGTGTATGTGCTTGTATGAAGGGAGATGGCTAAATATAACTGCAAGTAGGTCAAAGGGAATCCAATTGGTGCGCGTGCGAAAAGAAAAAGAAATGAGGGCCAAAAATGTTACATTGTGTATGCCTACTTTATGAATTTCACATTGAATATAAACAGTACAGCTTCCCTAACTTTAAACTCCTCTTTATTAATTAGTATATATTGTTGTTCAAGAAAGATATCTGTTTATTATTATTCTGTAATTTTTTTGTCTGCAACATGACTACGGCCACACTAAACCGTCTTCATCTCTGTAGTCCTATTGTCTTGAACAGTCTCGTCCATTTCAATCAGTCGCTATGTAGCTGTTAGATCAGTCGCTATGTAGCTGTTAGATCAATCGCTATGTAGCTGTTAGATCAGTTGCTATGTAGCTGTTAGATCAGTTGCTATGTAGCTGTTAGATCAGTCACTATGTAGCTGTTAGATCAGTCGCTATGTAGTTGTTAGATCAGTCACTATGTAGCTGTTAGATCAGTCACTATGTAGCTGTTAGATCAGTTACTATGTAGTTGTTAGATCAGTCACTATGTAGCTGTTAGATCAGTCACTATGTAGCTGTTAGATCAGTCACTATGTAGCTGTTAGATCAGTTACTATGTAGTTGTTAGATCAGTCACTATGTAGATGTTAGATCAGTCGCTATGTAGCTGTTAGATCAGTCGCTATGTAGCTGTTAGATCAGTCACTATGTAGCTGTTAGATCAGTCACTATGTAGTTGTTAGATAAGTCACTATGTAGTTGTTAGATCAGTCGCTATGTAGTTGTTAGATCAGTTGCTATGTAGGTGTTAGATCAGTCGCTATGTAGCTGTTAGATCAGTCGCTATGCAGCTGTTAGATCAGTCGCTATGTAGCTGTTAGATCAGTCGCTATGTAGCTCTTAGATAAGTCGCTATGTAGCTTTAGATCAGTCGCTATGTAGCTGTTAGATCAGTTGCTATGTAGCTGTTAGATCAGTTGCTATGTAGCTGTTAGATCAGTCGCTATGTAGCTGTTAGATCAGTCGCTATGTAGCTGTTAGATCAGTCGCTATGTAGCTGTTAGATCAGTCGCTATGTAGCTGTTAGATCAGTCGCTATGTAGCTGTTAGATCAGTCAGTTCTTCGGTGGGAATTAGAACTCATGTAATACATTGTGTCTTTATTCTTGAGGGACTCAAGAGCATCTGCCACTAAGATTAAGTAATAGTGGTCAAGATGACCAAAACAACTCGGCCCAAATATTGACCCAAACCCCATTATCAATGTCTCGGTTTTATCTGGGACTCGGATGGGCCGACAACCGTGAACTATTCACGCACTTTTGTATCAGTAATGGGAGATAATTGATCTACTAAGTATCGAGTTCATCCCGAGTAATTTGCAGCCCCAGACCATCGCATCAATAGAAATCTTTGAGTGTATTAAAACTACCCAACAGAACCAAACATTCAACAAATAACAACAAGACAAATTCCTGCAATATGTGCTGCACTAACGTATTGCGAATACTTCAATGTTTCTCTTTGGACATCATGTTTGTATCCAATTTCTTTGCAACTGTCTCCAAATTAAGGGACTACATTTTTCAATCTTTTGAAAGTATCGAGAAAATATGAGCTCATGATGTCATGTGCTCAGGATGTTAAATTGGGATGTTATAGCACTTTGATTGGAATATGTTATAGCACTTTGATTGGAATATGTTATAGCACTTTGACTAGAAGATGTTATAGCACTTTGATTGGAAGATGTTATAGCACTTTGATTGGAAGATGTTATAGCACTTTGATTGGAAGATGTTATAGCACTTTGATTGGAAGATGTTATAGCACTTTGATTGGAAGATGTTATATCACTTTGATTGGAAGATGTTATAGCACTTTGATTGGAAGATGTTATAGCACTTTTTTTGGAAGATGTTATAGCACTTTGATTGGAAGATGTTAAAGCACTTTTTTTGGAAGATGTTATAGCACTTTGATTGGAAGATGTTATAGCACTTTTTTTGGAAGATGTTATAGCACTTTGATTGGAAGATGTTATAGCACTTTTTTTGGAAGATGTTATAGCACTTTTATGGGAAGAGGTTATAGCACTTTTATTGGAAGATGTTATAGCACTTTGATTGGAAGATGTTATAGCACTTTTTTTGGAAGATGTTATAGCACTTTGATTGGAAGATGTTATAGCACTTTGATTGGAAGATCTTATATCACTTTGATTGGAAGATGTTATAGCACTTTTATGGGAAGAAGTTATAGCACTTTGATTGGAAGATGTTATAGCACTTTTTTTGGAAGATGTTATAGCACTTTGATTGGAAGATGTTATAGCACTTTGATTGGAAGATGTTATAGCACTTTGATTGGAAGATGTTATAGCACTTTGATTGGAAGATGTTATAGCACTTTGATTGGAAGATGTTATAGCACTTTTATGGGAAGATGTTATAGCACTTTGATTGGAAGATGTTATAGCACTTTTTTTGGAAGATGTTATAGCACTTTGATTGGAAGATGTTATAGCACTTTTATGGGAAGATGTTATAGCACTTTTATGGGAAGAAGTTATAGCACTTTGATTGGAAGATGTTATAGCACTTTTTTTGGAAGATGTTATAGCACTTTGATTGGAAGATGTTATAGCACTTTGATTGGAAGATGTTATAGCACTTTGATTGGAAGATGTTATAGCACTTTGATTGGAAGATGTTATAGCACTTTGATTGGAAGATGTTATAGCACTTTGATTGGAAGATGTTATAGCACTTTTATGGGAAGATGTTATAGCACTTTGATTGGAAGATGTTATAGCACTTTTTTTGGAAGATGTTATAGCACTTTGATTGGAAGATGTTATAGCACTTTTATGGGAAGATGTTATAGCACTTTTATTGGAAGATGTTATAGCACTTTGATTGGAAGATGTTATAGCACTTTTTTTGGAAGATGTTATAGCACTTTGATTGGAAGATGTTATATCACTTTGATTGGAAGATGTTATAGCACTTTGATTGGAAGATGTTATAGCACTTTGATTGGAAGATGTTATAGCACTTTGATTGGAAGATGTTATAGCACTTTGATTGGAAGATGTTATAGCACTTTGATTGGAAGATGTTATAGCACTTTGATTGGAAGATGTTATAGCACTTTGATTAGAAGATGTTTTAGCACTTTGATTGGAAGATGTTATAGCACTTTGATTGGAAGATGTTATAGCACTTTGATTGGAAGATGTTATAGCACTTTTATAGGAAGATGTTATAGCACTTTGATTGGAAGATGTTATAGCACTTTGATTGGCAGATGTTATAGCACTTTGATTGGCAGATGTTATAGCACTTTGATTAGAAGATGTTTTAGCACTTTGATTAGAAGATGTTATAGCACTTTGATTGGAAGATGTTATATCACTTTGATTGGAAGATGTTATAGCACTTTGATTGGAAGATGTTATAGCACTTTGATTGGAAGATGTTATAGCACTTTGATTGGAAGATGTTATAGCACCTTGATTGGAAAATATTTTAATTTTTTTTTAATGAACCAGATTGAATCATGTGGTTGGAAAGTCTGTCCACCTTTAAAACTGAGTACTGAAATAAACTGTGTACTGAAATAAACTGAGTACTTAAATAAACTGAGTACTGAAATAAACTGAGTACTGAAATAAACGAAGTACAGAAATAAACTGAGTACTGAAATTAACGAAGTACTGAAATAAACTCAGTACTGAAATAAAATAAGTACTGAAATAAACTGTGTACTGAAATAAACTGTGTACTGAAATAAATTGAGTACTGAAAAAAAACTGACTAGCTGAACGCATGAGATGTTCAAATAGTCTGTCTATTCATTCTTTTTTTTCTTCTCAATATTCCTACATACAGCGCACGATATAAACTCACACTCAATTTTTTTTTGTTCGCTGAGGGAAGAAAACTAAATAGAGCGAATGAAGTTGACATATCAACTTATTTTCTCTCTCTCTCTCTCTCGCTCTCTCTCTCTCTCTCTCTCTCTCTCTCTCTCTCTCTCTCTCTCTCTCTCTCTCTCTCTCTCTCTCTCTCTCTCTCTATCTCTCTCTCTCTCTCTCTCTCTCTCTCCTGCATTAATTCCCTTGAAGGACTGACAAGCCGTTAAAGTCAATGACTCCCAATTGTTCCAGTCCACACGGTGTCTAGATCCAAAGATTGGATACAAATATCCTCCACAAGAAGTGGGTCACACGTCTCTTGATAGACCGAATATGGTTTGAAAATGACCCACATAGTTGAAGCGCTGAGATTGCGTATAAACAATACTTGTATGTTAAGACCTTGACGACAGTAATGGGGTATTTATATATTTCTCCGCAAACATTCTCTCATTTGATCTATTACAAATTTTATTTATTATATCAATGAATTATTCCTAATCAGTCTCCCTACTTTACAGTTGATACTGTGTTTCTGTAAATAAAGCGTTAACAAAATTGTCAAATTCTGGTGGGCAGTTGAATAAGCCCGCGGGCCGGGGGGTATAACATTACTCTCCTAAATACTACATAAATTTTACATTATCATTTAGGGCCTGGCAATGTCTCTTCGTGGGGTGCTTTGGCAGCGCTTGTCGTTGGATGCATCATTTAGGGCCTGGCAATGTCTCTTCGTGGGGTGCTTTGGCAGCGCTTGTCGTTGGATGCATCATTTAGGGCCTGGCAATGTCTCTTCGTGGGGTGCTTTGGCAGCGCTTGTCGTTGGATGCATCATTTAGGGCCTGGCAATGTCTCTTCGTGGGGTGCTTTGGCAGCGCTTGTCGTTGGATGCATCATTTAGGGCCTGGCAATGTCTCTTCGTGGGGTGCTTTGGCAGCGCTTGTCGTTGGATGCATCATTTAGGGCCTGGCAATGTCTCTTCGTGGGGTGCTTTGGCAGCGCTTGTCGTTGGATGCATCATTTAGGGCCTGGCAATGTCTCTTCGTGGGGTGCTTTGGCAGCGCTTGTCGTTGGATGCATCATTTAGGGCCTGGCAATGTCTCTTCGTGGGGTGCTTTGGCAGCGCTTGTCGTTGGATGCATCATTTAGGGCCTGGCAATGTCTCTTCGTGGGGTGCTTTGGCAGCGCTTGTCGTTGGATGCATCATTTAGGGCCTGGCAATGTCTCTTCGTGGGGTGCTTGGCAGCGCTTGTCGTTGGATGCATCATTTAGGGCCTGGCAATGTCTCTTCGTGGGGTGCTTTGGCAGCGCTTGTCGTTGGATGCATCATTTAGGGCCTGGCAATGTCTCTTCGTGGGGTGCTTTGGCAGCGCTTGTCGTTGGATGCATCATTTAGGGCCTGGCAATGTCTCTTCGTGGGGTGCTTTGGCAGCGCTTGTCGTTGGATGCATCATTTAGGGCCTGGCAATGTCTCTTCGTGGGGTGCTTTGGCAGCGCTTGTCGTTGGATGCATCATTTAGGGCCTGGCAATGTCTCTTCGTGGGGTGCTTTGGCAGCGCTTGTCGTTGGATGCATCATTTAGGGCCTGGCAATGTCTCTTCGTGGGGTGCTTTGGCAGCGCTTGTCGTTGGATGCATCATTTAGGGCCTGGCAATGTCTCTTCGTGGGGTGCTTTGGCAGCGCTTGTCGTTGGATGCATCATTTAGGGCCTGGCAATGTCTCTTCGTGGGGTGCTTTGGCAGCGCTTGTCGTTGGATGCATCATTTAGGGCCTGGCAATGTCTCTTCGTGGGGTGCTTTGGCAGCGCTTGTCGTTGGATGCATCATTTAGGGCCTGGCAATGTCTCTTCGTGGGGTGCTTTGGCAGCGCTTGTCGTTGGATGCATCATTTAGGGCCTGGCAATGTCTCTTCGTGGGGTGCTTTGGCAGCGCTTGTCGTTGGATGCATCATTTAGGGCCTGGCAATGTCTCTTCGTGGGGTGCTTGGCAGCGCTTGTCGTTGGATGCATCATTTAGGGCCTGGCAATGTCTCTTCGTGGGGTGCTTTGGCAGCGCTTGTCGTTGGATGCATCATTTAGGGCCTGGCAATGTCTCTTCGTGGGGTGCTTTGGCAGCGCTTGTCGTTGGATGCATCATTTAGGGCCTGGCAATGTCTCTTCGTGGGGTGCTTGGCAGCGCTTGTCGTTGGATGCATCATTTAGGGCCTGGCAATGTCTCTTCGTGGGGTGCTTTGGCAGCGCTTGTCGTTGGATGCATCATTTAGGGCCTGGCAATGTCTCTTCGTGGGGTGCTTTGGCAGCGCTTGTCGTTGGATGCATCATTTAGGGCCTGGCAATGTCTCTTCGTGGGGTGCTTTGGCAGCGCTTGTCGTTGGATGCATCATTTAGGGCCTGGCAATGTCTCTTCGTGGGGTGCTTTGGCAGCGCTTGTCGTTGGATGCATCATTTAGGGCCTGGCAATGTCTCTTCGTGGGGTGCTTTGGCAGCGCTTGTCGTTGGATGCATCATTTAGGGCCTGGCAATGTCTCTTCGTGGGGTGCTTTGGCAGCGCTTGTCGTTGGATGCATCATTTAGGGCCTGGCAATGTCTCTTCGTGGGGTGCTTTGGCAGCGCTTGTCGTTGGATGCATCATTTAGGGCCTGGCAATGTCTCTTCGTGGGGTGCTTTGGCAGCGCTTGTGGCTGGATGCATCATTTAGGGCCTGGCAATGTCTCTTCGTGGGGTGCTTTGGCAGCGCTTGTCGCTGGATGCATCATTTAGGGCCTGGCAATGTCTCTTCGTGGGGTGCTTTGGCAGCGCTTGTCGCTGGATGCATCATTTAGGGCCTGGCAATGTCTCTTCGTGGGGTGCTTTGGCAGCGCTTGTCGTTGGATGCATCATTTAGGGCCTGGCAATGTCTCTTCGTGGGGTGCTTTGGCAGCGCTTGTCGTTGGATGCATCATTTAGGGCCTGGCAATGTCTCTTCGTGGGGTGCTTTGGCAGCGCTTGTCGTTGGATGCATCATTTAGGGCCTGGCAATGTCTCTTCGTGGGGTGCTTTGGCAGCGCTTGTCGTTGGATGCATCATTTAGGGCCTGGCAATGTCTCTTCGTGGGGTGCTTTGGCAGCGCTTGTCGTTGGATGCATCATTTAGGGCCTGGCAATGTCTCTTCGTGGGGTGCTTTGGCAGCGCTTGTCGTTGGATGCATCATTTAGGGCCTGGCAATGTCTCTTCGTGGGGTGCTTTGGCAGCGCTTGTCGTTGGATGCATCATTTAGGGCCTGGCAATGTCTCTTCGTGGGGTGCTTTGGCAGCGCTTGTCGTTGGATGCATCATTTAGGGCCTGGCAATGTCTCTTCGTGGGGTGCTTTGGCAGCGCTTGTCGTTGGATGCATCATTTAGGGCCTGGCAATGTCTCTTCGTGGGGTGCTTTGGCAGCGCTTGTCGTTGGATGCATCGTTTAGGGCCTGGCAATGTCTATTCGTGGGGTGCTTTGGCAGCGCTTGTCGCTGGATGCATCATTTAGTGCCTGGCAATGTCTCTTCGTGGGGTGCTTTGGCAGCGCTTGTCGCTGGATGCATCATTTAGGGCCTGGCAATGTCTCTTCGTGGGGTGCTTTGGCAGCGCTTGTCGTTGGATGCATCATTTAGGGCCTGGCAATGTCTCTTCGTGGGGTGCTTTGGCAGCGCTTGTCGTTGGATGCATCATTTAGGGCCTGGCAATGTCTCTTCGTGGGGTGCTTTGGCAGCGCTTGTCGTTGGATGCATCATTTAGGGCCTGGCAATGTCTCTTCGTGGGGTGCTTTGGCAGCGCTTGTCGTTGGATGCATCATTTAGGGCCTGGCAATGTCTCTTCGTGGGGTGCTTTGGCAGCGCTTGTCGTTGGATGCATCATTTAGGGCCTGGCAATGTCTCTTCGTGGGGTGCTTTGGCAGCGCTTGTCGTTGGATGCATTTAATAAACATTGACTTAAACTATCATAAATGTATTTAAAGTTATTTTTGTATATTCTTTTTTTGCCAAGATAAAGTTATAAAATTTAAATAATAAAACCACAATTTGGGTCCGCGGGCCGTCAGTCAGAATTCTGGTACACTCGGTTCTTGTTTCAGCCCTCTCCTGTGCGTATTTCTCTGAACCTACCTCTGCTTTGGCTACCTCTACTGTGGCTACCTCTGCGCTGGCTACCAATCAAAGTAATGGGGGTGAGACTGCAATCAGAGTTTTAAATAGGTAAATGTATAATATAAAAACAGGGTATTAGTAGGCGTGACAGGACATAACACAACAGCGAACGTTTCGGCAAAGAGCCTTCCTCAACGGACAAATAGTACACAAAAGAAACGAAAAAAACGAAATAATAATTTTAAAAAACACATAGCTGTGGTGAAATCCAAGTAGTCCAGTAGAGATAAAGTAAGGAGAGAAAAGTAAGAGCTTATATAGGAAAGGATATGGTGGGTGTGGCCAATCAATCAGCTTGTCAGTGCGAACACAACGTTGATCCCGTGTGGTGTAAGAGTCCCATACTCATGGATTAGTCTATTCTCCAGACTGACCCGGCCGGGTGTGTTTGTACAAGAAACCGAGGCGGTGACAGACATGTCATCGACACCCATGTGGTCACGTCCATTGAAGTGTCGGGAGACAGGACACAGTTTGTCTTGTTTAATGGCACGTACATGCTCAGCGATATGGCACGAGAGTAACCTCCCCGTCTCACCAATGTACTTCAAAGGACAGCGCTTACACACAATGGTGTAGACCACATTGCGGCTGGTACAAAGATAGCCATTCCTAATCTTGAATATCCCCTTAGGGAAGACAATCTGGTCCGTCTGGGTAACAACGGGACATGTCTTGCAGCGATTACGACCACATGGCTTGGTGCCCAGATGGGAGGACGGAATAAGCAGACGGCTACGAACCAATAGGTCTCGCAGGTTTTTGTCCCTCCTGAATACAATGAGGGGTGGGGTGGAAAATATGTTGTTTGTCTCAGGGTCCGCGAGAAGGATCGTGTGGTTATTCAAAAATATTTCCTTGGCTCTGATGATGTGGGGATGGTATGTGAGCACCAATTTGCTCCTTTCATCCTTTCATTACTATCACTGGAGCGTGATACAAAGGCGTCGTCACGAGTGAAGTTTTTAACTCGCTGAAATGCAGATTGAAGTGTAGCTTCAGGGTAAGACCTTTGTCTAAAAAACTCCACCATTTCCAACGCCTTTTCCAAAAAGTCCTCAATAGATTGACACAGCCTACGGAGGCGAAGAAGTTGTGAAAAGGGAATAGAATCCTTACAGGTTTTGGGATGAGACGAGGGATAGAGTAGGAACGAGTGGCTGTCCGTAGGTTTGAAGTAGGCCGAAGTGAGGAGGCAGTTTTTCTGGAGAGTTACAGTAATGTCCAGGAAATTAACCGATAGTTCGGAAATCATGTGAGTGGACTTAATGGAGGGGTGGAAAGAATCAACAAAGTTGATGAACGTGTAAAGTTCACTCCTCTGCATATGAGTGACCCCAATGCCGTCATCAATGTATCTCTTATAAAATTCGGGGAGGCGACCAGTGTAATCTTTTTCCACTCTGTGCTCGAAATGGCCCATGAACAAGCAAGCATAGCGTGGTCCCATTTTAGTCCCCATGACGATCCCACTGATTTGGTCAAAGAACTGGCCATTGAACTCAAACAGTTGAGGGTTAGGACCAATTCCGCCACACGTAGTAAGGCGTGTGTAGTTATATTGGGGTGAGGTTGTCTGTCCAAAAGGTATTGCACAGCCAGAAGGCCATCGTTGTGGGGAATGGATACATACATCAAGGAGTAACAGATAGTGCTTTTCGTTTGGATTGATGCTCAGAGAGTCGAATGTCCGTAAGGCATGGTTGGTGTCCTTAATGTACGTAGGAAGGGATGCCACTATCGGTTGGAAGTCACCATCCAAGAATTGAGAAATGTGTTCTGTTGGACAAGAACATGCAGAGACAATAGGACTACCAGGGTTACCATCCTTGTGAATTTTAGGAAGGAGATAAAAAGATGGCTTACCCAGGTCACTGTCAAAAATGTGCATCCTGGACGCTGATTGAGGTAAAGCGCATTCTGTTAT
The DNA here is from genome assembly GCA_944989445.1 of Ampullaceana balthica. Taxonomy (NCBI): domain Eukaryota; kingdom Metazoa; phylum Mollusca; class Gastropoda; family Lymnaeidae; genus Ampullaceana; species Ampullaceana balthica. Next base: position 227,010 of record CALYLW010000655.1, on the reverse strand, counting down.
CAACTCATCGATGGTCTTTTTAACCAACGTGTTGTTTTTAATGATGGGATCTGTGGTTCTCTGTTGGTAGAACTGGATGTCCTCCAGTTGTCTCTGAGCTTCTTTAATAGACAACTCCTTATCCCATACAACGACGGCTCCGCCTTTGTCGGCCGGTTTGATGACAATGTCTTTACGGCTACCAATCAAACCAGGCGGCCTAATAGATATTATTACACTGAAATGTTCGCAGCCCTCTAGACACATACGAATGCTGGTTTGTGTTTTGTCTCAGAGTTATGAAGATATATGAACAACTCTTGTTTTTATTGATTGCACACACGAGTGTTGTGGAGAAAGATAAAAAATTGTTAGTTTTGGGAGCCTCTCATTTTCACGTTATTTTCATGTTAAGAATCAAGGGGCCATCGAGCGTCTCTCCTGATCGGCCAGACTTGGCAACGGAGGCCGTCCAAATGTTCGGCCAGACTTGGCAACGGAGGCCGTCCAAAATGTTCGGCCAGACTTGGCAACGGTGGCCGTCCAAAATGTTCGGCCAGACTTGGCAACGGTGGCCGTCCAAAAGTTGGGCCAGACTTTGCAACGGTTGCCGTCTAAATGTTCGGCCAGACTTGGCAACGGTTACCGTCCAAATATGGAGATGATGTTATAAAAACATGGGCTATTCTTCTACTGGCCAGTCAGTTTAACACACGCTTACAGAAGACATTTCCGCCTTCTTGGATGATATCCAATATCTTCTAGATACATACTTATGGAAATGATATGATCTTTACAAATAAAATAGCACTCAAATATCGCATTCATTATCACACCAATTATGACATTCATTATAACATCAGTAATCACATAAATTATCACTTCACATATATTATTAGACATTCAGCATCCTTCTCTCTCGCGAGACGATGGTGCATCACCGTTGAGTTGGGTTGCATGTCTCGCGAGACGATGGTGCATCACCGTTGAGTTGGGTTGCATGTCTCGCGAGACGATGGTGCATCACCGTTGAGTTGGGTTGCATTTCCTCAAGTGGCTGTGCAGTCCTATCCTTGAGTGACAGTCTTTACCACAGCTTTTACACACGAGTTCTGTGCTTCCAAATGTTTGGCCTTTCTCCTAGCTCTTCTGTCTGTAGCCTCCTCCATCCTTCGCTCCTCGGCTACTATGACGCCCTCTTTGACAACTTTGCACCACGTAGATCCGTCTTCTGCCTTACACTCCCAGTCGCTAGTGCGTATTCTGGCTGCTTTCATGTCCCTTTGGCAGAAATCTTTAAATCACAGACGTGGGCGATCTGTCTTCCTCTGTCCCGATGCCAGTTCTCCATATAGGAGGTCCTTGGGGATTCGGCCAGGGCTCATTCTTTTAACATGTCTTAGCCATCTCAAGCGTCTTTCACTAAGGATTGAGAACATGCTTTGGGTATTGGAATGCATTAGAACCTCAGTATTAGGCACTTTGTCTTGCCATTTAATGCCAAGGATGCGACGCAGGCATCTCAAGTGGAAGCTATTAAGCTTGCGCTCTTGGGATGTATAAGTCATCCATGCCTCGCTACCGTATATAAGTGTACTAATGACGCAGGCTCTAGAGACACACAGTTTGTTTTTCTCTTTTAACTTGGTGTTTTGCCAGACCCGTTTATTTAATATAGCCATTGTGGAAGCTGCCTTGCCAATTCTACTGCTAAATTCCTCTTTTATGCAGTGTATTGCAGACCTTGGAATCCCAGTTGGTGAAGCTGTCCACACCCTCCAAGTTTTCATTGTCGATATTGATGGTAGGAGGTGAACGTGTGTCTTTGGCCATGATGTATTTTTTTTTCAAACTAATTTGCAGACCAAGTTCTTTGCAGGCATTGGAAAAGCTTGACAGGAGTTGTTGCAAACTCGTTTCTGTGTGTCCTGTTAATGCCGCATCATCCGCAAAAGTAGCTCACGAATTAGGACATCTGTCGTTTTGGTCTTAGCTCGGAGGCAGGCAGTGTCCTCCATCAGCTCTGGTGTGTAACCAGATTCCATCACTGCTATTCTTGAATGCGTATCGAAGCAGTACAGAGAACAATATTGCGAACAGTGCAAGTACACAACCTTGTTTAACTCCGCTGCTGACTGGAAAGGCTTCTGACGTAGCTCGTTTGAACTGCACAGTGCCCTGCATATTTTAATGGAACTCTCTGATGATGGCGAGTAGGTGTGGGGGACAGCCGATTTTTACCAGTATTTGGAATAGCCCGTTGCGACTGACGAAATCAGAGGCTTTCGTAAGGTCCACAAAGGCAATGTATAGGGGCATCTGTTGCTATCTGCATTTTTGCTGGAGCTGCCGTATGGAGAACACCATGTCTATGGTAGACCGCCCAGCCCGGAAACCGCACTGAGATTCTGGATAGACACGGAATGCTAGACTCTGTAAACGTGTTAGTATGACACGGGCGAAGGCCTTTCCTACAATACTAAGGAGTGAGATGCCGCGATAGTTATTGTAGTCACTTAGATCGCCCATGTTTTTATATAGTGTTACTATATTTGCATCCTTTAGGTCTTGGGGGATATAGCACTGTTCCCAGCAGAGGGATAGAAGCTCGAGCAATGGCTGGAGTAAAGCTGTCTTGCCACTCTTTAGAGCTTCTGGTGGTATGCCATCATTCCCAGGGGCTTTTCCACAAGCTAGGCATTCAATTGCTATACACATATTATCACACTTCACATTAAATGTCATATAAAACGTATCGTTTTTCGTCCGGACTAACCAGACCTGCGTATCACGTATGTTCTGACTCGGGGAATAAAGAGAAATTTTAAAATGGTTTCTGCCTTTTAACTTGTTTAAGATAGTCTTTGACAAAAAATTTTGTAGAGTTATAATAAATATTCCCCACAATAGTTTTTTGTAAGACGTTACAATGTTCATTTATACTAGTTCATTTATACAATGTTCATTTATACTATGTCATTTATTCACTCTTCAGGATGAAGGTATAGATTTCATACGCATTCTATCTGTTCTTTTTATTGGAAAACAGACAAAACCTTGTGTCTAGTAGTTCGTGTAAAATGTTAACTCCAATCGAATTTACTCAAACTCAGTATCTTATCGAAGTGCTCTTTAATCAATTACCGTTCATTTCTAGTTTTTCATTAAAAAATTTATTGTTACAAATCGTAAACCACGACGTTATCAAAACGTCAATGCACCGTTTTACACCGGATCTAATCATACGTTATCTAAAACACCCAAGGCACCATTTTACACCAGGTCTAAAAAAAACCCAAGGCCAAGGTTTACCCCGGGTCTAAACTTACACCGGCGACCACAGGAAGGGAAATAGGGTGGTCAGTGAGACTAGGCCATGACGAGAGACAGGTCAAAAATCTCTAATGAAGTGTGGTCCACCCGGTCTGTGAGAGTACTGTCTACAGGTGACGTGTAGTCGTGACACGATGGTGAGATGAATCATGGTCTGGACTTTTTTGTGTGTCAACAAACAGGTGTAAGTGTTCATTTATTAAGAAAAAGTACCACAAAAAGACCCAATTCAGCAACTTAGCTCAATGTAATACCTTAGACATGATAGCCAGACGATTGTATATTTATTTTTAGTATTTATAGTTAAAGTCACAGTAACTTTTACACGCATGTTGAGCATATATAGGAAAGTTTTGCGATTTAATCTAACACGTTCTATCGGCCTTCTGAGAACCTCTTGACATTTGGACATCTTGACTTTAAAACAAATAAGCTCAAGTTATCAGGTGACTACTTGGCAACATTGATCATCGGCAATCTACACCCAGCCGATTGATAAATTTATGGATCAGAAGAAATGTCATTATGGACAATCAACACTCAGTATATAATCAATAGAAATAATTTGCAATCTCTGTCACGTCTGTAGTGTCTGTCCGTGACACTACTAATTTTAGAAAGCAGTGCAACAAATTACTGCACCAATGCATCAAAAGGTGTGCAAATTAAAGATGCGCTGTAAAAAATATTATATGACGTTATTGTTTTAGCTCATATTTTAATTTTGGAAAAGGGATCAATGTAAAAAGAGGATTTGATGATGGTTAATTATAAAATAAAAAAACAAAAGGGGGCGCCGTAGGCGCCCTACAACCGCTATTATAAAATACTTTGTGTACATTTCAGAAAGTTTAATATTTCGTATTTATCGAACAAGGACAAGTTAGTTGGGCTTTTGAAAAAGGTCGGCGCCGTAGCCGCTTTAAAAAAAGTGAATTTTTTTCAAAATAAATAGATTTCAGCTGAAAACTTCCGTCATTTTTGACGGGTGATACGCTAGTAATAATAATAATAATCAATATAGATAACTAGGGCTTTTTTCAAAAGCCCTAGTAACTTATCCTTGTTTGATAAATACGAAATATTTAACTTCCTGAAATGTACACTGTACACACAGTATTTTATAATTGTTTGGGTAATTGACGTCATATAATATTTTACTTCGAGCAACACCACAGGCAATGTTAATCTCGAAACAAAAATGATACCTTTCTTTTTTAACTGCTATGGACTGTTGCACGATGTCCCTCAGCGTTACGGAGACAGTGAGTGACTTTGGGCTAGTATATTGTTTATTTGCTATGTATGTTCGTAACGCTATTTGAGGAAAGTGGTGCGCTTAAAAAAAAAGCCTTCAAAAAAATTTCTGAACCAAAAATAACTTTTTTCGAACGTCCCCATAAAATTGTTCAATATGGAAATTAGATTTAATTTTTCTCTCTTTGTCTCTTTATTTTATGATTATTTACTATACTGCTTTCAGGCAAGAGGGACAATTACAAAAACAGTGCTAAAATCATCTACAGGGTAAACGGAACTGTCACTAACTCATAATTATATATTTATTTTGAAACTTCCGTAATTTTTATGGGTAATAAACTAGTGTAGTAGTAGTAGTAGTAGTAGTAATAATAATAATAAGAAGAAGAAGAAGAAGAATAATAAGAATAATAATAATATGAATATTTTTTTGTTATAGCACATAAGCTACGTTTATCATTTAGAGAAATGTTTGATTGTTGTTTAATTAATTTTGAAAGTAAAGTTTGAAGATATGTGTTTTTATTTCAGTCTTGAAGGTCTTAGTCTTTGGAATACTGCGAATGTGTAATGGTAGAGAATTCCATTGTCTGGGGGAACAAAAACAGTAAGACCTTTCGCTAAATGTTTTAGTGCGGGTCTTAGGAACAGACAGCGTAGCTGACGAGTGGGAGAGTAGACAGAGAGAAGTTCAGTAAGATATTAAGGGCGTGAGTCCGAAAAGCAATTGTGGCATAGAACGGATAGTTTGTGTTCAATGCGTGTTTGTACAGAGTGCCCATAAAGTAAATAAAGTTGCGGAGTAATATGACCGTGGTTTTTGCATTAGGAAATAGCTTTATGATTGCTATACTTGACAATAAACAATCAGGCAATGTATGCCGTCATTGAAAATCTATAATCAGCCTATCTATGCAGACACTATCTGGTGTGGGTATCAAAAACTTGTGAAAGATTGAATGCAGGCTCGGCAATTTCCATCTCATCTCTTCATTGTAAAAAGTGCCAGGCAGTTAACCTTTATTTGAGCGTAAAACGTTCCCAATGTTATGTTATGTCTTTTGGGAAACGATTTGACTTCTGTTTCTTTCAAATTACGCTTTAGGGAATCGTTTTACATGGCGGGAGGGGGCGGGGGTAGGATGTCTATTGGCAGAGTTTGTAGAGCCTCGGTCTGGCCATTCCACATGTCCGTCATTTCCGGTCGAGGTCCACTCTGTTTACAAATGCCATTTGAGTTCTTCATTGTATAGGGTACGACTCTGTTGTGTGGATTTCATTGAATGATTGCTGTAAGCGAACACAAATTCCATTCCGTTGAACTATTGCTGTTAATGAACACAAATCTGAGGGCAAGAATCTCAGATTTTATTCAGGTTTTATAACACACCATTCGAGTGTGTCACTTTTTAGAAGTCCATTACAATCTAAGACAAGACTGCGTTATTTGAGCTGTTTTAATAACAATAAATTATTGCCGTATACATGTTTGCTTTCATGCCCGTTAGCCAGGTTGGATACAATTTAGTTTATTTTGGGAATGATGTCTGTGTCCCTGAGATTCTCTTAATGGTCTTCAAGTGGCCATCAGTGAGACGACTCGTGTGTGATGTTTGCTCGGTCCATCAGTGAGACGACGCGTGTGTGATGTTTGCTCGGTCCATCAGAGAGACGACTCGTGTGTGATGTTTGCTCGGTCCATCAATGAGACGACTCGTGTGTGAAGTTTGCTCGGTCCATCAGTGAGACGACTCGTGTGATGTTTGGTCGGTACTTCATCAAATAAACATCTAACAAAAAGGTTCGATAGACAAATCTGAAACATCTCTCCAGGAATAAAAGGCAGGCCCCACAGTAGCGTACTTAGCCGTGTCTCCTTACACTCCACCTCGATTAGCTCCATCTGCAATGTTAAATTTGCAGTTTCAACGTATAGTATAGCATAACAAGAGTACGAGCATCTCAAAATCATTTTTTCCTGTGCTTAAAATGTGCTGGAGTTGCGTGGGAGTTGAAAGAGAAGAAAACTGAGTCTTTTAGGAGTGTGCATTGAAAGAAAACCAATAGCGAGAACTCGCGTTCTAATAAAGGAATTTGATTTGTCCCTCTATATCGCAAGGCCATTAAAAATGTTATTGCATAAAATTATCTCTCGGGTTATGATAAAATCATCCGCCTGTCAGACCTCTCGGGTCTTTCAAAAATGTACGTCGGGCCTGAAGTGGCACTCGGACTTTGAGTTGACACATGCCCTAACACTTGTCAACACAACTTAACTAAAGAAAAACTCACCACACACGTCCAATATGTAACACAGTAATCACACACAACCAATCTATAACACAGGAATCACACACAACCAATATATACAACAGGAATTATACACAACCAATAAATAACACATTAATCACACACAACTAATCTTTAACACATGAATCACACACAATCTAAATCACACATACATCCACTAAACAACTGTGCGAGTCAATGAGTTTGTCCTGTCTCTTGTAATCACCACGCCACAAACTGATGTGACCTCCCCAACATTCTGTCACATAGACACGTCATTAGTAGACACCCTGTCACAGCAAGGGGGAAAACTCAATTTGTGAGTCAGACAACTTGGGGTGAGCAGCCGTGCTATATATAACAGACTGTCTGGTCTGCCATGGATGTCCCAGTTTTTGTAGCATGGTAATAATGTTATTTGTAGCATGGTAATAATGTTATTTGTAGCATGGTAATAATGTTATTTGTAGCATGGTAATAATGTTATCATTTGTAGCATGGTAATAAATGTTATCATTTGTAGCATGGTAATAATGTTATCATTTGTAGCATGGTAATAATGTTATCATTTGTAGCATGGTAATAATGTTATCATTTGTAGCATGGTAATAATGTTATCATTTGTAGCATGGTAATAATGTTATCATTTGTAGCATGGTAATAATGTTATCATTTGTAGCATGGTAATAATGTCATCATTTGTAGCATGGTAGAAATGTCTAGTGTTTGTGACATGACTCTACGTTAAAATACCATCTCCCAATGTGTGTGGCATGACTCTACGTTAAAATGCCATCTCCCAATGTTTGTGGAATGGCTCTACGTTAAAATGCCATTTCCCAATGTGTGTGGCAGGATACTGCGTTAAAATGCCCTCTCCCAGAATATGTTTAAGACTTATGTTAAATCTAATCTTTTCTTAGACATAATTTGAACTCATGCAAGTTTTTTTTGAAAAAATGATCCGTTTTGTTTTTCTTGTCCCCTACAGTGTCATTTTATTCATATTAAATTGAATTCGCTTGTTTCCTCGCCGATATAAAGGTATTTGTTTAAAATAGTGTTTACTTTTTCGTGACTGTAATATGAAATGACTTTCTACTTGTATTTTCAGATTGTTATTTACTGTGGTGGAAGCACTTTATTTTATCTAGGTCATTTCGGAAGTTCGTAAAAATAAGTCCTTTAGCCTACTCAAGTTATCTTGGCTCTTATTCAGATCTGCCCCATCCACTAAATGCCTTGACGTAAAGTATTTCATGTCTTTTTTAACTTCAACAATGGCGTATTTCAACGCTACTAACTATTGATGTGTCCCCACTGTGTTCAGTTTTGGCGTATTGCAAATGTGTTAACTTTTGGCGTATTCCCAAGTGTTCCTTTTTTTAAAAAATCCCTCATATTAACTTCACCGCCGTCTCTCTCTCTCTCTCTCTCTCTCTCTCTCTCCCTCTCTCTCTCTCTCTCTCTCTCTCTCTCTCTCTCTCTCTCTCTCCTCTCTCTCTCTCTCTCTCTCTCTCTCTCTCTCTCTCTCTCTCTCTCTCTCTCTCTCCTCTCTCTCTCTCTCTGTCGTTCGTCGTCGAGCGGGGCGGAAAAACAAAAGTAAAAAATGACCCAATTCCCGTGAAGCCATCGAGGTGAAATTTGGCACATAGACTTGTGTCACCTAACAATGCATCGTATCAAAATTTCACATCGATCGAACATACCGTAATTAAATTAATGCATTTTAGTTTATCTATATACGACATATGTAATTCAATTTCACGGTTTGCTTTTTTTTTCACGTGACAGTTCAGTTCGCGCGTTGACGCCACATCGTCCATGTACCGAAGCGCTTTTGTTTACATTTTACGTGTCACGCTGAGCTTGGTCGAGCGATCGGTGACCAGAACTTTCCCCTCTCCAGCCCGGGGTTATAAAGCAAAGGGGAGTTAAGACAGATTCAGTCTGTAAATGTTTGTCGCGTTTGAACATAATCAATACTGTTAGTTATGTCTCATATATAAGGGATTTATAGTCAAAAACGTTGTTTTTACTGGTTTGTTTTATTGCGTGTTCACTATTGCCAATCAAACCCGTTTGCACAATTCACCATCTCTCGTTTCACTCAGGCATATTTATAATAGTGAGCTTCCCGCCAAAACGGTTTGCCACAGTACCCAACTGTTGTTCTCACGTCGGCTGGCTTGGTGTTATAATGCGTGGCTACTCAGATAACACACCTGACAATCAGGCGCGGCTACCCGACACTTCACGTCACGTCCAACACCGTCACGGCGCCCTTTATTCCCCATACTCACCGACACCCTCGCCCCTTCCAGGGACAATTGGATAACGAGTCATCCTCTTATTTTCATGACGTCATTTCCTCCAGGCAGACTACTGGTCACTTGAGACAAGTTGGAAGCAGCCGACAGTTTTGTAAGCTCGGTTTTGGTGATCAGGTGGTAATTACCGTGCGGAGACTTAATGCTGTGGAGCCGAAGGGTAAGATATCACGTGACTCGGCCCAAAACATAGAAACATTAACCCTTGAACTTTGAACTGTCTGCTTCCTATCGTCATCAAAACACGTCATTGGTGGATATTTGGGGTCGCGCTTTTTAAATTGTATTACTGAATTATTGTCATTAAATCGAAAAGAGCGCTGCATAAAAATTGCGTACAAGTTAATAAAGTGCCATTTTATTGTCCGAAGCGGTGGTCGTGTGATAAGGTGTAGGGATATTGACTGTATAAAGTCAGGTTCTTTACCAGGTAGAGAATTTTATAAAACTTATTTTGTTGTTTATTATACAACTAGCGTACACCCGTCAAAAATGACGGAAGTTTTCAGCTGAAATCTATTTATTTTATAAAAAATGCACTTTTTTTAAAGCGGCTACGGCGCCGACCTTTTTCAAAAGCCAAACTAACTTGTCCTTGTTTGATAAATACGAAATATTAAACTTTCTGAAATGTTCACAAAGTATTTTATAATAGGGGTTGCAGGGCGCCTACGGCGCCTCGTTTGTTTTTTTATTTTATAATTAACCATCATCAAATCCTCTTTTTACATTGTTCCCTTTTCCAAAATTAAAATATGAGCGAAAACAATGACGCAATATTATATTTTTTACAGCGCATTTTAATTTGCACACCTTTTGATGCATTGGTGGAGTAATTTGGTTTTCCCTGCTTTCTAAAATTAGTAGCGCCAGGACAGACTGACTGACTTGCGTGACAATTGCAAATTATATAGTTTTATATGAGGATGTAAAACGGGCTGCTACTTCATTTATCTTGCGTTTAAGTATTTGCTGTAGGGCTGGTACTGATTTTTAAAAATGTAATCGATTAATTTCGATTAATTATATTCATTATAACGCATATATAGATCCCATTAAGTCGCGATTCATTATTTCGTGAAATCTGTTAAGTTTCGGTAACACCATGACTCCCAAAGTTTGTGATGTAACTCAACAAATTCGTTTTTCTTTGCAAGAATTAAGGAAGAAAAACAGTTTGTTTACGTATGCATGTCTAAATAAATAATAATAATACAGGGAAAAGTATGTAAGTAACAAAAAATATAAATTATTAAAAAATTGGAAAAAAAATATTCGCAATATTTTCTTAAATTTTAATAATAATAATAAATTGATAATTTTTATAGCGCTGTATCCCAGCAAGGAGCCGGGCTCACGGCGCTCTACATGGACATAATAACATACATATAATAATTAAATATGCATTCTTATCATAATAACCACATAAATGACAGTACGTTACACATAAGCTACGTTAATCATTAAAAAGAAATGTTGTTTCTTTAATTTTGAAAATAAATTTTGAAAAGATGCGTTTAAGTGCAGTCTTGAAGGACTTGGTAGATGAAATACTCCGGATGTGTAATAGTAGAGAATTCCATTGTTCTGCTGCACAAAAAGAGAATGACCTTTCGCCAAATGTTTTAGTTCGTGCCTTAGGAATACAGAGAATGCCAGTGTCTGCAGAAGAGCGTAGCTGACGACTTAGTGAGTAGACCGACAGAAGCTCAGTGAGATATGAAGGGCATGAGTCAGAAAAGAAGTTGTGACTGAGAACGGCCAGTTTGTAATCAATTCGGGCTTGTATAGGTAGCCAATGAAGTGAGTAAAGTAGTGGAGTAACATGGTCATGTTTTTGTCTTTTCCTTTAGAACTAATCTGGCAGCTAAATTTGAACTTTCTGTAGTTATTTGGAGCACCTGACAGAAGAGAATTGCAGTAATCCTAGTACAAGAGCACAGACTAGAGTTTTTGTTGAACTAACTGTTAAGTAATGACGGATTGAGCTGATCTGACGAATGGCAGTGTAGGCAGAGCGACAGATTTGATTGATGAAGTTGTTGGTAGACATGTTGTCAGAAATAATGTAGCCAAGATTCCTAGTCGATGTTTTGAACAGTATATCAGAACTAGCCACCTGAATAGAATTCGGAAGAGACTTATTGTTACAGAATTGGAATGCTTCTGTCATCATTCAGTTTGAGCTTACACTCTTGCATCAATTTGACAGTGAAGTCAATATCAGATGGATCAGTGTGAGTGTAAAGCTGAGTATCATCTGCAAATGATTGGCTTTTAACTGAATGCTTTTCGAGCAGTAGAAGTAGTGGCCTTGTATACAGTACAAAAAGTACCGGACCCAAAACGGAGCCCTGAGGCACACCATAAACTAAATCGATCAAATTAATTTTAATGGATTAAAATTTTTAACGATAAATCGATTAATTAATCGTTAATTTCTGCTGCCCTAATTTGCTTTATTTCAGAGTCTGACCCTCTCTCCGAATTTGACTTCGCTCCTTATATATTGGACTCGATAAACAAACTCTCTCTCCCTCTCTCTCTCTCTCTCTGTCTCTCGGTCTTTCTCTCCCCCCCCTCTCTCTCTCTCTCTCTCTCTCTGCCTGTCTGTCTCTCTTTCTCTCTCTCTCTCTCTCTCTCTCTCTCTCTCTCTCTCTCTCTCTCTCTCTCTCTCTCTCTCTCTCTCTCTCTCTCTCTCTCTGCCTCTCTCTCTGTCTTTGATTTCATGTATCTGATATGCTGAAAACTGTGTTCAGATTGAACCAATAAGAAAGATTGCACACATAGACAAAATAGGAGAAACTTATTTCGTTTTTACCATGCTATATATTAAAATCACCTCCATGCATCTGGTTTACGCATTTAAAAAAAATAATTTAATAATAGCCCAGCAAATATTTAAAATTGAATGAAACTTCAAATAATCGAAACGATAGATCAGAAATAAAGTACTTTGGCTAAGAAACACAAATTGCAAAATTACTTGCGGGTGTGTCAAGCTGAGAAGTTTGAGAAACACAGACCCAGAGGTAGTCATACGTAAACAGTCACTTTATTTAAACAACTACCACCTAGAAGCCGTGAAGAACTAACTTGCTCGAGAAAAACAAAAGTTATTATTAGTATGGTAGATGGTGATGATGGAACGTCTCGACGGTGTGGACTTCAATTCTTGTCACTGACCAACACACAAGGACGATATGAGATGAAAAGACGGAAAGCGAATTTTAAGATTGAACTTTGAAATACAGCGCCAAACACTGACATATGACCTTTGTGGGACTGGATTCACCAAGAGATGTGTGGGTGGGGATGTGGGAGGGGGGGAAGGTCAAGGGGATTATGGAGATTATGTATGAAACAGGGGATGAGCAGAATAAAGCTGCGAACAAGGTCGAACATTTATAGGACACGTTTAAAATATGGGTATTTCGGGATTGCTCGATAAAAAAAAACTTTGGCTGTTGGGTTGAAAGGACGTGTATGAAAGGACGTGTATGGGAGGACGTATATGTAAGGGCGTGTTTGAAAGACGTGTATGGAAGCATGTGTATTGCAAGGACGTATATGGGAATGATGTTATGGAAGGACGCGATTGTAAAGAACGTGTAAATGAAGAATGTATACTGCAAAGATGTGTATAGGAAGAATGTATACTGCAAGGATGTGTATAGGAAGAATGTATATTGCCAGGATGTGAATAGGAAGAATGTATATTGCAAGGATGTGTATAGGAAGAATGTATATTGCAAGGATGTGTATAGAAATAATGTATATTGCAAGCTCGTGTATAGGAGGGACGCGTAAGACAATGTCGTTTACGACAGGACGTGCATGGAAGAGCGTGTATATTCAGCGCTGGGGTTAAGGATCTATCTAAGACGATCTGAAGCTATGAAATATATTTGGTCGGAAGTAGAAGTGCTAAACCATTAACTAAATGTGAGACGGTTGTTAAACCTGACAATTCGACCAAATGTCTAACACGATAATTTATAGCTATTCACTTTATGATCGTAATAAATTTATAGAAAAGGCCTTCCGAAACATCATTTAATTTTATACGGTTTTATGCAGTGGCCTTGGTTGCGAAGAAAATGTTATGTTATTTAAGTTTTGTATAATGTGAATAGTATTCGCGGGTGTTTTGGATATAAATGCATTGTAAGAGATTTGCAAACATGACAATGATTTCACTGATAAGTGGTTTCACCTTGACTTAATTATTGTTCTGGGGACAAACATTCTTCAAACCCATGAACGTTTTTTATTTTGAATTAATTTAGAGAAAGGTGTCATTAGAATCGTTGTTTAAATTTTTTTTTAAATACAAGGAATCTGATGTTACTGTTCCAGGAATTTACCTCTAACGTACAAAGAATATACTCATAATGTACTGGGAATATGCCCATATTGTACAAGTTATATATTCATATTGTAACAGAAATTTACCCATATAGTATCGAAATGCAAATAACTTTGGTCCTTAAATCAAGCTTTTGAAAATGTGTGATTGTAGGTGGAAGGTAGTAAATTCAATTAGATAGTAGATCACTGTGTGTTGGAGATATTTTCTATCTGTTAAGTTGGATGGTTGTACACTCTATCTATGGACATCGTTTCCCTTAGTTCAGTTGAATGTGAACAACTGAATCATGTGACCAAACAAGGTCATGTGATCAAAATACAAAATACACAAACAAATTGTGCAATGAAAACAATAAATTTGAGCTTTATTTTTAGACTGATACGACAGTAAACGTTTCGGCTAATGCCTTCATCAGTACAACATAAAATACATTCTTACAATACTTACATAAGTAATAATAATATTCTTAAAACATATTGTATTTTAAAATATTTATGTTAAATAAAAAGAAAGGAAAAACACAAACAAACATGGACACAGGATATAGCAAAAAGGGGGAAGTATCCAAAGTTACAGTAAAAACCACAACGGGAACAAGATTATGCAGTTAAGTAAAATTATGAATTTGGTTAATTCCATATGGAGCCAACGTACCAAATCTTTTTATGAGTCTATTTTCCATGTGGACTCTATCGTGGGTATTGCTTGCATATAAAATACCAGTTACTGCAATATCTGATATGCCGTTATGGTCAACACTGTTAAAATGTTTAGAAACAGGACATTGAGCCTGTTTATTTATATTATACAGGTGTTCTCTAAACCGGTCTCCAAGACGACGACCAGTCTCACCCACGTAAATTTTATTACACCTCTTGCAAAGAATTGCATAAATCACGTTGCGACTTGTGCAAGTGAATCCATCTTTTATTAAGAATTTTTCAAGAGGGAAAGAAATGTTGTTAATTTCCATCACATATGGAAAAGTATGGAATTAACCAAATTCATAATTTTACTTAACTGCATAATCTTGTTCCCGTTGTGGTTTTTACTGTAACTTTGGATACTTCCCCCTTTTTGCTATATCCTGTGTCCATGTTTGTTTGTGTTTTTCCTTTCTTTTTATTTAACATAAATATTTTAAAATACAATATGTTTTAAGAATATTATTATTACTTATGTAAGTATTGTAAGAATGTATTTTATGTTGTACTGATGAAGGCATTAGCCGAAACGTTTACTGTCGTATCAGTCTAAAAATAAAGCTCAAATTTATTGTTTTCATTGCACAATTTGTTTGTGTATTTTGTATTTTATTTAAAAGCTTTATTGCAGTCCCATTCTATATCATGTGATCAAACAACGTCATGTGATCAAACAACGTCATGTGACCGAATAACGTCATGTTGGCCAGACGATGTCTTTGGTTTCAAAGTAATGTTGACAGACTTTCACCATACCACACTCGAATGTCCAACTCACTCACTTCCGTTTCGGGGCGGGGGGTGAGAGAGGGGAAGATAACCTAAATTGTCTTTCCTTGGCATCCCAAAAAAGCCTGGCAGTTGATATAATCGATGACATTTTACAATGGGTTCTTTGACCTGATCAATGGGAAGCTTTCTTTTTCAATTTTACCAGGACAAAAAAAACAGCCAAGAAAGATGATGATTACGTTATTCAAGACATTTGGGTATTTTACCTTTTGTAATGTCTAAATTAATTTGTCTGCGTTTTTTCTTTCCGTTACTTGTTCTTTAATATATATTTTTTTAAAATTTAATTAATATTTGGCTAACGATTGATTGTTTTTTATTTATAGACTGATAGCCTTTTTTAAAATCTTGATTACTGAAATTCAATTATTGATATTTATTTTTATGAATATTTGTTTTTCTTCTAATTTTTTTTCCATTTTTAAACAGTGTCATAATATCACTTGAAGCTACTATTTGGTTTAACATATCTTAACTTAGGGGCCGTCCATAAATGACGTCACGCACCTAGGGGGGAGGGGGTCACACTTTTGTGACGATGCGTGACGAGGGGGAGGGAGGGGGTTGAAGAAATGTGACGTCACATCAAAAGGGTAGCTTTAAATAAAACTTCCACTGAAATATTTGGTCGCTTACAATCTATTTAATGACTTTTTTTCCTTAAAAAATTTTATTTTTATAAAAATCAGTGCTTCTCAATGTGCCGGTCGGTAGGCCATCAGACGCTGGTTGGCGTATGCTATCAAGACATGAAAATTAAATCTAATTATAATCCTTAAGTTTGAGAATTCACAAGATAACATATGAAATTGTTACACTGCGTCGTTTGATGTTGACATCAAAGCATGTGTGATGTAACCGCAGCTTCGTTTGGTTCTCTCATGGAAGGAGTCGTAAAACTTCTTTGCCCGTTACCCGAAAATATACAAGTTTATGTATGCGTTACCCACCTCCCCCCCCAACTCTAGGTCCTGCTCACATGACTCGGGGATTTTGGGGAGCGTCTTTAGCCCCCCCCCCGAAAATGCTACTGGTGAGTTTTACAAGCATGACAAGTGTCTAAAAATGATTTGAATAGGATTATGTGTAGATATTTTAAGTCAAAACGACACGGAATATTATTTTTCTTTAAAAGGGGAGGGGGATCTATTTGATAGAATTAAAAACGTTTTAAGTTTGATATATATGTTCCATTGGTTTCTTGTCAAACGCCCCTGGCCATTCTAGTCTTCTGGATCAGTGCTTCTCAAAATGGTGGTCCGCGGACCGGTGCCGGTCCATGGGCCATCCGCTGCCGGTCCGCAGATGTTCTCAAAATAAAAGGACAGAAAAATTTGTCAGTGCAGGGAAAATAGTGCACCGATCCCTGGTGCAATGGAAAAAATTCCTGCTGGTCCGCAATACTAAAATTTTTTGAGAAGCACTGTTCTAGATATAATGGTAAACGAGCCCATTTAAAATTATTCAAGTATTCATTAACTTTATTTAATGCATCAAATTCTTGACATTGCAATTCGAGAGGAGCACAAAACAACTTTTCTTCTTAGCTCAGTTTTTAAGGCATTAATTTTAAATATCACAGTAATGATACTTCATAAAGACAAGTCATGTGGATTAAGATTATTGTCACTCGTGTCAATATAAATGAAAGTAGGGTAGATTTAGGTGTCTTCATATAGTGCGTAAGTAAGAAATCTACATAGATGTCAAATTTTTTTTTAAAAATGCATTTTCTGGAAGGAACCGGTTTAATAATGGGCATATGTTCCAAGCGTACACGTACACATGACGTATTTTAATATATCTAGCGGATTGTAGTGGATGTTATATGTCCCAAATGAGTCTGCATTACCCCCAAGAATTCCTTTTTTGACCCCAGTTCAGGTTATTTACCTCTGTTCGCCGACCTCTTTCTTACGGGATGCCCGTCAGTCAAATGAGAGATTTTTTTTAAAAATTCATTTTAAAAATGTTATTTTTTAAATAATTTTTTTTCTAAACAAAGACGTTAACCGTGATGATTAATAGTCAATGTTTAATTTGTATGCATTAAAATAAAATATAAGCTAAGGATGTTAACACAGTTCGTTTTCTGAAGGCCGGTTAAACGCTTTTTTAAAATGCTTCACGCGGGTTACGATATTACAATGTAGATGTTCACTAAATAAATAATAAATACTTAAATGACAATAAAAGTGATTTGAAGCATACTTATTTTCAAATAGAAAATAAAGTGTGTTTTTTTTTGTGTTATTTTTTTTGTCAAAGATTTGTGACGTATTTTTAGAGGGGGGGTGTCTAAGTTTTTGTCACGTCGTGACGAGAGGGGGGAGGGGGTCAAAAATCGGCAAAAATCGCGTGACGTCATTTATGGACGGCCCCTTAACCCATTAATAAGTGATTTTATTAGCCTCATCGGATAAAAAATCGCATTTCGACTTGTATAGTTTGAAATGATTACCCCATAGCCTTGGTTGAACATTATTTTAAGTGCTGTAACTCTGGCTGAGTGTTGCTGATATCTGGCTGAGTGTTGCTGATATCTGGCTGAGTGTTGCTGATATCTGGCTGAGTGTTGCTGATATCTGGCTGAGTGTTGCTGATATCTGGCTGAGTGTTGCTGATATCTGGCTGAGTGTTGCAGATGTGGTGAGAGGCCGTATCCTAATCCACTATCCTGTTAAAAGACAAGATCACCGACAAAGGGAGGGAGGAAATTATGCGATTTCTTATTGACAATGTTTCCGAACAATCGCTCTAGAAGAGAAGTTGAGTCGAATTAATTTAAACAAATGAGGAAAAATATTTTTTAAGGAAACAAAATCACTGCAGAAATTTAGTTGGAGTCATAAAAATTGTGTGGACATTCAAGTTACATGATATAAAAAAAATCAACATCTATATATATAATTCTCTTCGATGTCGGACCCTGCGAGACACCACGCAAATATGTGCAAACGAGCGTGACGAATGACCCTCGCTGGGGTCAACTAATCACAGTTAACGGTTGGCAAGCGAAGGTAGTGGAGGGGTAGGGGCATGTCTTGAGACCAGCAATGTTTTTAAATCCCTTATATATTAACTTCGAAATCTTGTCTGTCGTCATCTCTCTCTTCGTACGTCGGTCGGGCGGAAAAAGAAAAGTAAAAAATGTCCCACTTCCCGTGATGCGATCGAGCTAAAATTTGGCACATGGACCCGTCTCACCTAACAATGCATCGTATCAAAATTTCAGATCGATCGAACGTACCGTAATTAAATTAATGCATTTTTAGTTTATCCTTTTGTAACGTATGTAATTCAAATTCACGGTTTGTTATTGTTTTTTTTCCACGTGCGAATTTGAGTTGAGGCTTTGACGTCGACCGTCGGGCCGACACCCCCTCACGTCCCATCCCCCGTTATTAAAGACAGGGGACATCACTCGGTGTCAGTCTGTAAATGTTTGTCGCGTTGGAACATAATCAATACTTTTAGTTCTGTCTCATATATAAGGGATTTATAGTCAAAAACTTTGTTTTTACGTTCTTTTTTATTTACATTATTTCCCCCCCTTTCTTAGCGAACATAAACACCGCCTCTCCAGGCATGCGCAACAGTGTGTATCCGCAGCAGTGTGTACCTCAGTCGATACTGTGTCCTCAGTCGCTTTTTAATTTGGAAAAATTTCTTTTTGTACCCGTTCTTTTACCCCTTTATTGCCAACACTAGCTGACCCGTGGCGTAGCATACGCCGCTAAGGATTTAATGACGTGTGAAGACTTCCTGAAAGACACAGTTGTCAAATTGGGGTTGGTTTGGGCAAACGACTGTGAGTAAATGAAAAGAAGGAACTCTGGAGAGACACGCAGCGTAGCATACACCGCAGACTTGCTCATCATAGACAGTGCAAGAACGGTTGGGGGGGGGGAGAGTACAGACACAAAAGCAGCACTAAGTAAATAAAAAATAGCGAGTAAACGTGAAGACATGCACACTAAGGTTGTTGTTTCCCTCCTCCATTTAATACTACCATCACTTAAACAAAAACTGTGATTGGCCCACCCTAGCGAGGGTTAGTCATATTTAGGGTTGTTAATTGCGTGTTGTTGGTTGGTGTTGTTTTTTTTTGGGGGGGGGTATTTTTTGGAAAACCTATTATCAATTATGTAACTCCGATTTTAAACCGATTTTCGTTTTATAGCTGACTTCATAGAAATTAGGGGTGTACCGAATATCGCCTGTAAATGTCTCGAAATCAACAATGAGTTGACAGCCCCCCCCCCACACGTTCATTCGCGTTGTTTTGATTTCTTCGTGCTGTAGTTTGTGTCCGTTCTTTCTCCACTTTATTTGCACCCTCTATGAGCAAGTCTGCGGCGTATGCTACGCCGCGGGGCGTCTAGTTTAAGTTATAATATTGGACACCTTCTTCATTGTTGACAATGTGCCTGACGTTTCAAATGCCTATTATTGCAGAGTCACGGAAGTCATTTTTATGGAGACTCGGGGAATGTTTGCTTAACTCTCAATTTGATATTTGTCGTGCAAGAAGTGTGAATCTTCTTTCAAGTCCCATTCGAAGCAAAACAGGGCAAAACAGAGCTGGTTTTTTAACATGTTGACACGATTAAATAATCTCAGACTACTAGGTAAAGAAAATTTCAGATTCACTCACCCCTTCATCTTCCCATAACTAGGTCATAAAAATCTCAGATTCACTCACCCCTTCATCTTCACATAACTAGGTCAAGGAAATCTCAGATCCACTCACCCCCTCATCTTCCCATAACTAGGTCAAAGAAATCTCAGATTCCCTCACCACTTCATCTGTCCATAAGTCGGTCAAATAAATGTCAGATCCACTCATCCCCTCATCTTCACATAACTAGGTCAAAGAAATCTTAGATCCACTCAAACCCCTCATCTCCACAGGACTAAGTCAAACAAAGCCCAGATTCGACCACCTCTAAACCTCTTATTACCTACTAAATCAAAGCCTTATCAAATAAATGAACACCCTCTCCCCGCACGTCTCCACTGAGCCCAACCACCTTCTCCCCCACCTCTCCATTGAGCCCAACCACCCTCTTGCTCTTTCTTGTCCTTACGGCTTCCCTGACGTTATTTCTCTCTAATCGCCTTACATTTTTATGGTGTCTTACCGGTTTTCCCCATTTTTTCCAATTTTATCCTTAGGCAACGGCAATGTTTAGTGGCCAGCCAAGAGATTAATTTTAGCTCTTGGCTTCCTAGGCCCCATAAAATGGGGGGGTGTCAATAATCTGATTGGACAGCGTTCAATCACATTTGAAAAAAATAGATGAGCACATGACGTCATCGCCTTATTCCAATTCATGTCATTCGTTGGTAACTTTACAACCTCATTTCATAAATATATATATTATATAATGTTAATAGATTTCTTCCAGCCATTTCATTAAAAAATCTGTTTCAAAATAATAAAAAAATACATTCATGATTATTACAATTAGCTATGAAATCTCGCTTTTAGAGATTGATGATAATTACATTTCTAAAAGTCTCCCAAAAGGCCGCCCAATAATGTCTCGAGCTTTCTTTATGAATCTCTACAAACTTGCCCAAAAGGCCGGCCAAGAATGTCTCGAGCTTTCTTTATGAATCTCTACAAACTTGCCCAAAAGGCCGCCCAAAGAATGTCTCGAGCTTTCTTTATGAATCTCTACAAATTGCCCAAAAGGCCGGCCAAGAATGTCTCGAGCTTTCTTTATGAATCTCTACAAACTTGCCCAAAAGGCCGGCCAAGAATGTCTCGAGCTTTCTTTATGAATCTCTACAAACTTGCCCAAAAGGCCGGCCAAGAATGTCTCGAGCTTTCTTTATGAATCTCTACAAACTTGCCCAAAAGGCCGGCCAAGAATGTCTCGAGCTTTCTTTATGAATCTCTACAAACTTGCCCAAAAGGCCGGCCAAGAATGTCTCGAGCTTTCTTTATGAATCTCTACAAACTTGCCCAAAAGGCCGGCCAAGAATGTCTCGAGCTTTCTTTATGAATCTCTACAAACTTGCCCAAAAGGCCGGCCAAGAATGTCTCGAGCTTTCTTTATGAATCTCTACAAACTTGCCCAAAAGGCCGGCCAAGAATGTCTCGAGCTTTCTTTATGAATCTCTACAAACTTGCCCAAAAGGCCGGCCAAGAATGTCTCGAGCTTTCTTTATGAATCTCTACAAACTTGCCCAAAAGGCCGGCCAAGAATGTCTCGAGCTTTCTTTATGAATCTCTACAAACTTGCCCAAAAGGCCGGCCAAGAATGTCTCGAGCTTTCTTTATGAATCTCTACAAACTTGCCCAAAAGGCCGGCCAAGAATGTCTCGAGCTTTCTTTATGAATCTCTACAAACTTGCCCAAAAGGCCGGCCAAGAATGTCTCGAGCTTTCTTTATGAATCTCTACAAACTTGCCCAAAAGGCCGGCCAAGAATGTCTCGAGCTTTCTTTATGAATCTCTACAAACTTGCCCAAAAGGCCGGCCAAGAATGTCTCGAGCTTTCTTTATGAATCTCTACAAACTTGCCCAAAAGGCCGGCCAAGAATGTCTCGAGCTTTCTTTATGAATCTCTACAAACTTGCCCAAAAGGCCGGCCAAGAATGTCTCGAGCTTTCTTTATGAATCTCTACAAACTTGCCCAAAAGGCCGGCCAAGAATGTCTCGAGCTTTCTTTATGAATCTCTACAAACTTGCCCAAAAGGCCGGCCAAGAATGTCTCGAGCTTTCTTTATGAATCTCTACAAACTTGCCCAAAAGGCCGCCCAAGAATGTCTGAGCTTTCTTTATGAATCTCTACAAACTTGCCCAAAAGGCCGGCCCAAGAATGTCTCGAGCTTTCTTTATGAATCTCTACAAACTTGCCCAAAAGGCCGCCAAGAATGTCTCGAGCTTTCTTTATGAATCTCTACAAACTTGCCCAAAAGGCCGGCCAAGAATGTCTCGAGCTTTCTTTATGAATCTCTACAAACTTGCCCAAAAGGCCGGCCAAGAATGTCTCGAGCTTTCTTTATGAATCTCTACAAACTTGCCCAAAAGGCCGGCCAAGAATGTCTCGAGCTTTCTTTATGAATCTCTACAAACTTGCCCAAAAGGCCGGCCAAGAATGTCTCGAGCTTTCTTTATGAATCTCTACAAACTTGCCCAAAAGGCCGGCCAAGAATGTCTCGAGCTTTCTTTATGAATCTCTACAAACTTGCCCAAAAGGCCGCCCAAGAATGTCTCGAGCTTTCTTTATGAATCTCTACAAACTTGCCCAAAAGGCCGCCCAAGAATGTCTCGAGCTTTCTTTATGAATCTCTACAAACTTGCCCAAAAGGCCGGCCAAGAATGTCTCGAGCTTTCTTTTTGAATCTCTACAAACTTGCCCAAAAGGCCGCCAAGAATGTCTCGAGCTTTCTTTATGAATCTCTACAAACTTGCCCAAAAGGCCGGCCAAGAATGTCTCGAGCTTTCTTTATGAATCTCTACAAACTTGCCCAAAAGGCCGGCCAAGAATGTCTCGAGCTTTCTTTATGAATCTCTACAAACTTGCCCAAAAGGCCGGCCAAGAATGTCTCGAGCTTTCTTTATGAATCTCTACAAACTTGCCCAAAAGGCCGGCCAAGAATGTCTCGAGCTTTCTTTATGAATCTCTACAAACTTGCCCAAAAGGCCGGCCCAAGAATGTCTCGAGCTTTCTTTATGAATCTCTACAAACTTGCCCAAAAGGCCGGCCAAGAATGTCTCGAGCTTTCTTTATGAATATCTACAAACTTGCCCAAAAGGCCGGCCAAGAATGTCTCGAGCTTTCTTTATGAATCTCTACAAACTTGCCCAAAAGGCCGCCCAAGAATGTCTCGAGCTTTCTTTATGAATCTCTACAAACTTGCCCAAAAGGCCGCCAAGAATGTCTCGAGCTTTCTTTATGAATCTCTACAAACTTGCCCAAAAGGCCGCCCAAGAATGTCTCGAGCTTTCTTTATGAATCTCTACAAACTTGCCCAAAAGGCCGGCCAAGAATGTCTCGAGCTTTCTTTATGAATCTCTACAAACTTGCCCAAAAGGCCGGCCAAGAATGTCTCGAGCTTTCTTTATGAATCTCTACAAACTTGCCCAAAAGGCCGGCCAAGAATGTCTCGAGCTTTCTTTATGAATCTCTACAAACTTGCCCAAAAGGCCGGCCAAGAATGTCTCGAGCTTTCTTTATGAATCTCTACAAACTTGCCCAAAAGGCCGGCCAAGAATGTCTCGAGCTTTCTTTATGAATCTCTACAAACTTGCCCAAAAGGCCGCCTAAGAATGTCTCGAGCTTTCTTTATGAATCTCTACAAACTTGCCCAAAAGGCCGACCGCCAAAGAATGTCTCGAGGTTTCTTTATGAATCTCTACAAACTTGCCCAAAAGGCCGACCAAGAATGTCTCGAGCTTTCTTTATGAATCTCTACAAACTTGCCCAAAAGGCCGGCCAAGAATGTCTCGAGCTTTCTTTATGAATCTCTACAAACTTTCCCAAGTCCACGCCGTCTTATAGCTTGGGTAAAGATTGTCAACCAGCTTATCTCAAGTTTTGACGTCTCAAAATTTCGTTTTTATCACGGCACAAAAATCCCTGAGATGACAATAATGATTTCAAATAAATCACTATTGCGCTTTAACTTTTCTTTCAAGCTTGGATCAATTAATGGACAAAGAAATGTGAAGTTGGATTAATCTACCCCTTTCCATCTACCCTCTTTCCTTGTTGATTGATTTACGTAAAAGAGATTATTTTTCATCCCATTTTCTTGTGTTCCTTGCCTTCCGTCTTGGTATATGTGTTGATGGGATCACTGTTATTTTTTATTTCCAATTTAGACTTAGCGTCACATACATCATGTCCGAGAAAGCTAACAAAATATCCGGTGTCAAGTCATGTTGAGCCCATTTGAAATTAAAGATAAGAAGAATGGAGTCTGAAATCACCGTAATCGGATGAATAGATTTATTTTCATCTTGAAATGTGATTAATGTGCCTGTCTCATTATAAGAGATGGTATTTTCTGAGTATCATTATAAATGTTCGAATCTAATATTTCGAGATTGAGTGTTCTGTCTAGGAGAACTCAAATTCATTGTTTTATATATAAAGAAACAAAGAGCCGAATGGAAAAATTGACAAATAGCAAAAAACAACGCGTTTGAAATCATGCAGTTTATCTTAAATAAATACTTCACTTACGTCGTTTCTATAGTGTTGTCCAATTATTCCATCAAAATATGCACACACACACTCTAAAAAAACCCCACAACAACACTAAATAACTGAAATCATGGGAATAGATCGCGTGCGGAAATTTTATAGTTACCATTGTATTTTGTTAATAATTTACCTCGATTTCGTTATTAGCAACATTGCGGCTGTTACTTTGGTCATCGTTGGCAGGTTTTATCATCAACATCACACCATGTGCAAAATACTGAATACAAGGGAGACAAGTCCACTTCTAAATTATTTCGATATATATATATATACATTTTTACACTGATTTCGACAAATAACCTTTGTATACTGAGACAGTTCACAGTGCATAACAAAAGATGATGGAACCAAACCTAACTTAAGTTTTTCACCTCTGGAAAGTGTTATTGTGACGTAATTTTCTATCTTTAGAGCCAAAGGACAAACATTTCGTAAAAAAGAGGCTAAATGTGTTTCAAGACGATATCCTGCATTACATAGAACGGTCAAAATTTCATTGTTTTCAAATAAAGGTATTTAAATTTACTTATATTCATTGTTAAAATTCAGAGACCTAAAACATATTTGATACAATAGCGTGTGTAATCTTGTCTATCTACAGATTAGTAATGTAGTAAATCGTAGTTATAACATTTTAAATAAAAAATATTATTTACAACATATCAATAAATAAATTTTTTAAAGAATTATTCGCCCAAATATTTTACAACAGTTATAATATATGATAATAAATTTTATTTTTTTTTATTTAAAGAAAATTCAAGTCGGAAACACTAATCAAACTATAATACACAACACTGTCAAACACTATTTACTTTACCAGCTATTAATATCTATCACATTACATGTATTTAGTTTAATCATTCCTACTAAATTAAGAGTAGAGAATAGCTGATATGACTAATGTTAAAAATAAAACACAAAGGAAATTTATATATATATACTAGAAACATACCCGCACTTTGTAGCGGGAGTGTGCTGACCCTTTATCCAAGTATCAGTTGCTGGTTATTACAATTTTTTTTTCCAAGTTAAATTTCAGATTCATCTATTTAGTTAAAATCTTATGAGAAACAGAGATATGCCATTATACCGCGTGAGTTGTTTTCACTTAATGCAGTGCCTTTTAACATAACCTTACTATTTAAAAGATATGATTTATTAAATAATGATTCTTGCCGACCATAATAACTAAATTTACAATTTCATTCCCACTTGCACAAAATTAAAATAACTTATAGGTTTTCCGAAAGAGCTCTACCACCCTCGTCACTCAAAAATTTAATATATAATTACGAAACTGCATCGTATCACAATTGTAAGTTATATAATATTTGTAACCACGTCTCTGAGATAAAGAACATGTGGCACTATCCCTTTAAAAGGCAAACGCTAAGTGACTCATAGCGCAAATAAACAAAATTATAAATGTACTTTCTAAAATACTTTTTTTTTAAAACGGTCGTATTAAAATGATATCAAAAAATGTGCACACCATATTTAGACGATATAGAAAGCTGGCCGCATAAAATAAAGTATTGTTATAAAGTAAATGTACTGGACCAAAATAACTCTTTCTTTTGACGTATTCATAATTGTTTTAACAGTGAAATAATATTTAACATTTTTTATGTCTCTATATGTTACGATTTATATTTACGGGTTATTAGCAATGTGTATAATTTCAAAAAGGAATCTTTTTTTTTGTTCCCTATTTCGGATAAGGCATCATATTTTGTAAATTATATTCAATACACACACCCACACCAGATTGTATATCTGAAAAATAAAACAAAAATGAAAAAAAAAGAGTCAACCGTCTGTTAATAAGCGCATCTTAAAAATGATTAAAAGGCAATTTTAGAAATGGCCTATGCTATTCAAAGGAATGAACATAAAAACATATTCAATTCGCAATTCATATTAATTAAGCGTTTTCAGGATCACTTCATTAAATTTAGTCAACTTTTGTTAATACGTTCGGTAGCGAAAGTTTATAATGTATAGTGAATATAAAGCTTAAGTAAACAGTTTTAAAGTGTAAGTTTATTTGACATAGGCCATCACTTTCAACATATAATAAACTCGCTACATCTATGGTTTTGAATTAAATGTCGAGTTATGAATTAAATTTTAATAAATCCCAATTCTATTCATTGCATGTAAAATATTAATACAATGTATCGTGAAAATAATTGAAATAAAATAATTTAAACGCATATGCAATATATAAAGCTCAGTTGATATTTTTATGGGTTTTTTTTGTTTGTATCCATTAAAAAAAGGCCACTGCTTTGTTGACATTTTTCCAAAAGATCTCTGCCACTGTCGTCACTAAAAAATCTTTTATATTTTTATGACACTGAATCGTAACAAAATTGTAATTAATACAATATTTGCAACAGCGTCTATGAGATAAAGATAATAAAGATAAATAAAGAAATTAGGCTATATTCCTAATTTTTAAAAAACAAACAAAACAAATCAATTTTATGTTAAAAACGCATGTGAAATCATGACAATAATCGATTTTAAAAATGGCCTTTCTTAATCCATCATCAAAGGAATGAACATAACATATTCAATTCGCAATACAAAATAATTAAGCGTTTTCAGGATCACTTTATTTAATTTAATCTACTTATGTTAATAGGTCCAGTAGCCTAAGTTTAAATGGTATAAGTGTATAGGTCATGTAAAAGACAATAGCTTATGTAAAAGACAAACAAAATATAAATGTTATATTATTAGGACACAGCTAAATTTAAGATGCGTACACGAAAATGTGCGCACAGTAATCAGGCGATAAAAGATTTTAAAACGCGCACCGCTTAAAATGAAGCCTTGAAAAAAATACTGACACAATGATTACATAAATAGTTTTTTTTATTAAATGTCGAGTTATGGAACAAAAATAATTAAAACAAATTCTCAATTAAATTTAAACGTGTAAACAATTAAATCTAATGCATCGTTTGGCAGTTGTAATTAAATATGTTTACGTGTCTATCTAATATATAGAAAGTGACAGTAAAGAAAATGACAATTCTTTGTACTACACAGCTCAAATTATGAAGCGTACACGAAAATGTGCGCACCGTAATTAGACAATATAATATTTTTTGAATGCGCATCGCTGAAAATAAAGTATTGGGGAAAAAAAACGTCACCAAAAGTAACTCGCTTTGAACGGCATTTGAACGTCCGCGTAAATTTGTTCAATACAGAAATGAGGTTAAATTTTTTATTCTTTGTCTCTGCATTTTCTGATTATTTAATTTACGGCATTCGGGCAAAAGGGACAATTACAAAAACTAACTTAAAACCACCTTCAGGGTAAAAGGAACCGTCCTGCCAAATTTGGTCCCCGTCCGTCATTTGGTTTTTCCGTGATTGTCTAACAGAAAGTCGAAAAGTGAAACATACAAACATACAAAGATGCAAACACCAACTGAGCTTTATATATTACTAGTAGACCCGTCCTGCGTTGCAACGATCAAAGTAAAAAGGAATAAATTTAAAGAAACCAATGAGTGGTATGTTTAAAAATAATTCTGAAGAAATCTTCGTGGAAGTGTGAAAAAAAATCCAAGTTTCATAGCAAACGGATAAATAAATTAATAATTAAATAGCGTACAAAAGAAGAAACGATATTAAGGGCCCCGGCCCCAAAATGAGTGATATTATAGTTTTTTTTAAATTGCCATTGTACTCATTTCTTAAACGTTTAAGATTTTATTCACTATTCAGTCATTAACAATCTTGACAAATAATGACACATGTATCCATTATTATACAAATTGAAATTAACAGGTGTTTTGAACTTTATATCTTGCCCAGAATGGGTCCTGGGGCCCTTAATGTTGTTTTTATCTATTGTACTCAATATATATTCCTCAATATCGTGTAAAATTGAATAGGGAATACAATGATTAAAATTCAGTAAAAAGACTTTTTCGAAGGAATGGAAATTAAGAGTTCAGTGCCCTATAGTAATATATGCTTTTTTGACATTTTTCCAAAATATCTCTGCCCCTGTCGTCTCTAAAAAAGCTCTTATATATTTACGACACTGCATCGTAACACAATTGTAATTAATACAATATTTGCAACAGCGTCTATGAGATAAAGATAATAAAGATAAATAAAGAAATTAGGCTATATTACTAATTTTTAAAAAACAAACAAAACAAATCAATTTTATGTTAAAAACGCATGTGAAACCATGACAATAAAAAAAATGACCTATGTTAATCCATGATCAAAGGAATGAACATAACATACTAAATTCGCAATACAAAATACTTAAGCGTTTTCAGGATCACTTTATTTAGTTTAATCTACTTATGTTAATAGGTCCGGTAGCCTAAATTTAAATAGTTTGAAAAAATACTGACACAATTATTATATAAATAGGTTTTTATTAAATGTCGAGTTATGGAAAATAATTAAAACAAATTCTCAATTAAATTTAAACGTGTAAACAATTAAATCTAATGCATCGTGTGGCAGTTGCAATTAAATATGTTTACGTGTCTATCTAATATATAGAAAGTGACAGTAAAGAAAATGACAATTCTTTGTACTACACAGCTCAAATTATTAAGCGTACACGAAAATGTGCGCACCGTAATTAGACATTATAATATTTTTTGAATGCGCACCGCTGAAAATAAAGTATTGGGGGAAAAAAAACGTCACCAAAAGTAACTCGCTTTGAACGGCATTTGAACGTCCGCGTAAATTTGTTCAATACAGAAATGAGGTTAATTTTTTTATTCTTTGTCTCTGCATTTTCTGATTATTTAATTTACGGCATTCGGGCAAAAGGGACAATTACAAAAACTAACTTAAAACCACCTTCAGGGTAAAAGGAACCGTCCTGCCAAATTTGGTCCCCGTCCGTCATTTGGTTTTTCCGTGATTGTCTAACAGAAAGTCGAAAAGTGAAACATACAAACATACAAACAACTGAGCTTTATATATTAGATATAAATTGCAAACGACAGACTAATACAGCTGTAATAGATCTGGTGGAATACAATTGTTAGTTATTTGTTAGGAATTGGTTGTTAACTTTAAACGATCAGTTTTGCCATGCAATAAACTCATAAAATGAACATTAAGAGCATGAACCTATACGCTCTTAATATTACACTTGACACCTGATTTAAAATGTGTCTAGAATTACAAGGGGTTTTCATTAACATTTGGTTTATGATTCTTACAATTATTATCAAAATTAATGTTTGCTATGGGGCTGTCGTACCATTTAAACTATATCGACCAGGCTGACTCTCAGCTGTCACAAAAGCTGTCTTTCAGCTGTCTCCCAGCTCCGCCAATCAACCGTCGCTTAGCTGTATATCCCAGCCTTGAAACTCAGTTGCTAGAAAGCTGTCAGCCATCCATGCCACTGAGCTGTCAAACAGCTGTCAAATATATCTGCCCCTCAAGTGTCACCCACCTCTCTCACTCAATTGTAACCCATCTCCTCGCTTCAGTTGTTGCCTATCTCTGCCATTCAGGTATCAGCAACTAACTGTCAATCATCTGTCATCAATTTCCGAAACGCAGCTGTCAAACAGGTGACACGCACCTCTCTCACTCATCTTTCACCAATCTCTGTCATTTAGCTGTCAGAGAACTGTCACCCAAGTTTGCCTCTCAGCTGTCACACACCTCACACACTCCTTGGCTGTTAAAAAGCTTTCAACCAGCTGTCACTCAACTGTTATTCAGCTGTCATCTAGCACAACCAACACCTCGTCCAGTTTCGTCTGAGAACAGCCTTGTCTTAAATATGATTGGTCACGCAAGCTTCCGGACTAAGGACTAGCATTTCCTCTTCTTTGGCTTCACTTCCGGTCTGCGCGTGAAGTCAATGAAATTTTTATTTTCAACACTGGAAATTCGTTGAGTTTTCCTGTATGCCTTGGTTGTCACCCCTGATTCGCTAGGGATGTCGTTGACCTATCGAAATGGTAAAACAAGGCGTGGCCCTTGAATTAATTCCTCAAATAAAAGTAGTTCTCTGCCGTCACTAGTCACCGCCGGGAAAAACAGACTTGTGTGAGTTGTCTCTCCAAGGTTTCCATCACAAATGTTGTCTCCCCAAAAAAATTTTTCCTCACATATGTTCCCCGCCCCAACCCCAAGTTTTTCTCAACAAGATTATCTCCCTCAAAAGTTTCCCTCATAAAGGTTGTCTACCCCAAATTTGCCGTCGTGAAGGTTCTGTCCCCCAACATTTTCCAAATCAAAGGTGCTCTCCCCTCAACATTTTCCAAATCAAAGGTGCTCTCCCCCGATATTTTCCAAATCAAAGGTGCTCTCCCCCGATATTTTCCAAATCAAAGGTGCTCTCCCCCGATATTTTCCAAATCAAAGGTGCTCTCCCCCGATATTTTCCAAATCAAAGGTGCTCTCCCCCGATATTTTCCAACTCAAATGTTGTCTTCCCCAACATGTTCCAAATCAAAGGTTGTCTCCCCCAACAGTTGCTTTTATGAAGGTTGTCTCCTCCAACATTTGCCCTTAGAAGGGTTGTCTGCCGCGACCTGTGGAGTGAGAAATAACGAAAGTCTTTTTCGATATACAAAGTCATCGACTCAAAGGAATGAAAAGTTATTTAAGTCTAAAGAAAATAATTGCCATGTAGGTTAGCTCTCGTATTTGTTATGTGGGATATTCTTTGTCCTATGATCTTTCCCGGGATATGATCTCGGATCAAAGATCATCTCAACGATTTCTTGATAAATATTAGGTTTAAAAATATTTTCCAAAATCCAAACAGCTATATAATGGCAGCTGAAAAATAAGGTATAGAGCCTTACCAATTACACTTACAATAAAAATGAATTATAACCATTTTAATTGACAAGCATACATTACGTGTGTGAGAAAAGCCATCGTGAGATCTAAAGAGATATATGGTAGACGGATACAGACTACATGGAAACCGTGGATAGTAGATGAATCTGTGTCCTCAAATAAACATTTTAATACTAATTACTTAATTTTTATTGTGGATATTTTTCTTGTTGTTATTTCTGGATCAGGATCTTCGTCATGGTTTCGTTTCGCTAAGGACATTCTTTAAGTGCAGGACATCTGTTACGGCGTACAAGCTATGAGGTGCATCGATCTCACTCTATCCTTATCTATGACGGTGATGCGCCCTATTTCTGAACATTTATATGAAATTTTGTGTGTGTAACTATGTTAAGGAAGATTTAGAGTACAATGTATTTTATGTAGTTGTTGAACATGTTTGTAAAGCGCTGTGAGCCCAGCTGTAGGCTGGGGTACTGCGCTATATAACTGAAAGGAATAAATAAAAAAATGTGTCTACAAACAAAGCACCAGTCTGATATCATTGATACAAACTTTGAATACCAAAATATATTTAGGAACCATTTTCTTCCTTTTATAAATTCATTCAAACTTCCTTTCCAAATTTAAGATTTAACCTCTTTAAAAGTTTTAAAAACTTTGTTTTGACATCGCCATTACATGAAACGTTTACAGATGGATTGAATGACGACATCGATATTGAAATAATATATGTATATATATATATATGAGAGAGAGAGAGTGAGAGAGACAGAGAGAGACAGAGAGAGAGAGAGAGAGAGAGAGAGAGAGAGAGAGAGAGAGAGAGGAGAGAGAGAGAGACAGACAGAGAGAGAGAGAGAGAGACAGACAGAGAGAGAGAGAGAGAGATGGAATATTTATGTGCTTGACTTAATTTATTTATTGGAATCCGTCAGTGAAAAATAATCTTTACCATGTTTTGGGAATTTCTCACAAAATTTTAGGTCAAAACCATATTTTTGGGGGCTTCCTTGGCTACCACAAAATAGTTTTCTGCAAATGAAGCTCTGACCTCACTTAAACTTTAAAACAAAAAAAAGCTAAGTTCGTACTAAGCTCCAAAAAAAATGTCTTGGGAATCTTGGCTATACAGATACCACGACATTCTTGACCCGTGGGATTCAGCGCAATTCCATTTGTCAGTCCGATTCCATAGCTCGTGCCATGGCCATTCCGCCAGCCAGACACCTACTCAAGAACGTCATCTCAAAATCAGGTCGTTGCGTGGTCACAGAGAATAGCACCGCGATGATCTCTCTCGGGCCACACTTACAGCACCGTGTCTTTGATGACAGGATCTACAGTCCATACCCTGTATCTATCTCTACGCTTTGTCTAAAGTCATTTCTTGGACTGAGTGCATCAACTGTTGGTCAGCCTCTTGGGAGAATTGTTAAAATGGCTGAGAACGAGTGGCCATCGTCACGTGACACAACAAAGGAGCACCGTAGTGCCACGTAGCTTCAAGTGATTGGTCTTAAATGCAAGCATGATATTTTAGGGACTATAAGGATTAACATAAGATTAAAAGTGTTTTTTTTTCTTTTAAAGAAAATAATGTTCTCCAATAACAATATAAAAAAAAAGATTTTCAATTTAACGTTTTTATAATTAAGTTATATGATTTGTTTTATCTTTTAATAACTGAATCGTGCAAAGTTTTCTGCCAAAAAGCATTCCGATTTTAATGCAATTGATATAATTTCCTTAGCATTGGATAATTTGATTTTTGCACACATTCATGTACTATGTGAATTACTTTCCAGTGACAACAGCTCTTTTGATGGAGATCTCCAATCTTTCAGAAGATGCATCCTGTTTGCTATTCGTGCTAATGTTTTGTGATTTAAAAAATGATTGTCTCTATATTCAAAGCACTCTAATTTTCGTCTCGTTTGACTTTTCTGGGAAACACTAATGACATTTCAAAGGAGAAGATAACCTCCCCACCAACATTCATCCATTTTATTATTGTGATTTTTACAATTGTTTTTTTAATTAATAACTCATGTTACATTGTAGCTATTAAATTCTAATTTTTAAAATTTCAGTTTAACTTCGCTATGTCACATAAACACACGAGTATTTCAATACGCAGTAGATACAGATACCGTGCGTCAGTTATCCCCCTTTGCTTGGATCGCGCCTCATATTATTAGTTACGAGTTGCTAAACAAATTAAATTCCTTTTAAAAATTATTTCAAAAAAAACTTTAAAAAAAAATTATTAATAAAAAAATCAAATGTTTGTTAACCATTACTTTTAGAAATTGTGCAAAGGGTGAGGCGGAACCAAATTCAAGAGATTTCTTTAGACCAGGAAACCTATTTGATACAGGGAAACCTATTTGATGCAAGGAAACCTAATTGAGACAAAGTGCGTAATGCCTGCGGTTATGCTTTAAAGTTGAAAAGAGGAGTTTAGAAGGAGAGACTGAATATAAATCTAAGGCAATGAGAGAGATTATGAAGTTGGACTATTGTGTGAGAAAATTGAACTGAGTTTGTGATCGAGAAAGTGTGTGTGTGTTGGGGGGTTGTATGAAATGAGGGCTTGTAGGGACGAAACATAATGACATAATAACAAGCCAAATTATTCAAATATTGCACGCGTTGACATTGACCTCAATTTGAATAATCGAAACCCTGGGTGCTTTGACCCAGACGGTCCACTTCCCCCCCCCCATCCACAGATACACACCACAGTCACATACACAAAACGAACGGCCACCCACACACCCACACAAGCTCACACACACACACACAACGTGCAAGTCAGTGTCAAGACTTTGCGCTTGTAACTCATTACGTTATAGTAAAGATGTCAGTCTATGGCCACATTTGTGGTAGAGAGAGAGAGAGAGAGAGAGATAGAACTAGAACTAGAGATAGAGAGTTAGAGTAGAGTTAATATTTGAAGTTGGTGAGAGGGTAAAAGAGGGAATAAATAGCAACAAAAGCTAAACATTTCTTAAACCTTCTGATACATTCTGTCTTCTAAAACCTCCTGATGCATTCTGACTTCTAAAACCTTCAGAAACGCAGTTCCACTCGATGCGCATTTTGTTACTAGAAACATTTCTTTCCTTGTGGTTTTATTGTGATGACTTGAGATCTATCGATCAACATCACCGCTGCTGGCAGTATTGTTAAGGTAATGGAAAAAAATTGGCACTTTGTAGAATTCATTTAAATGAAATAAATACTTTGTAGAAATCTTTTTAATTTAAATAACCAATTTGTGGGGCTCATTAG
The DNA here is from genome assembly GCA_944989445.1 of Ampullaceana balthica. Taxonomy (NCBI): domain Eukaryota; kingdom Metazoa; phylum Mollusca; class Gastropoda; family Lymnaeidae; genus Ampullaceana; species Ampullaceana balthica. Next base: position 192,594 of record CALYLW010000655.1, on the reverse strand, counting down.
AAATCAATAGCTACTTGGTATATATCGTTTCAATATGATAGCCAAAGTTCATAAATCGTTGGATTGTAATAGCCACATTGTAGGAGTGTTAGATGTAATACCTACTTTCAGTTGCCTCACTAGGGGGGGGGGCGGGCCGCCCCGGGTGACACCCATCAGGGGGTGACACCCGAGCCTAAAATTTTACTGTGTACGATTTTATGTCAGAAAACAAAAGATGACAAATTTTTTAATCTAGAAAGAAATTAAGAAATACAATGAAATACGTTAAACGCGAAAATTCATATTTAAAAAATATCAGTTAACTTGCAATAATAAAACAGTCCCAACACACGAACAACATTAAAACAAATTAGGACAAAAAGAAAAGAAATAGTCGCAGCAGAGAGATTTTTAAAAAAGGCTGGAATGAAAGAGGCAGTGTCTTCTGTTTTAAAAGATATAAAGCCATTTGGGCTTGGACACACCGACAGCATGAACGAATCCCACCTCACGACTCCCTCCACCACAGTGGGGTGGGGGAATACGATTTTTATCACCAACCCCCACCCCCAAAGAAAAAAATCAAAAGATGGGTTTTCTTGAGGAAAAGTATGATTTCAATGTCTTTGAGTTAATATATATATATATTAAAGGCGTGAAAGCATAAATATGCATGTTTATATACAGGTAGTCCTCCGGTTACGACGGTCCCATCCCGACTTACGCTGTTTAGTGCTTACAAACGCGCCCCCGTAAAGAATAATATTACGCGTTATTCCGTATTTTAAAAAAAAATTCATGAGGTAACGAATTTTTTTCTCTATTTGAAATAACAAAAATTATTGAAAAATATGTATGATTATTATTTCAACCTACAACTTTCGTTTGCGAATTTTTCAAATGGCGAAGTTTTCAATCAAGTCAATAAAGCTGAGTAAGCTTACAAATTCCTTTTCAATGCTCATTAGAGAGAGCATATTCAGCCTTTTTCGTCCCATGCACATTCTAACTCATTATATATTCTTTTCAACTTATAAAGGATCGCTCACAGCTGCAGTTTGATGTCATCATTGAAAGATAGATGCGAAATGCGATGTGTACATTTGTAAAGGACTGTGTGAAATATAGCTCATTCAAAAGCAGCAAAATTGTTTAGCTCTGTGCAAGTTTTTTGAGTTTCGCTTTGTGCTAATTCCTTTTCTTTACCCTGAGCCTGGGGCTGGACAATAACTTTTTTAAGAGTTCTGAAAATTGGACTAATTCTGAAGGTAAGCAGTCTTCGAAATCACTCATGAACCTACATGTGGAAGAAAATCAGAAGCCCCGAGCCTAGTGCTCTTTATGGGTCTTCCCGGAAGACCCCCCTTAGCCATCTGGCCACCAAAGGGACGTAACAGCTGAGGAAACCCCCCCCCCAAAAGCGGTCGCTTCTGAAGCGGCCACCTGGGCATCCAGGACATACAGTCGAAGATGCCTCCCACTAAGCTGCCCTCACAAGGAGGTAGTGGAATGTCCTACTACGACCCGCTACCACTTTGGCGCCATCCCGGCAAAGCACACGGGTCTCCATGGTTAGGACCACTGCAGACCGGGGGATCATCAAAGACCTACCTAGGGTGCAACCCCCACTGGAAGGTTTCCTCAGAGCTGGCGTCCAATGCGTTCTTAACGGCACTTTTTGCTAATCCGTACTGGCGCTCCTGGCCCTAAACCGGCACCGCTCGATGACGTTGCTAGTCAATTGAGTGGGACGAAACGGTTTCTTCGGATTTACCCGACCCCTTCTTCGAAATCACTTGAATGTTCTTCCATTAACTTGGCTGCTGCCCTTCGGGTGGCGAAAGTGCTGAGCTCAGTTAGAAATACCTCAATCTTGAATTTTTTTCTCCAGGAGAATACTGTTTTGTTGATGTCCCTTTATCACATTGACGCTTTCTTTTTTGTTTGATAGTATTGAAGATTGTTTACACTGTTTTTACCACGGACTTTTCCTTTCCTTTGTCTTCATAGGAATAAAATTAAGAATGCTATCTTTTTAACAAACTCAATGAGAGACTTCCTTTCTAAAATTGTTTCCCAAATTTCAAGTAAAATCGCGACTTCCAGTTGTTCAATTTCCTTTAGAAATCCTTCTTCTTCAAGTCGGCAGTCACTTGGCTGATTTTCATTCGTTGCTAATTCTTCTAGTGCTGCGATATTCTCATGGTATGAGCTATTAGCAGACCTTACAGCATAATGTCAGAATGACCATCTTGTGTCAGACAAGGCTTTGTTAGCATGTATCAATTTCATATGTTTTTGAAGTACCTGTCAACGATGAGTAGATGCAACAAGTCGGGTATAAAGATTTTGCAGAAGACAAAAAAATGACCGCAATAGGACAACCTGCTGCTCTTTTCCCAACAAAATTAAAGGAATGAGCTGTGCACGTCACATAATGAGCTACAATGCACTTCTCACGAAGAATAGCCTGGTTTCCGTTATACTTCCTACTCATTTGCCACACTGCCGTATGACTGTCCGAGGCATTTTCAGGAATTCGTACAAACATAATGGCCTGCATCTTTATTATAGACTATAATTCATAAAACGTTTGGGGGCCCTTAAATTATTGGGGGATTTAGCCCGTTCAGCAACCCCCCTTTTAATCCGCCATAGAGGGGGGGGGTCCACGCATCTGTGACGATGTGGTACGAGGAGGGGGGTGTTTAAGAAATGTGACGTCACATCAAAAACACGAAACTTTAAATAAAATTTCCACTTAAATATGTGATTGTTTACCATTTATTTAATTACATTTTCAATTACTTCACGCGTGTTACGATATTACAGTGCAGACTTACCCTAAATACACATTTAAATGACAAAAAATAATTAGCAACATGCTAATTTTTATTGAGAAAATACGGCTTGGGGGAGGGGTGTCAAAGCTTTGTGACGTCATATCGTAAAAAATGGGTTGGGATCTAATTTTTTGTGACAAAGTGAGACGCTGGGGGAGGGTGGGGTAATAATCGGCAACCTCGCGTGACGTCATTTATGGACGGCCCCTTCAGTCGTGAAGGGGTGACACCATGAGCTACCGCCCCGGGTGACACCAACCCTAGTGACGCCTCTGCCTACTTTGTAGAATTATTGAATACAATAGCTACTTTTATGATTAATGAATGTAACAGCTACTTTTGGGTAATTTAATTTAATTTTTTTTTATTTCTCCCAAACTTAGACGACACATTTCTCTGTGATCATAAAGAACAGCGTTCCATGGTTAATTCATGATGGTCCCATGTATACAGTAAACGTATGGATAGTTGCATGGTTATATTTTATGAACTCATAAATTCCCGATAGTGATATATTTTCACGTGACTACAAACCACCATCCAAAACCACGTGACCAAATTTCTATATTTAATCTACATCAGAAACGTCAACACGGGTGTGTGATCGAATTCTCTGAATGCCCGGAATGTGAAAAACTTATCCAGGTACATTTTGGACTTGCGTAGCTCCACTGCTCAATGCTCACAGATACCACAACACTACCTCACTGATACCACAACACTACCTCACTGATACCACAACACTACCTCACTGATACCACAACACTACCTCACTGATACCACAACACTACCTCACAGATACCACAACACTACCTCACAGATACCACAACACTACCTCACTGATACCACAAACCTACCTCACTGATACCACAACACTACCTCACTGATACCACAACACTACCTCACAGATACCACAACACTACCTCACTGATACCACAACACTACCTCACAGATACCACAACACTACCTCACTGATTTAATCTCAGAGCTTTTGACCGACAAAAATTTAATTTGCTGGTTTCAGATGATTCCTTTGGGAGCTAGGTACACGAAGGAAACTCAATGCCGACTTTCAAAGGGCCAATAATTTCGGAATAGCAAATAAGATTATGTCATCTCAACAATTTTTTTAATTAAATAGGCATTTGGTGAGGTTGTGGTTTAAATGGTAAATAGGTTGTTGTTGTTTTTTTCAAACCGGCTATAATTCTGACAAGGATCCTGTAGGCCAAATCAATAACTTGTCTTTCATTTTTAAATCCTTTATATTAACTCGTGGTGTCTTTAAATTTTGAAAATTTTAAAATGCATCATTTTTAGATATCTTTTTTTCTTTTAATGCGCGCGTGAGATCTCCCAAACGTTCTCTTAAATTCGCATTAAGGGTCGGGGTGGCATTTCTAGTGGAATCGGGGTAAGTACCACTTCCGGCTAGTGGAATCGGGGTAAGTACCACTTCCGGCTAGTGGAATCGGGGTAAGTACCACTTCCGGCTAGTGGAATCGGGGTAAGTACCACTTCCGGCTAGTGGAATCGGGGTAAGTACCACTTCCGGCTAGTGGAAATCGTCCGAAAGCTGATATAAATCTATGGTAGAGGATCTAATACTTAAATATGAAATTTCGTCCACCCAACTGAAAAATCTACTCAAGCTATCTCGTTTTCACACTCACACACACAACACACACAGACACACACACACAGACACACACACACACCACACAAACACAGACAAGTTTGCAAAACTGGGTCTTTCCGGCTCAAGATGTAAAAATCTTGTCGACGATTTTTTAGCACGGCTACAATTCCTCCTCCCCCCTCCCCCTATACTCGGTATACGAGAAGGTAAAAATTAGTTTCCGTTACATCCGTTTAAAATTACCGATTTGACCAGTTGCCTCACTCCAACGGGTGCCTCTGAGGACCAGACTAACACGATTAGAGGCCGCCCGGCACACGATGTGCAAGTCCTCAGTCAATTTAAATTTAAATTTTTATTAAATCCTGTACAGTGCCGTGTCGTGAAGTAGAATGTATATGAACCAACTCGGAGCTTTGAGGGACAGGGGAGATGATTTTAGTCCAATCCTAAACGTACAATTTAATAGAGTTCTAGTTTTACGGCTGCTGTGAATGAAGTCATTAACTTCTTTTGGTGTTCGGGGTATATTTGCCTTGAAGGAGAAGAGAAGATCAAAGAAAGGTTACTCCTGAAAAGTATCATTCGTTTTTTAAAAAAATATATATTTCTCAGTAAATGAATCCACATGGAAAATGTGGCGACCAAATCCTGTTACTGTAATATCGTTCTAGACGTGCTTTGATTGGTTGAAATTTTCATGTCTTTTTCAATTTTCAATTTAATGTGAAATTGTAAAGAAAATGATCCTGGGAAAACAAAACTACGGAATTAGTCATTCTTCAAAAATAATCTTTAAATAAATAATCATTGACCAAATAATTATTGACCAAATAATTATTGACCAAATAATTATTGACCAAATAATTATTGACCAAATAATCATGGAAATAGAGATTCTTCAATTATTTACTCATCACGTCAGTGTTAATTATTATTGTATCTGGCCTGAACAAACGCATACAGACAGACACACACACACATAACTCCATTGAGAGACTCGATTTTACCCCTTCAAGATGGCCTCAACTCTCCTTCAAATAACAAGAAGGTGGCGTGGCACTAGGTGTTTTGCACCTTGTCTGAGCTAATGTCTATTTGATTACACAACACAATCAAGTTTCACATTAGTACCAACTTCTTGTTGTCTCGGTTTAGGCGTATCCCTATAACCTGTCAGATGAATTCATTTCTACCTCACCTGATTGCAGTCCTCTCCAGGCCACTCTTTTGTCTAATATTAAATTGCTCGTTCATTGTATTTTCTTGTACCAAAATTATAATAAAAAGTCAAAATCATCATGATAATTTAAATTGAATCATGAACTTTAGTACTTTAGAGTACTTTAGAGCTTTGGAACTTTACAAATTTAGAGTTTTACAACATTAGAGATTTAGAACTTTACAAATTTATAACTTTACAACATTAGAGATTTAGAACGTTACAAATTTAGAGCTTTAAAACTTAAGAATATTAGACCTTTAGCGATTTAGAACTTGTGAACTATAGTATTTAAGAACTTTGCATAAACTTGTGTTAGACAGGTATAGTTCGGATTATTAATAAGTTGTTAGTTAAATCTCTATGAAAAAGTGTTAATTTTTGTATGACGATTTTTAAAACCGTAGCAATAGAACTCTGTTTATCATTTACAAGCTAAACATGTTGGATAAATCGATCCGCCATGTTTCGTCGATGGGACGCCAGTTAATGCAGAAAACAAGATATAGTTTTTAACACGACATTTACACAATTACTTATATTAGACACTCACACAATGTACAGCACAATAATCACAAAGTGATTGATGATACAGGACACTCACATAAGGTATAACACAACGCTCTATGTTGAACGACAACAAAATAAAGTAAAACTTGGCATGCATAACATTGAATTGAAGTGAAAATTGCTAGAGCGATTTTCAGTCCCAATACAGAGGGTTCATTCATAGGCTAAGACATTCATCTCTCATGTGGTCAAATAAAGCTCTTGGCCTCTTTCACTCAAGTAGATTGTAGATGTTTTAACATTCATATTTCCAGAATGTTACACTTAAACTTCATTATTCAGAAGTTCATCTAAGGATCTTGGCATTCATCATTTAGAAGCTCAGCTTTGACATAATTTATTGTTCAGTAAATAACTCATCCTGATGGGCACAAAATGCGATGATACTATCAACAAAGACAAACACACATGATGATACTATCAACAAAGACAAACACACATGATGATACTATCAACAAAGACAAACACACATGATGATACTATCAACAAAGACAAACACACATGATGATACTATCAACAAAGACAAAAACACATGTAGCAAATGTTAACAAGTGCCGCTGACATTTAAACAGTTTTTTTCTTCTTCAAAAATAAGCTTTCAATTGCATTTGTTATTACCACAACACAGTGAAGGTCAAAACAGCTGCAATTCCCCCGCAAAATCTTACGGGAATATCCGGAGAGTCGTGTCCCATAACCTCCCAACGAATTTCAACGGTCGTTCCGAAGACCCGGCTGTCACGGTTTGAACACGCGCCGAGAGGTGAACCCCCGTCTCCGCCTCTGTCAGAGTCGTCTGCCGACAAGGAGATAAATTATTCATGAGTCGACATTCATGCCGTCCGTGATAGAACATCAACACGACAGACGGGGGTGAGAGAGGAGAAGTGATTGCTATTTGTCAGGACGGAGCAGCATCCAGGGGCGGGGCTGGGGGTGGCCAGAAAGTAAGGGGGAGATAAAGCATTTCAATCAAAGTGAGGACGCGATAAATGATTCCAGCGATAGGCTGAGGGTGAGGTTGATCTATAAGTAGAACATGGAGAGATGGCAAAATGAGTCGCCATAAATATTTCATCATCATTCGGACTAGAGTTTTGTCAAGCGGATGTAACATCAGTTCTCAGATTCAATGGTTCTCAAAGTCCCAGCATGCCGTAACATCTGTTGTTGTCTGTTATAAGAAGGTTCTCAAAGTCCCCGGATATGCCGTAACATCTGTTGTCTGTTACAAGAAGGTTCTCAAAGTCCCCGGATATGCCGTAACATCTGTTGTCTGTTACAAGAAGGTTCTCAAAGTCCCCGGATATGCCGTAACATCTGTTGCTGAATGATACATGTAGGTTCTCAAAGGCAAGGGAAATAATAGTTCATTGGGGCATTCCAACCCCGGGTAACGGGGCATTCCAATTCTATTCATGTGGGCATTCCAGCGCATGTATGGGGCATTCCAACCTCTGACATTGGGGTGGAGGGTATTCCAATCCCGTTTATCGGGCACTCCAACCCAGGCTATGGTGGGGTCTACCCCGGCTGTGATAAAGAGCGTTTTAGAATGAGGGTTGATATTTCAACCAAAGGCAAAGTTCTTTTTTTATATTTGTTTATAATTTAGCGCGTAGTTAGTAGTTAGTGACGGAGAGAAATTTTCCAGAAAAACTAGTTTTTACTAGGGCTTGCGGAAATTAACGATTAATTTCTCGATTAATCGTTACAAAATTGTAACGATTAAAAAATTTGTAACGATTAATCGAACTACCTCTTATAAATGTACTGGAATTCAAAAAGTAAAATATTTCGGCCTATAAATATAAACTAATTTCCGGACAATTACACGAAAATGTTAGCTTTAAATTATTGACTGACGTGAATGTTTCAAATGTAGATAAAGGTTATTGTGTCCATTAAGAGAAATCGTTTGCCTACCATAAGTCTAAGCTTCGTTGGTCGGTGCGCAAAGTTTTAAAAAAAAACTCGTGTGCAAGTGTTGCACAACGTTAATTTTTTGTGCAATATTTTACAAAATTTGTTGCGCGGTGATTCTAAACTCCTGCGTGGCGTCGGTCAAATATCTGCGCAGCCGCGGTGCTTAAAGGGAACATTGCTACCATATTTCTAACCCTTCGCTTACATATCACCAGGAAACCAAACATCCACTACAGTATCAGAAACTTCAGCTGAGACAATCTAAAGCTATGTGAACAACTGTTCAGCTCGGCTGGTTATATTGTCAATTAGACCCGTTCATCACTTGAACTAAATAATGTCAACACACTTGTCTGTTTGCGTTGTTGGTTAAAAATGCCATATACAGAAGACATTCCAGTGTTATTTCGATTTTTGACAAGGGGCCGTCCATAAATGACGTCACGCACCTGGGGGGGAGGGGGGTCACACTTGTGTGACGTTGCGTGACGAGGGGGAGGGAGGGGGGTTGAAGAAATGTGACGTCACATCAAAAGGGTAACTTTAAATAAAACATCTACTGAAATATTTGGTGCTTACAATTTATTTAATGACTTTTTTTTTCTTTTTTAAAAAAAAATCAGTGCTTCTCAATGTGCTGGTCGGTAGGCCATCAGACGCTGGTTGGCGTATGCTATCAAGACACGAAAATTAAATCTAATTATAATCCTTAAGTTTGAGAATCCACAAGATAACATATGAAATTGTTACACTGCGTCGTTTGATGTTGACATCAAAGCATTTGTGATCTAACCGCAGCTCCGTTTGGTTCTCTCATGCCCGTTACCACAAAATATACGATTTTATGTATGCGTTACAGACTCTAGGTCCTGCTCATGTGACTCGGGGATTTGGGGGAGCGTCTTTAGCACCCCTCCCCCCCCCCGAAAATGCTACTGGTGAGTTTTACAAGCATGACAAGTGTCTAAAAATGATTTGAATAGGATTATGTGTAGATATTTTAAGTCAAAACGACACGGAATATCCTTTTTCTTTAAAAGGGGAGGGGAGAGGGAATCTATTTGATAGAATTAAAAACTTTTAAGTTTGATATAATTGTGCGATGGTTTTTGATAAAACGCCCCTGGCCATTCTAGTCTTCTAGATCAGTGCTTCTCAAAGTGGTGGTCCGCGGACCGATGCCAACCGCTGCCGGTCCGCAGATGTTCTCAAAAATAGGACAGAAAAAAATGTCAGTGCAGGGAAAATAGTGCACAGGTCCCCTGATACAATGGAAAAAATTCCTGCTGGTCCGCAATACTAAAAAGTATGAGAAGCACTGTTCTAGATATAATGATAAATGAGCCCATTTAAAATTAGTCAAGTATTCATTAACTTTATTGAATGCATCAAATTCTTGACATTGCAATTCGAGAGGAGAACAAAACAACTTTTCTTCTTAGCTCAGTTTTTAAGGCATTAATTTTAAATATCACAGAAATGATACGTGATAAAGACAAGTCATGTGGATTAAGATTATTGTCACTCGTGTCAATATAAATGAAAGTATGGTAGATTTAGGTGTCTTCATATAGTGCGTAGGTAAGAAATCTACATAGTTGTCAAATTTTTAAAAAATGCATTTTCTGGAAGGAACCTGTTTAATAATGGGCATATGTTCCAAGCGTACACGTACACATGACGTATTTTAATATATCTAGCGGATTGTAGTGGATGTTATATGTCCCAAATGAGTCTGCATTACCCCCAAGAATTCCCTTTTTGACCCCAGTTCAGGTTATTTACCTCTGTTCGCCGACCTCTGTCTTACGGGATGCCCGTCAGTCAATTGAGGGATTTTAAAAAAATACATTTTAAAAATGTTATTTTTAAATATTTTTTTTTCTAAACAAAGACGTTAACCGTGATGATCAATAGTCAATGTTTAATTTGTATTCATTAAAAATAAAATATAAGCTAAGGATGTTAACACAGTTCGTTTTCTGAAGGCCGGTTAAACGTTTTTAAAAATGATTCACGCGGGTTACGATATTACAATTTAGATCTTCACTAAATAAATAATAAATACTTAAATGACAATAAAAGTGATTTGAAATATACTTATTTTCAAATAGTAAATAAAGTTGTTGTTTTTTTTTGTTTCTTTGTTATTATTATTATTTTTTTTTGTAATTTTTTTTTGGGGGGGGGTCAAAGATTTGTGACGTATTTTTAGAGGGGGGGTCTAAGTTTTTGTGACGTCGCGTGACGAGGGGGGGAGGGGGTCAAAAATCGGCAAAAATCGCGTGACGTCATTTATGGACGGCCCCCAAGTACTTTTAATAAATGTCTCTTAAGACACAAGAAATTTTAATTTTTGGCTTTAATCAAAATTAACGATTAATTAATCGTTAATTTATCAAAAGTTAAAGATTAAATTTAAATTAAATCGTTAACAGTCCCCAGTTTTTACTTTTGATTATTTTTTGCAATGAAATAACTACCTTAAAATGTTAGCAAATTGACCCAGGATTATTCTGTCTTTATGTCGATGTCTCATATCAATTTTTGTACAAGGCAGAAAAAAGCTAATTAAATTTTCTAAACATCAATTAAGCCTTACCGATGTGCCGTCGTTATACAGTAAATCATTGTTAATGCCACTAACTTGTTGACAATAAATATAGAAATTGAATCCCTCATTTTGAGTTCAATACTCGGTTTATTTAATTTAATTTTCTGGATTGTTGATTCTTTTCTTTTTTTAAAATATAATTTGTTTTTGTTTCTTGCTGACTGATTTATTTTGAATACAGTAAAACAAACAAATTAATTCCAAAAGTAGAAAAAAAAAGAACAAATGTATCTAGTCATAATATTTTAGTATCGCTGTTTTTATATCGAATCATAATTTGAACATTGGTTAAAGTAAAGTTTGTAAAAAAATGTTTTCAAAAACATGTTTTAAATTTGAGCATCATAAAATATGTGTATCCTTTGACTGGACAGATATGATTGAATTTTGATAGAGAAGCCGCCGATAGAATGTCCCCTGGGGCATGAATTGGGGACCATATCTCTGCAGATTGGACTGTCTACCCTGAGACATGGCTCAAGTAATCAAGGGGCAGACAAAAATCTTGCCGGGTGTTAATATCTAATTGACATTGAGTGCTTTAAACCCCCCCCCCTTTTTATCTTGTATCGTTTATTTTCATTTAAGTTTCTACAACATTTTCTAGTCAGTAATTTAAAAAAATAATAATTCCATGGTTCAGAGCTGTTGGCGGCATTTACAGAGTTTGGTTTTAAAACGTTCTGCTCAATTTTCCGTGCAAGGTTCTGTGCAATTGTTTGTGCCATGTTATGTTCAATGTTCCTCACAAAATTATGTGCAATGTTCTTTGCAAAGTTTTGTGCAATGTTCTGTGCAATGTCTAAAGGTTGGACTCGTGTTGTAAAAGTGGTTGATTGGTTTGAAAAGTGTTCTCATATTTTGTTACACTTTTGTGTTGAACGGTTGAATCTTTTTATTTTAATATGTTTATACGTGTTGCAATGTTTGAAGTGAAATGTAGAAATAAAACAAACCCGTAAAAAACAAAATTTTTGACTATAAATCCCTTTATATATGAGACATAACTAAAAGTATTGATTATGTTCAAACGCGACAAACATTTACAGACTGAATCTGTCTTAAATTTCCCTTTGCTTTATAACCCCTGGGGGGCGGGTGGGAGAGGGGAAAGGTCTGGTCACCGATCGCTGGACCGAGCTCAGCGTGACACGTAAAATGTCAACAAAAGCACGCCGGTACACCTGGTTAAAACACGGATGTGTTCACCGATGGTTGTCGTGAAGTCAAGTGACCAGTAAAATGTAAACAATAGCGACTTCTACATATAGTTTTATATAGATAAACTAAAAATGCATTTATTTAATTACGGTACGTTCGATCGATCTGAAATTTTGATACGATGCATTGCTTAGGTGACACGGGTCGTGTGCCAAATTTCAGCTTGATGGCTTCATGAGAAGTGGGTCATTTTTTAATTTTGTTTTTCCGCCCGGCCATGAGACGGCGGTGAAGGATTTGAAAACAATGACAATATTATAAACTGACGTAGCCATGATTACATGATTAGTTGGTGTTTTATTTATTTTGTTTTTTTTGTGTTTTTTTTTAGGCCCCTATCCTATAACTATTAACTCGTGCAGGATTCCAGAATTCAACGCTTCCGGATCTGTCGTCACCTTTTTCAAAACGCTAGAAACACCTTTTCTGACTGGCTAGAGAGCTGAAAGTTTCACAGTAGGTTTGGCTTGTGGGGAGGATAAAGCTATTAAATTTTCAGAACGATCGAATGTACCGTAATTAAATTAATGAATTTTTTGTTTATCACACAGGGGAGGGGGACTCAGAACTTTTGTGTTAGTTGATCAAATTTTATATCTCACATTAAATCCCACAAACGATCACAATAAATATCAATAAAACTTAGAGTTCTGAGTCCCCCTGTGCGACTACTTAGTTTGTGACTAAAAAATTATTTTCTGCTTTTTCCTGCGAGATTCTACATTCCTCACTGCAGCTGGGCCTCATATTTAAAAAAAAGTTTTTTTGTTCATTTTATTGTGTTTTTTTTTAATCAAGGAATGCAAATAAATAACGATTATTTGTTTCAAATGTTATTATTAATATTCTTCACACTTTTCTATAAAATTCCTGTTCAATACTGTGTACAACGTTCTGTACAATATTCTGTACAATGTTAATGTGCAATACTGTGTACAACGCTCTGTACAATATTCTGTGCAATGTTAATGTGCAATACTGTGTACAACGCTCTGTACAATATTCTGTGCAATGTTAATGTGCAATACCGTGTACAACGCTCTGTACAATATTCTGTGCAATGTTAATGTGCAATACCGTGTACAACGCTCTTTACAATATTCTGTGCAATGTCAATGTGCAATACTGTGTACAACGCTCTTTACAATATTCTGTGCAATGTTAATGTGCAATACTGTGTACAACGCTTTGGGCAAATCATCGTTCAAAAGACGTAAACCTTTATTTTGTACACCCCAAGTAACAAGAAAGTTGCATCTTTTAGAATTAAATAAAACAAACCCGTAAAAACAAAGTTTTTGACTATAAATCCCTTATATATGAGACATAACTAACAGTAGTGATTATTTTTAAACATTTACAGACTGACACTGAGTGATGTCCCTTGTCTTTAATAAATGGGGGTGGGATGTGAGGGGGTATCGGCACGACGGTCGTCGTCAACACGACGGTCGGCGTCAACTCAAACTCACGTGGAACTGGAATTTAAAAAAAAATAACAAACAGTGAATTTTGAATTACATACCTCATATAAGGATAAACTAAAAATGCATTAATTTAATTATGGTACGTTCGATCGATCTGAAAGTTTGATACGATGCATTGTTAGGTTCGACGGGTCCGTGTGCCAAATTTCAGTTTGATCGGATCATGGGAAATGGGTCATTTTTGACTTCTGTTTTTCCGCCCGCCGAGCCCAAGACAGACAGACAGAGAGAGAGAGAGAGAGAGAGAGACGCCGGTGAAGTTAATATAAGGGATTTAAAAACAGTGATGACGTCATTAAGGACTAAATAAAGACATTGTTAACTAGAAGTAACAAGCAGTGATGACGTCATTAAGGATTGAATAAAGACATTGTAAACACTCGGATGGTTGATGACGATGCCCTGTTTATAGTTGCAGCATTAAATTTTGGCATTCTCTTTCAAGGTCAATTATAACAAACGAAGGTCACTGCAAACAAATGTTCTCTTTACAATCTTTAAAAAGCTACATTTTTTAACATTCTGGCTCTGGACAAAATTCCATGGTAGCTAGGTAGAGACTGACTCGTGCGTTTAACAAAACCTGTTTTCAAATCTCATCCTTAGGTTCGCAGACTTGAGTCCAGACAAAACAGTTCGATAAATTACAACGCTGTAGATGAAATGGGCTCCCCATAGAAATCTCTTGACACATTGAAACACCGCTATGACTTCCATCTTTCAGCGTTACGATGAAGCCTGTTATTCTGTTGAGATGTATTAACATAGGTCTACACTCAGGAGGCAGCATCGATTCTTTGTATCGTATGTAGACCACCTCGCATGTTCCCAGATTAAAATTTAAAAAAATTACAACGATTAGCGCTGTGTTTGATTGATATTTTTAAAAGGCTTACGTCTGCATGGAGAAGGTTGGCGAGTCCGGACGGTATCGGGAAAATGAAAATCGTTGTCGACTTAAAGCTGATATGTCACAAGCCGAAGGAATAAATAGTAAATAATATAAAAGCCCAAGTCACTCACTGTTGGAGGTACGGATGTGGAACTCTGAGGAACGATGTACAACAGTCTATAGCAGTTGAAAAACCGTGTGTTGATTAGCAGTGTAAAAATATTTAATATGACGTCATTGTTTGATCTTATATTTTAAAAATACAAGGTGTGCATCGGTGCGCAAGATGATTATAAATTAAAGATGTAAAATACTTTGTGTACATTCCAGGAAGTTTAATATTTCGTATTTATCAAACAAGGATAAGTTACTTGGTCTTTTAACAAAAAACAAAGTGGGCGCCCTTATTATTAAATACTTTTCGTACATTTCAGAAAGTTTAATATTTCGTATTTAACAAAAAAGGACAAGTTAGTTGGGCTTTTGAAAAAGGTTGGCGCCATAGGCGCCCTAAAAAAGTCGGCGCCGCAGCCGCCACGGCGCCCCGGCACAATCTAGTTATGACATATTACAAAATTGCAATACATGCCCGAAGACGTCAATCATACGTAGTGTCTAATACCCAGATTGTATGCATGCAAACAAAAATTTTTGAAAGTGAATAAGAAAGATTGAAAGCATAACCATGGCTGAATAAAATACCCCCGTCCCCAAAGATAAAAGTAAATTAATAAGAATAAAAAGATAAATAACTGGACGGTGCCACTATAGTGGCTTTGCACAAATCACGTGGTAGCAAATCCTCTTCTGCATTTACAGCACCTGTATTTTTTTTAAATTTATTATTTATTTATTTTTAAAAAATATAATTTAGATTGGAAGATTTGACTACGTTGTTAAGTCTGACGATGTCAAGCAATCATTAATCTTTGTTTTAGTTGACTTACTACTAAATTAACTAAATAGTTAATTTGAAGAGCTTTTCACAATTGTTCAGTTGTACCGTTGTATGGTTCCAGTCAATCTCAAACGAAACAATGTCAATGGAACCAATGCCATAAAACGTGAGAGACATCTCTCCACTAAGCGTCTAAAATGTCTTTGATCGCAGATTTGGCAGCCTGTCGACATTTAGACATCATAATTTATTCTGTTGACCTCAGCATTCGGCTCACTGTCGTGTCCATGCCCAATTTTCGAAGCGGTCTCAGATCTCGATCTTCAGGCTGTCAGGCACCCGGCGTCCTGTCGACTCCTGTCCCCAACAATCAGCCGTATTCATGTTCCTGCTCTGTGTGGTCTTTTGATGACCAGGTTCATATCTCGCTCCATCAGCGGCCATTGTCTTCGCGGACTGAGAGTCAAAGCGTTGCCTAGCAACCCTCCTCCCGGCCTCCAACACACCGCATGCCCGAGGGCACCACCAACCGCCTCTCACGTGACTGTTGAGATGATGTTTGTCACAGAGGCAATGTCACGGAAAGGTCAGTGCACACCTGATCCATTACCTTTGAACAAAACATGTTTGTGGTGCAACTATAGCACAGAGACTTTCACCAAGGCGTAATAAGCCAAAGTCTCTTAGATAATTCCTAGAGTGAAAACCTGAAGTGTTTGATGTTATAGAGTATGAGATAACTTACCATTTCAGGGAATTTATTTTTTAAACCCTGAACAATCTTGCGAATTCAGAAATTTTGAGTTTTTCAAGTTTTCACTGTGGTAATGTTTTGTTTCAAATTGGCTACTTGGAACAGATTTAAGTGTTCCCGCATACAATTAGTTTATTTCCCAGAATTCAAAAGCTATGACTTCTAATGTATCAAGAATCAATGTAATCACAACCGACTGCTTGTTTTTGTCTTCACGTTCGACAAATTTTCTAGATATGTAAAAACCTCCTTAGAAACTTTTTTTTTATTATTCAGTATCCTGATATTTGTGTAATCATGTCCTAATGCAACTGTACTGTGATATACTAAGAGATCTTTAACCAAAACAAAATTATAACAAATCATAGATGAATGGGCTGGACTCAAACTTTATCTCTTGGTCGTGAGAGAAATTATGTGACGTGCATACTGCCAAGATATTGCTTTTGATTTCAATGCATCTACTCTTACCTTGGTATATGCCTACACTCATGAATTCTGGTTTATGAAAAATTTATGCTCGCACGGGTGGGGAAAATCATTTTTTTACAAAATATGTTATAATATTGATGTGTATGTATAATACATATATTCTTTAAGAGCATTTGATATCATGTTCTTCCAAAAAACAGATAAACTTACTGCCTACAGATTGGTAGTGAAATTGAGGCGGCTTTGATGAATTGGTTATACGAAATAAATTATCTAATGGTCGACAGATTAATGGAAAATGAAAATAAGCTCACTTAAAGTTTACAGTACTGAATATTACATAGTAATGATGTCATTGACCTAAATACATAATCCGAATCATCAACAATTTCAACAGATAAATACATCTGCAAATGTAAATTTTACTATTATTTAATGACTCATGGAATACACAAAATAGTTTCGTTGCTAAAGAGCGGTACAAATTTACAAATAATCTTTTAGAAATAAGCCTTCACTGTCTTATGGCGAAGACTTCCCACATGTTGTCCTCATCACGAGGGGCAACTCTTGCAGAAATTGGCGCAACCAATCTGCATGGCTGGGTCGTCACAGTCGTCGGGGTCCTGTAGGGTGCAGTCAGTGCGGACATTAGACGTGCAGTCCAGGAACTTGGCGATGAGCGATGCTGAAACAAAGGGACCGGTAAGAGTTAAAACTAAATCTACCCTCAAACAATTGGACCAGTAAGAGTTAAAACTAAATCTACCCTCAAACAATTGGACCAGTGAGAGTTAAAACTAAATCTACCCTCAAACAATTGGACCAGTAAGAGTTAAAACTAAATCTACCCTCAAACAATTGGACCAGTAAGAGTTAAAACTAAATCTACCCTCAAACAATTGGACCAGTAAGAGTTAAAACTAAATCTACCCTCAAACAATTGGACCAGTAAGAGTTAAAACTAAATCTACCCTCAAACAATTGGACCAGTAAGAGTTAAAACTAAATCTACCCACAACCAATATGTGTGGCTATTTGTTGGTATGTAATCGCCATAAATTGTAGTTGGAACAAGACGTATTGTAAAAATTGTCGAAGATGTTGAAAATGAGCACATGCGGTCATTATTATTTTCGCCAAAGGCCTGAATCGATATAGATAACAAATTTTCCTACAAGAGGGGAAAAATGCATCGTTGTAAAGCGTTTAGGAAATTGGTTAAATTGAAAAACAAACAACAACAAAACATGGCGTTTATTTTATGGTTTGAAATTTCGTTTGATGAACCGTTGAAACTTACAACCAAAATTCAAAGGTTATTTACAAGAATTACTTTTTTTTTAAATGTGTGATGAGATGAAAATTGAGCTAAATTTCTAATTAATATTTGGAAAGACGGGCTCAAGATATTAAATATTTCAATCTTACGATTTGCTATTGATAACTTTGATTTAAACATATGCAACCAATAGTGACTGCGTCTTCGTATACTATTATATTATAGCAGCAAAGGACCGATATATCGACATTAAGAAACGGAGCACCAGAGAGGGATAGTGAGATTGAGAGAGTGAGAGAGAGATCGGGTAATGGGGTACAACTGAGAGAAATCGATCGAGTTGGGGAAAGAGGTACAAGAGAGAAAGAGAATGAAAGAGTTGGAGGAAGGGATAAATAGAGAGAGAAAGAGATTGAGAGAATTGAGAGGAAATCGTACTCGAGAGAGAGAGACAGAGAGAGACAGAGAGGGACAGAGAGAAACAGAGAGAGACAGAGAGAGAGGGGGGGAGACAGACAGACAGAGAGAAAAAGAGAGAGAGTGAGAGAGAGACAGAGAGAGAGAGACAGAGAAAGAGAGAGAGAGAGAGTGAGAGAGAGACAGAGAGAGAGACAGAGAAAGAGAGAGAGAGAGACAGATACAGACAGACAGAGAGAGAGAGAGAGGGAGAGATATACAGAGAGAGAGAGAGACAGACAGACAGACAGAGACAGACAGACAGACAGAGAGACAGAGACAGACAGAAAGACAGACAGAGAGACGGACAGTGAGAGAGAGAGAGAGAGAGAGAGAGAGAGAGAGAGAGTGAGAGAGAGAGAGACAGAGAGAGAGAGACAGAGAAAGAGAGAGAGTGAGAGAAAGACAGAGACAGACAGAAAGAGAGAGAGAGAGAGAGAGAGAGAGAGAGAGAGAGAGAGATACAGAGAGAGGGAGAGAGACAGACAGACAGAGACAGACAGACAGACAGTCAGAGAGACAGGCAGACAGACAGAGACAGACAGAAAGACAGACAGAGAGACGGACAGAGAGAGAGAGAGAGAGAGAGAGAGAGAGAGAGAGAGAGAGAGATTTGAAAGTTATAGTAGGAGAATTCCACGTGTTATTGTACAAATATGTAACGTTAAAATTTCTTTTATCACGATTCTAACATCTTCTTACCGTATGACCATTAGGAGAAAATTCAGTGCTTTACGTTTAGCTTGATCGATCAAAGGTGACATAGCTCCTACATCTGCGATCAAAGGTGACATAGCTCCTACAACTGCGATCAAAGGTGACATAGCTCCTACAACTGCGATCAAAGGTGACATAGCTCCTACAACTGCGATCAAAGGTGACATACCTCCTACAACTGCGATCAAAGGTGACATACCTCCTACAACTGCGATCAAAGGTGACATACCTCCTACAACTGCGATCAAAGGTGACATACCTCCTACAACTGCGATCAAAGGTGACATACCTCCTACAACTGCAATCAAAGGTGATATACCTCCTACAACTGCGATCAAAGGTGACATACCTCCTACAACTGCGATCAAAGGTGACATACCTCCTACAACTGCGATCAAAGGTGACATACCTCGTACAACTGCGATCAAAGGTAACATACCTCCTACAACTGCGATCAAAGGTGACATACCTCCTACAACTGCGATCAAAGGTGACATACCTCCTACAACTGCGATCAAAGTTGACATACCTCCTACAACTGCGATCAAAGGTAACATACCTCCTACAACTGCGATCAAAGGTGACATACCTCCTACAACTGCGATCAAAGGTGACATACCTCCTACAACTGCGATCAAAGGTGACATACCTCCTACAACTGCGATCAAAGGTGAAATACCTCCTACAACTGCGATCAAAGGTGATATACCTCGTACAACTGCGATCAAAGGTGACATACCTCCTACAACTGCGATCAAAGGTGACATACCTCCTACAACTGCGATCAAAGGTGACATACCTCCTACAACTGCGATCAAAGGTGACATACCTCCTACAACTGCGATCAAAGGTGATATACCTCCTACAACTGCAATCAAAGGTGATATACCTCGTACAACTGCGATCAAAGGTGATATACCTTGTACAACTGCGATCAAAGGTGACATACCTCCTACAACTGCGATCAAAGGTGACATACCTCCTACAACTGCGATCAAAGGTGACATACCTCCTACAACTGCGATCAAAGGTGACATACCTCCTACAACTGCGATCAAAGGTGACATACCTCCTACAACTGCGATCAAAGGTGACATACCTCCTACAACTGCGATCAAAGGTGACATACCTCGTACAACTGCGATCAAAGGTGACATAC
>CALYLW010000655.1:0-170000 GCA_944989445.1 Ampullaceana balthica | reverse complement strand
AAATGTCCCTCTTTTTGTTACATAGTAAATCTATAGTTTAAGCAATGAAAGTTGTTACGTCATTTCGCCATTAGAATTTCGCTCAATCCTATATAATAAAAGGCAAGTTTCTGTCCTTTCTGTCCGTTCTGTCCGGTCATCTATAGTCTATAGCGATTGGTCCCTCAAAAACATATGACTCCTACAGCCAATCATATTGAACACGTTTAAGTGGACGTTCAAAACGAGTTATTTTTTTGCAGTATTTCTTTCAAGACTTTATTTTGAGTTATGCGCTTTGGGATTTATAGCAAAAAGCTCTGTTTTTACGAGTTATTTATTTTAACTATAATGAATAGTATTTTTGACGCGATGCATAATTAATGCCGGTTGAGACGGCTGTTGGAGGGGATTTACAACATGCCACCGAACGGTGGCGGAACGTCCTTGGACGGGCTTTGTTGCTCCTAACTTTATAACAATGCACTGCGTGAGTCTGGTCATGTGGTACATAAGAAATATAAACAAAATAACATCAATAAAATAAATATTGCCGTACGATCTAAAGCCTAGTATTGTAACATTGCAACACCTTCTATAAACAAATATGGTAACAGTGTTACAAGTTCTATAACAGAATATTCTAACAGTGCTTCACGTTCTGTAACCAACCAGTGTTCCGCGTTCTATTTTCCAAGTATATATAATAGTATTGTGTATATATGGCCAAGTATTCTAACAGCCATCTAACAGCCATCTAACAGCCATCTAACAGCCATCTAACGGCCATCTAACGGCCATCTAACGGCCATCTAACAGCCATCTAACAGCCATCTAACAGCCATCTAACAGCCATCTAACAGCCATCTAACGGCCATCTAACGGCCATCTAACGGCCATCTAACGGCCATCCAACAGCCATCCAACAGCCATCCAACAGCCATCCAACAGCCATCCAACAGCCATCCAACAGCCATCTAACAGCCATCTAACGGCCACCTAACGGCCACCTAACAGCCATCTAACGGCCATCTAACGGCCATCTAACGGCCATCTAACGGCCATCTAACAGCCATCTAACAGCCATCGCCCCTGTTATGTTGAGATATAAAGAGATAAGATACCGCGAGAAGTACCAGGTTTTACGTCTTAATTTTGTTCTCACGCTGAAGACGCTTGAAGACAACAACACTTGCAAACAATATCTAAATCAGGGGTGCTCAGAATGTGTGTGCATGGGGCCAAGATCAGTGTCCTTCACACAGTTTCGGGGCTACACTGCGTTAGAGAAATTTGTGCACTTGGTACGTCTGTAATTGGGGGGAAATACCATGGGGTGGAGGGGGGATAACTCTAGAAAAATAAACTTTTTAAAAACAAAATCATGTTTCAAATATAAGGAAGAGGACTAATTAACGCAAGCACGATGGCTTATTAAAATATTTAAAAAAGAAGAGTGGTTGAGGTTATCTTTGCTGGCTGAATGTGTGACGAAGCTAGTCTGATACGTACGTCGATCGGGATGTCTAGATTTAGGAGCACAGGCCATGGTTTGAGAAGCCCTAACTTATGTACCAACTGGAGAGCACAGCAACACTAGGGAAAGTTCTTTAAAGATGATATTATAGAAGTTATTTTAGTAGTTTTCTGATACAGTAATAAGCCTATGTTCGTTATATGTACATTCCAAAGTGTACATGTTGATTTAATTCCTAAGCTACATGCTATGAAACCTTAATGTATCATCGTCAAAATGATCGCTCTATGTTTGTATGTAAACTTGTATGTCACTCAATATGTTTATGTCACAGGGTATATTTTTATCTTATATTGTATGTCACCTTATATTGTATGTCACCTTACATTGTATGTCACCTTACATTGTATGTCACTTTATACTGTGTGTGCCCTTATGTTGGTATCGACCATTAGGCTTGACCTCTACTCATTAGAGTACCCAAGAAAGAACTCCTTCTTAATGATATGGGAGAATTGTGTTTATTTCTTTCATCTTCCATCAATTGGAAACTTTATGTCTTTAATTAACTGACTTAAGTAAGGAAACAACGTCCCCTAATAATCTAGTACAATCTTGCTCTAACACCCTGACTGCTCTACAATATAAAATGTATGATTTTTTAACGCAATTTCCTTATGGGAAAAATTGCGTTTATATATTTGAAATGTCTGTCCTGTCTGTTCGAACTTGATCATGCAACTCCTCTTGAACCATACCAGATAGAGGGTTCGGGGTCTTTTGCAAATATGTTAAGGAGGTCCCAAGGATGTGCGCGGATAAAAGAAATACCGAAAAGTTTTACTGGATTTCCTGGAAAATTAAAAAGAAAAGAAAAAATATCAGTATTTTCAAAGTATTTGGTCAATTTCTCGCCAACCATAACATCTATTGGGCTTAAACAAACACCAAACGATAGCTAATAATATTTAGAGCAATCATCAATGTTGAACAGGAATTTTTGAAAAATCTCTTTTCGTTCGACTCCCGTAAGTTTAGCAGCAGTTTAGTTTCAGAATTATTGATTTGAAATAACTTTTAATGTAATCTAGAATGATAGGGTTTTTTCCGCTTTGTGAATGCTAATGTTAGACTGTTGTGCAGTGCGCATTATATTGACACATTCTTGATGTGACGTAGCGTGAGGGGATCTGACGTCATAGAGAAAATATGCGATAGTGACGGTTTGTTGTTGACAGCAAGGAGAGCATTGATATTGTTGCGTTTTGAAGAATTTCTTTGTTAAAGTTAAAGAGTGGAACAGAATAAACATACAGATTATTCAGATGGTGTTTGACTTGTTTGAGTTTAGCCTGTCCTTGTGAGTCATACAACTACCCAGAACTTAACAATTGCGTTTATATATTTGAAATGTCTGTCCTGTCTGTTCGAACTTGCACAAGCACCTACTCCTGAACCATATCAGATAGAGGGTTCGGGTCTTTTGCAAATATGTTAAGGAGGTTCGAAGGATGTGCACGGGCCAAAGAAAAATATGAAAAGGTTTATTTGATTTCCTGGAAAATAAAACAAACGACAAACGATAGCTAATAATATTTAGAACAATGTTGGAGAAGGAATTTTGAAAAATCTCTTTCCGTTCGACTCCCGTAATTTTAGCAGCAATTTGTAGATAGCAATCGTTTTGTTTACTTTGAGATTTATTGATTTGAAATCACTTTTAATGTAATCTAGAATGATTTCCCTTGAATAAAAAAGTCGGAAATTATTTGTTGGAAATTGCGTTTAAATACTCATTTAAGTTTTTATAATTTGTTTTAATTTAACTCTAATAACATAGTAGCTCTACAATATATAATGTATTCTATTATAGATCGATATCTTATATTCTTATTAATCTACAAAAAGTAATGGATTATATTAGAGTTCTGACTCTAACAAATGAGTAGCTCTACAATATATTATGCATTCTATTTGAGTTCTTACTCCACCCTAGTAGCTCTATAATATATAAGATTTCATTGTTTGCAATCTCTTGAATGGAAGTCGTGTGTTTTCCTTATACAGTTCTCATCATATTGCTTGAAATGTTTTGGGTTTTTTTCTTCCTGAATGATAATTCTCATATGACTTTACGGCTCAGACTTTAAATCAATGACAAAAAGATTTGTATCAATGTCATTTCCTTTTATCACAGACAGGTGATCCCAATAGACAGTGTATGTTATAAGATATGATGTTTCTTCTGTTTGTTTCCCCAGTATGTAAGGACCCAGTGGGTGACCCAATGGGCAGTGTATGTTATAAGACCTGATGTTTCTTATGTTCCAGTATGTAAGGACCCAGTGGGTGACCCAATAGACAGTGTATGTTATTAGATCTGATGTTTCTTATGTTCTAAATCTGCACCAATAAATGTTAACTCAGGAGTTCCACAAGGAACTGTGCTAGGTCCCTTACTCTTTTTAATTTATATAAATGATTTACCCAACAACATCTCATCAGGTACAAAAGTTAGGTTATTTGCTGATGATTGTATAATCTATAGAGCAATTAAATCAGAACAAGATAGCAAAATTTTACAAAAAGACTTAGATGAATTGATAAAATGGGAAACTAACTGGAGTATGTCTTTCCACCCAGAAAAGTGTCAACTGTTAAGAGTAACAAAGAAAAAGAAACAAATAAATTCAAAATATTACATTCATGGAAAAGAACTGACCCAAACTAAAGATGCAAAATACTTAGGAGTCTTAATAAATGAGAAACTATCATGGAATCCCCATGTCAATGAAGTTATTAAAAAATCAAACAAAACCTTAGGCTTTATAAAAAGGAACTTTAACAAATGTAATAGAGATATAAAACTAAAATGCTACCTCACTTTGGTGAGACCTGTACTAGAATATGCATCTTCTGTATGGGACCCATCCACCAAAGAAAACATTGATAAACTAGAACAAATTCAAAAAAGAGCTGCCAGATTCATTACTGGAGAATATTCAAAACTGACAAGAATAACACCATTAGTTAAATCATTAAACCTTGAAACACTAGAGGATAGAAGAACCAAGAGCAAAGTAGTAATCATACATAAAGCAATTAATTCTAATTTAGAAATACAACACAAAGATAACTTAATACAACCCTCAGATAGACATAAGGATAAAAACACCTTTCTTATTCCGTATGCAAGAACAAACACATACAAGTTTTCCTTCTTCCCGTCCGGAATTCGGGCGTGGAATGGGTTGCCTGAAGAATCCAGGAAAACCAACACTTTATCAACATTTAAATCTGTAATAAAAATGCAGGACTAAACACAAACCATAGATAAGCGTAGGACGCAATAATCTTCTGTATAGAAGGAGCGTCTGTAAACAGATAAGATAAGATAAGATGTTTCTCTCCCCAGTATGTAAGGACCCAGTGGGTGACCCAATAGACAGTGTATGTTATTAGATATGATGTTTCTTATGTTTCTCTCCCCAGTATGTAAGGACCCAGTGGGTGACCCAATAGACAGTGTATGTTATTAGATCTGATGTTTCTTATGTTTCTCTCCCCAGTATGTAAGGACCCAGAGGGTGACCCAATGGACAGTGTATGTTATAAGATGTGATGTTTCTCTCCCCAGTATGTAAGGACCCAATTGGGTGACCCAATAGACAGTGTATGTTATTAGATCTGATGTTTCTTATGTTTCTCTTCCCAGTATGTAAGGACCCAGTGGGTGACCCAATAGACAGTGTATGTTATAAGATCTGATGTTTCTCTCCCCAGTATGTAAGGACCCAGTGGGTGACCCGACGATGCTCGTGGAAGTGACCAACAACTCTCACGCCCACTACATGTGCCGGGCAGGATACAGGCAGGAGTCTGGTGACCTCTACCGGACATGCGCAGCTAACGGAACCTGGTCAGGGACCCAGCCCATCTGTGTGGTGGATAGTAAGTAGTCTCCTATATTCTGTCCCAACGGGTCCTGAACTGCTGTCCCAACGGGTCTTAAACTGCTGTCCCAGCGGGTCCTAAACTGCTGTCCTAACGGGTCCTCACTGCCATCCTAACGGGTCCTCACTGATGTACTAACGGGTCCTCATAGCCGTCCTAATGGGTCCTCCTTGCCATCCTAACGGGTCCTCATTGTCGTGCTAACGGGTCCTCACTGATGTCCTAACGAGTCCTCATTGCCGTCCTAACGGGTCCTCATTGCCGTCCTAACGGGTCCTCATTGCCGTCCTAACGGGTCCTCATTGCCGTCCTAATGGGTCCTCACTGATGTCCTAACTTGCCCTCACTACTGTCCCCAGCGTTGTAAAAAGAGTAGATAATTATACCTAGAACATTTGGAATTATGCTTGTGGCAAGAGCGTCTGCTACAGAGCGTGTTAATTAAACCTGAAATCTTTTCAATAAGAAATTCACATTCTTTGTGTTTGTTGAGCTAAAACTTTTAGAACCCAGAGTTTATACAACGACAAACTTCCCTTTCTGCCGGGTGTGCAGTTTCTTTCTTTTTTGAAGGAGCAAAAAAAATGTCCTAAAATTTATAAGTATTGATTCATCCATTTAGTTTTATAATATTTTCTATTCATTATTAATCTCTATCAATATGTTATCAACTTGCCAAAAAACGCATTTTAATACATTGATTTTGTTTTTCAGGTGTACTTCCGAAGGCGTACCTTGTGATTCTTATTGTGGGGGCCACCGTAGCTGTGTTCCTTGCCTGCATACCTTACGATTTTTATCGATTTCGGAAACGAAAAAAAAAGTCCGCGATCACCAGGAGCGCCTCTCACTTGTGACAAGGATCGCCCCTGGCCACGCCAAGGTCATCGTGGAGACGGTCCCAGTCGACTCTGAGTTGACAGCCCAGCCCCATCCCAGACGGTTCGGGTTCAAATCTCTGTTCAGCGTCTTCAGGTTCGTCGGCGGTAAAATGAAGTCTCCCCATGGAACGGTGGACGAACCTCCGGCCATAGAGCAGCCGGAGTGTCACGCCGAACCGCTGTCGGTGTCGGATGTCGGTCCCGAGTCAGAGGGAGTCACCGCCTCGTCGTACGCCTTCAGCTCGGAGCCGACATCGTGTAACCATGGCAACAACGACGTCGGTGAAATCTTCAACATAGATGGCGCAGATGACGACGCTGACGAATTCTTAAATAAGCGGGAGCCGATGAATGACGTCGAGCGTAGCGCTAGTCACAAGTGCGAGTCGCTTCCCCTTCCAGGAATGAACAGAGCCTCAGGGGCGGTCCCCAAGAAAGGGCTGCTCATGTTCCAAAAAGCCAACGAAGTCTTCGGGCGCCAGTTGCAGTCGCGCCGCCTGACGACGGGCGTTGAAGCCGCGCGACCTTCACCTACCAACGATTCGGTGTCTCCCGTGACGTCAGCGCCCGCCGTCGTTGAAGTGACGTGTATCAACGAGACCGCGTCTCTAGGGAAGGGCCACTCTGTCGGCAGCGTTCACTCCAGCGATGCCTCTGCGTCCCGAGTGGCGTCCCCGTCTTCCTCTACGTCATCGCCAGACATGGCGCTGCTCAGACATTCCGAGGACCAGAAGTTGACAGATTTTAGAACGTTTGATTTCACGCGCAAAGATAGTAACGTAGCTTACCATTCCATGCCACAAATATCCGACAGGAACTAGATAAAACCAACCGGAATAACAAATTGAGCATCAATCAACTCACGAGATGGAATTGGACGTGAATATGACACGTGCTGGGTACCAGCAACACACTCATCCGATAGGATGTGACGTCATTGAGTTGTCCAACGTTGGATACGGACGTGACGTCGTTGTGTCACTCGTTGGGCACCAGAAAAACACAATTGTGAACACATACACAACCAATCAAAGGAGCCCTGTCTTTCCCTCCCATTGGGAATGGTATTTGTCCGCTTCGCTGTGAAACAGAAACATCGTGCAACGAAGAAGCTTTAAGAAAGGTTTCACTTGTGTTCAATGACCTTGCTTACGAAAAAAGAAGAAGAAGAAGAAGAATTGCAACGGGACCGTCGGAAAAAAAAGAGCATGCCGGGAATGTGAATGCCTTGTTTGTCTGCGGTCATCAATCACGTGACGTGATAATCGGCCCGTGATATCGATTGGCTGGGGTTTATTTCTTCAAGCGGATGTAGATTGCTTTAATACTCCCAAGAACGGACTCTAAGGAGCGGATTAAATTGTTAGGAATGTAAACGGTCAGGTTTCTGCTCTCTAATGTTGAACGATGTACCTACTTCTCTCCCCTTCCCTTAACTTTACTGTTGTGTATTATAATAGAATAAAGCAGTTAATTAGGAATATTGAAGAATGCTTCTTGTGGACTATAAGAGAAGGCTGCTTGTACATTCAACGTATCTGAATTTAGTTAGTGTTAGGTTAGTGTTCATTGAAATTAGCTAGCACTACGTTTGCATCAGTGAATATCATGCTTGGAAACTGTATTTAGTTTGATTGTTCATTTAGAGTTTAGAGTTATATGAAATAAATTATGTCGTATTAACATTTTCTATAAAATTTCATGATTCTGAAATCGTTATGTATATTACTCATACATGTCAGTCTTAAAATTCGTTTGACAATATTGATAATTAATGCTTTAAAAACACAAACTTTAAGTCACATTTTTGGAAAAACAAGTTGAAAATGTTGCATTATATTTTATTTATCGAATTTTAAAACCACGACATTTCAAGAATAAAAAATAATAATGTAAAACAAAATTCTAAAGAATCTATATCGGGCCGTCCATAAATGACGTCACGCGATTTTGGCCGATTTTACCCCCCCCCCTCGTCACAATTCGTCACAAAAACTTAGACCCCCTATAATACCACGTCATAAAGCTTTTATACCCCCCCTCCCAACTATAAGACGCTTTTTCTAATTCGAAATTTGCATGTTGCTAATTACATGTTTGTCATTTAGTGTAGGGATGCACTCTAATATTGAAACTGGGATGAAGTCATTGAAAACGTCATAAAATAAATTGCCAGCAACCAAATATGTAAGTGGAGCTTCTATTTAAAGTTGCACGGTTTGATGTGACGTCACATTTCTCAAACTTCCTCCTCCCCCTCGTCACAAATGTGTGGAACCTCCCCTTCCCCTTAGGCGGGTGACGTCACTATGGACGGCCCCTATGTAATGTTGATACTCATTAATGAGTATAAAAGAACGTGAAATAGTTCAAACTACGAGCGTATTATTTCTAATGCTTAGGCCAAGATTGAAAGCTTGTTAAGTAAATCTTTTGGTGGACTCATGAGTCCTGGTTTGAGGGTGTTTTTAACATCCATCCGGGTCTTGTGTTCTGGTAAACTGCATTTTGGTTCCGTGAGGTCAAGAAGTTTCAGGTCAATGTCGTCATAGCGTCCTTAGTTTTGAGATAACTGGCGTGGAGCTCCAGTTGGCATACACACAAATAGAGCAACAAGAAACTGTCCGACTGATAGTTAATATGACAGTGTTAATATCAGAGGCGTCACTTTGAGGGGCTGCGGGTGTGCGGGGTGCGGACCACACCGGGTTGACACCATCACGATGTAAAATTCTGTATGGTTGTTTTGTTTAAATTAGGATCTCTTTTTGTGGACTATGTCCGAAGTGCAAGATTTGTATCGCAATGTTATGATGTTAATTATGTAAGCAGTCCGAGATTTGTATCGCAATGTTATGTTAATTATGTATGCAGTCCGAGATTTGTATCACAATGTTATGTTAATTATGTATGCAGTCCGAGATTTGTATAGCAATGTTGAGATTTGGATTATGTATACACTGCAAGATTTTTACAGTAATGTTTAGATGCGGATTTTATATACAGTGCAAGATTTGTATTAACTTTTGTTACCTCATAGATGTCATGTATTCTGTCATGTACTCTGTCATTTAAGCTGACATGTATCCAACAATGTCATGCAAACATATGAAGCTCCAAATATAGACCTCTGCGCTAACTGTGATGAAATATGAAGTGCTACAACATAGCCCAGTGTAGATGTGTTGTAATATGAAGTGCTACAACATAGCCCAGTGTAAATGTGTTGTTATATGAAGTGCTACAACATAGCCCAGTGTAGATGTGTTGTAATATGAAGTGCTACAACATAGCCCAGTGTAGATGTGTTGTAATATGAAGTGCTACAACATAGCCCAGTGTAGATGTGTTGTAATATGAAGTGCTACAACATAGCCCAGTGTAAATGTGTTGTTATATGAAGTGCTACAACATAGCCCAGTGTAGATGTGTTGTAATATGAAGTGCTACAACATAGCCCAGACATATATTTTTTTTATTTCAGTGATAAGCACAATAATAATATTAGAATATATTTTCAACCTTCAATACGTTTAATTACCAATGCTTTATGTCCTGCTCATATATCATTAGTAATTCTAGGAATAAGCCTTTTAAAAATGAACGAATTGTGATGCTTTAGGTAAACATTGGGTAAATGTGGCCATTTGCGTTGTACACTGAGTATACAACAACCGAGAGTACACCATCTAAGAGTTCTTCCTGTTTGGAATTCGGGCGTGGAATTGGTTTCTTGATCAAACCAGGATAACCAACACTTTACCAACACTTTATCAACACTTTATCAACACTTTATCAACACTTTATCAACACTAAAAACTCTTATAAAAATGCAAGACCATGTATAGAAGGAGCGTCTGTAATGGATAAAGTAAGACTAGAGTATACTGATTAAATACCAACCAAAAGTATACTAATTAAATACCAACCAAGAGTATACTGATTAAATACCAACCAAGAGTATACTGATTAAATACCAACAAAGAGTATACTGAATACATACAAACAAAGAGTATACTGAATACATACTACTAAGAGTATACTGAATACATACTACTAAGAGTATACTGAATACATACTACTAAGAGTATACTGATTACATACCAACCAAGAGTATACTGAATACACACCAACCTATTGTGGAGAAATCATCAATTCAATATCTCTCCTGAACCCACAAGTGCATACTCTTAGAAATCAAAAACCTAGCCAATGAGGCTGTCTCTAATATTAGCGTCACCTCCAATTGTTTTTTTATTAAATCCTTTATATTAACTCGTGGTGTCTGCGACCGACCGACCTTGCTTGCTTGCTTGCTTGTCGCCAAAACTTTTGATCGATTTTAACCCACTTGCTTGCAAGATAGCGAGCTGAAATTTTGCAGGCACTTTCGTACCGATGATAAAAACAATGTATCAAAATTTCAGATCGATCGCATGTACCGTAATTAAATTATTGATTTTTGAGATTATTTTATTTATTCCTATGTATCATGCTATTTTTTGAGATAGAGCGTCGCGGTGCGTATTATATTGAACAACCTTTCTGTCGCGCAATAAGGTGCGTATTTTACTGACAACACTTTTTATAAACCTATTCCTGATCGGCGCGCATTATATTAAACACGTTTTACGACACAACTGCAAATTTTGTATTTTTGGATGGTCTTGCGCTGCGTGTTATAATGAACATTCTTTTAGTTACGTCTCATACGTAAAGGATTTATAGTCAAAAACTTGGTTTTTTACGGGTTGTTTTTATATAAATGTTTGTTCTTACTATTATTATTATTATTATTATTATTATTATAATTATAGCAATTATTATTATTTGAAAGTGAAAAGGACACTTCTGTAAGCAATCAATAATAGAGACACCAATTATAGCATTGTGCAAGCCCGCACCCCTCCCCACCCCCGCCCAAATTTTGTTTTTAAAATCTATGTTGTTTTGATCACAACTGTCACTGATCTATTGATCTCTTCACAAATATGTCGTTTTAGTACGTCTCCAAAGTGTAAAGGCCCCATATTATGGCCTCATATTATGGCCTCATATTATGGCCTCATATTATGGCCTCATATTTCTGATGTACAAGTACGCCAAGCGGGGTAAGAAATTGATCAAAACATCAATTTGTGGTGTGGGCTGGGTGGTGTTGGTACACTCCTCTGGGACAAGGGGAGAATACCACTAATATTGTGTTGGTACAATCCTCTGATAGAAAGACAAGGGGAGAATACCACTAATATTGTGTTGGTACAATCCTCTGGGACAAGGGGAGAATACCACTAATATTGTGTTGGTACAATCCTCTGATAGAAAGACAAGGGGATAATACCTCTAATATTGTGTTGTTACACTCCTCTGATAGAAAGACAAGGGGAGAATACCACTAATATTGTGTTGGTACAATCCTCTGATAGAAAGACAAGGGGAGAATACCTCTAATATTGTGTTGTTACACTCCTCTGATAGAAAGACAAGGGGAGAAAACCTAATATTGTGTTGGTACAATCCTCTGATAGAAAGACAAGGGGAGAATACCACTAATATTGTGTTGACAGGTTCGCCAAGAATAATATTAAAGTGCAAAACTATAAATAATGTAAAACTGTATATTAATATTATGCAAAACTGCCAAGAAAGATTCAAAACTGCCAATGACAATGCTTCTATTACATTACAAAACTTCAAACAATTCGGTTTTTTGCAGGTCTCTCCGGAGATAAAGACGCCTAGCTCATGGTCGTTCATAAAACCCCAAATCGTTCCTTTATTCCCAGCGATGTGCGTTTTGAAGAGTTTCGGGGATGTTTAGAACAATGCAAAGTTAGATCCTTCTGTTGGAGTCAGAGGCGGCGTTAGGTACGCGCGAGGCCTGGTTCAACAATGACCCCTCGGGTCCCCCCTAGATTAGATCAATTCTTGCGCAAACTTAGTAGTGCAATATCTGCCGGCTCTTTTGTTACTAAAATACAGTCTCAAGTCTGAAACGTGGGGCCCCCCTAAGCGCGGGGCCTGGGGCTATTGCCCCAGCTGCCACCCCAAAGGCCGCTCCTAGTTGGAGTGCGAGGGTAAATCACCCGTCTAAGTAATGAATGAAATGGATGATGTCTTACTAGGATGGGTGATGTCTTACAAGGATTGGGATGTCTTACAATGATTGGGATGTCTTGTGTGATATATTTATAGTCTTTATGCTGTTGTTCGCCTAAGAATCACCACGGTCTCTACATCCCAATGTCTCCTGATCCTTTTCAACAGTAGCCTCCCTTTTCCCTTTGCTTGTCATGATAACCGGGCGATTGTAATGTTGTGATAATACATTTAATACATTTTAAAAATGGGTAAAATTTTAACGTTGCTCGCTCCACTGCGATACTCATTATCTTTTTGAAAAAGGAAACAAACTAAAACAAATCCGCAAAAACTACGATTTTTAAACTTTCATTTTGCAAAACAAGCAATTTTGTGGAAATTTTATTTAACACAATTGAAATATCCCTTTGATTTTTTTTTCCTTGCGAACTTCTCATTTTTAAATTTTAATTTTTAAATTTCAATTTTTAAATTGATGTGTTTATTTTCTTTTTTTTAAGTCTTAATAAAAGAAAATTTCTGAAATTGTATATTATTGATGTTAAAAAATAAAAGTTAACTATTTTAAACATTCTTTAAAGCTTTTGAGACATTTGTAATAATTTCTCTTTAATTTAAGAATAAGCAGTTTAATGACATGGATATAAAGAGAATTTGGTATAAAATTATACCATGTATGTACATAATATAATTAAAAGTAATATGCATGCATTGAAAAAGCTCGTTAATTCCCAAACGAACTTTGTTGATGTGTGCTGGATCATAAGATATTAGACGTTGGCCATTTTTAAAGAGACAATAACAAAGAAGTTTGTGAGTTTGTAACATTTCCTTGAAATTTTTAGCTTACGTTTAGTAATATATGGCATACTATCTATAAAGAATGGAGGAAGAGATAGAGAGAGACATAGAGAGAGAGAGAGAGATAGAGAGAGACATAGAGAGAGAGAGAGAGAGACAGAGACAGAGAGAGACATCGAGAGAGAGAGAGAGAGAGAGATAGAGAGAGAGAGATAGAGAGAGATTGTTCTGTTGACAATTTAAGAATGCTATGAGTATTTTGAAATCATTCTATGTCTGGTTCTTAGCACCAGGATTCATTGTCCTCTCCACACTTGAATCTGTTCAAATAAACGAATATTGTTACTGATAAATTGTCGTTTTTATCTTTATTGTGTCTATTTCATCGTTGTCTAGACTCTAGAACAAATATCTGAAACATATGTTCAAGTATCAGTGACATTTTATAAATAATATAAGACACTTTATGTACCTCATGTGAGTTGTAAAACAATCAGACATAGGGATACCTCCAGTATATCAGGATAGGGATACCTCCAGTATATCAGATACAGACTCTAATATAGGGATACCTCCGGTATATCAGGATACACACTCTTATATATTAGAATCGTGTGTCGTCTATGATAGACACAGTTTAACATGGAGCAGGTTACCCAGGTGTTAGCCAAAGCTTGATCAGAATAATCTCAAGCTTCAAGAATGTGTTTTGTTGTCTACGATATGGATACAGAAAGGTAATATTGTGGAGTACTTGCACGGGGTGGAAAGTTAACAAGGAGATTAGCGTGACCAGAGACTGAACACTGAATGCTGACGTCACAATACGACATTTTACGAGGACGAGCCTAAGGGTCCGGTATTAAGCTGGATGATAAACAAACATTTGAGAGTGTATGGGGAAGTAATTAAAAATGGGAAAGGGGGGAGGGGGGACTTTTTGGTTACGGCATGACACTCTAATGGTTCAGTTACACTGAATGGGAGGTGGGGAGAGGGGGTTGGATAGGCTGGGAGAACAACAAAATAATGGGGGTGAGACTGCAACTAGGCTGTTCAGTTACGTCCTGTCAGGCTAACTAACACCCTGTTTATATGTTATACCAGTGGTTTCCAAAGTGGTCCGTACGGACCCCCAGGGGTCCGCGGGACCCTTCAGGGGGTCCGTGGAAAATTAAAATTGATTTGGGGGTCCCTGAACAACGTCAGGGGGTCCGCGCAAGGTTTAACATCAAATAACAGAATGATAAATTTTTATTATTATTGAAATTAAAATAAATAAAATAGTATGTGAATGCCTGTTCTACTTATTAAATACAATCTTAGGTGCTATCCTTCATGGATACAATGTTGTTTTACGTAGAAAAAGTAGTAGAACTACTGTAATTCCACATCTATAACCAATCAAAATACTTGGTTTGTTGAAAGGCCAAGCTTGATGCAGAAGAAATGCCGAATTCCTATAACTATAAGTAGAGAAATACAAGTTTATAACTGGAATCTACGAGGGTTGAAAGGTTGTGTATTTTTCGATTTGTCGGGAAGTTATATTTATCTAAACTGTATCCTATCATCAAATAATGTTTTCAATAGGGCTTTACTGTAGACTTCCATTGAAAACGTTAATAATTCTTAATAGTGGTCTGTTACAACAGATATGAGAATGAGTGAGCCCAAGGCTGGATTTAGACTTGATGGGGCCCTAAGCTATTTAAGGCCCTTTTGAAGTCTAGATATTCTATATCAGTGACAAATATGAAAACAAAATTCCGGGGGCCCCCAAGAAGGTAAGGGCCCTAATTTATAGCTTGTTTAGCAAATAGGTAAATCCAGCACTGAGTTAGCCGAAGAAACAATTCCGAAAATATGGTGTTCATGAATATTTGAAGTATGGCTAAATGTTTGGAAGCAGATACAAATGGTGAAACGTTATTAACTGACTTTCTGGCATACTTAAAACATTCTGTACCAAATGTATTTTCAGTAGATTGAGTCATTCATCAACATCAAATATTCAAAAAAATCTTAGTGAAAGTTTCCATGGATCGATACATTATGTCATTAGAGCAGTTAATAAAATCAAAAGGAATGCCTTAATGAGAGATTACTTGCTCACTATGGTTGGGAAAATGAAGAAGACTATAATGGATTATTTATTCACACAGAAGTACGCTGGTTATCATCACGTACATGTTTAAATCGATTTTATGCTCTCTTTGATTCAGTGTCCGAATTCCTGGAAAACAAAGACAATGATCAGCAACACAATTAACTCTAAAAAAATAACATATCCTTTATGAATAAATTATTTACCCAACTTTAACGAAACTAATTTGAAGCTACAACTACTACAATGTAACCAATTAAATTTAATCAAAACTAAAAGCGTTATGTCTGAGTTTGTTGCAAAACTTTTTCTGTGAAAACAAAACTTAGGAGCAGGAGAATGTTCTCAGTTTTCAAATCTTTTGAAATTGCAAAATAGAGATAAAGATTTGCTTGCTTACTGTCAAAACTTAACGGCTCTTCATGCAGACCTCAGACCTGAACCAAAGATTTTTAGGCATTCGTCACTATTGGATATTTCCGAATGGCAGTTGAACTCTTTAGCGCATGGACGATCTCAGGTCCAAAACACAGATGAATACATACTAATACAGGAGCAGCTTATTGAAATATCTACAAATGAGGAACTAAAACCAATGTTTGGACTAGGATAGCACAAATTCTGGTTACAAAGTCAGATCCCAATTTTATATCATGCATTATAGGTTATTGTGCAGAATTTTTTTTTACTGTTTTCTTGTCTTCCTATTTGTTAGAGTAAATATTCAGTGGCGTTATGAACCTCATCATAAAAAACAACAACAAAAATTTTAAAAAATAACGACTAGAAATTGGTGCTCGTGAGGATTTGCGGTTCCTACACACAAACACCGAGTCGGTCATAAATCCTGTATATTAAAAGGCTATGTTCCGTGCGGTCATCGATAGCTATTGGTCCCTCAAACACATATGACTCCTAAAGCCAGTCATATTGAACACGTTTACGCGGACGTTCAAAACGAGTTATTTTTGGTGCAGTATTTCTTCCAAGACTTTATTTTGAGTTATGCGCGTTGGCATTTATAGTCAAAATCTCTGTTTTTACGAGTTATTTATTTTAACTGTAATAAATAGTATTTTTGACGTGCTGCACATGTGTGCCGGTCGAGACGGCTGTTGAAGGGGAGTTACAACATGCCACCGAAGGGTGGCGGAACGTCCTTGGACGGGCTTTGTTGCTCGTACACTCATGAAATCTCATCACGTTAATCCAAGTTATTGTTTTCAATTTCATCTTAAACAAAAGTAATAATTTCAATAAATACCGTACTTTTCATAAAAATGTTGCTTTAGTAATTTTTGTACTATGTATTTATAAAGTTTTTTTCACTTGGGGGTCCGTGGGGAAGTTTTGAGTATAAAAGGGGTCCGTGGGTCAAAAAAGTTTGGGAAGCACTGTGTTATACACTTACTAATGGGAGAACAACAGTGGGACGGGACATACGCAGAGACTCCACACCCGACAGTCAACAAGAACCCAACCCAGAGCGCGTGTACCTAACAGCAGACGATGGCTGACACGAGTCGTGAAAGTAGAAGTCATTGTAGCAGAGATGTACTGAAGAAATACAGAGAGAAAAATCACTTTGATCAACTCCCACGTTACTTCATGAGAACGTGAGAACTGACGAGAGATAATGCGGTGTAGAATGCAAATTTTATCAACAACGTGTGGCTATGTACTTTACAATATTTATTCCACAAAGAATAATAACAAATGTAATTAGCTAGAAGATTCGGAGAAATCAGATATTGAAGACCACCGTATGAATGCAATATATCCATGAATGTAGTTGTCATTTATAACAATCGGCAATGATTGAGTGCGGTCGGTATGCCTCAGCATTAGACGTTTTCCTGCCATCTGATGGTGACTTACAAGATCATCAAGACTCTAGTCTCTACTCTAATCTCCTATGGCAGATTATAACATGACATTCGTCATTGTAGCAATCCAAGTTGTACAAACGTTTCAGTGGCATTTAGCCAACATGGCGTCCAACGCTGCGTCGATTGTTGGTTCATGGCACCCAACGTTATAGTTAGCCATGTGTCGGTTATTGGTTCATGGCACACAACGTTACAGTTAGCCATGTGTCGGGGTTTTTTCCCTTGGCTTTGAACATTGAACATTTGACCGTTCA
The DNA here is from genome assembly GCA_944989445.1 of Ampullaceana balthica. Lineage (NCBI taxonomy): Eukaryota > Metazoa > Mollusca > Gastropoda > Lymnaeidae > Ampullaceana > Ampullaceana balthica. The sequence continues at coordinate 152,556 of CALYLW010000655.1, read as the reverse complement.
TTTAAGTCACCTATAATTAGACCAAAGTTGCATGAGACCAATCAGTGACCTACACATCAATCTTATCCACATGGATGACAGTTGGATCGTGTCCCATGGTTGGTGTAGCGTCTTCAACTTATGACTTTTAAATTTTTTTTTATTTATACAAACGAAGACATTTTAAGGTTATTTTGTAGATTTTTTAAAAAATAGGTCGATGAATTATGGTGTCTTCCGGTGAGACTTGGAGAAGTGTGTCACTGATTTCAAGTAGTTGTCACCCTTGACATTAAATGTTTACTTCAAGTGGTTGAAAGGCAATAAGACGGAAGTGCTGCAATCTGGCGGGGACAGTTGTGGATGTTGACAAGTTGCTGCTGAATGATGTTTGATGAGGTGCTGAGGGAAATGGTTTTGGAAGTCGGTCTGTGTGCGTGTACAAGTATTAAGGGAGATAAGCACGGAACGAAACAAATAATGTGTTATGCTGACAGAAGTGATGGAGTCTAAATGTGTGAGTGGAGATGACCCCAGTCCACGTGACAGGTAGCGTTTTTTAAATATATTTACTTCGACATATTGTCTCTCTCTCTATCTCTCTCTGTCGTCATCTCATCGTCTCTGTCGTGATCTCTGTCGTTCGCGGGCGGGCGGGGAAACAAAAGTTATTAAATATAATATTGCATTTACCCAAATACGGCAAGGTCCATTGTCTATGTCTACTCATAAATACAACACAAGCCAATGGCATTTCCTAGACCCAACCACAACACAACACAACACAACACAACACTATAAATATGTCATTAGAGATAAGTGCCTATAGTCGCGGTTGACATGTCATGACCCTCAGACGCCTGCGGGCTATGGAGTAGCACGTGACATTAGCACGATGCCAGAGATTGAATCTACACGACTACAGCATTAGCGCTACAACACTTGCTCAACTCAATCACGGCATTAGCGCTACAACACTGCACAACACGCTTCTATCCTCAACAGTTATGTCTGGAATACGTTATAATAGATGTCTTCTTCTGTTACGAACACTTGACGTTGCAGAATGTAAATTGAAATTATTTAAAATTTTGTTTTTTTTCCAAAATAATCTTTTGAGTGGAGTTAGTTCAATGCAAACTGCTTAAGCGTATACGTCCAACTAGATCTTACTCATAGGGCTGGCTGTCCATTTCATGGTTATGTACTTTCCAACGCCTAAATGGAAGAACGTTTTCCATTAAAGCTCATAAACTCTTGTATGCAAGTTAGCCTGTCTTTTAAAGTGCTTTTATTTATATTCTCTTAAATTCAAATTACTAAAGATTTTGTCAGGACTGAACAAATTCTCTGTATATTTTTCCTTTATTTGACTTTTCAAGTCGTGATTTTATTAAATATAACTTGTTTAAAAAAATACTTTACGTTGCTTGAAATAATGACTAATGCAATCAATACATTTTTACAACAAGATGAAATTGAGAAAGATTCACTTGTAAATATTTATTTAATCGCCATTCAAAATCAAGACTCACAATCACACACAGTCTCACACAGCTTACAAAATCCATGGCTTGACTTACAGCGCTAACCCAACTTTCGTTCATCCTACAACTAAAGATGACGGACAAACGGTCAGGCCGCTGGTCAGTTGCGGACGGTTATTGGTGAAGACGTAGGAGAGGATGTTGAAGAGAGACGGGTCGTGACTCTGGAGCCTGCTCCTCGCGGCCATCTCGCTGGAGCAGTACTGGGCGCCGCAGACGTTCATGCCGCCGGTGTTGATGTTGCTGTAGACGTTGACGCCGAAGAAGACGGTCGCCGCCTCGGCGAAGTACTCCATCTCGTTGGACATGGCGTAGGACGACAGCGTCCAGGTCTGGTAGTACTTAGCGTTGTTGTAGGCGGCGAGGATGTTGGCGCGGTCCTGGTTGGAGAGGGCGAACTGGTGGATGGTGTGGGTGAACTCGTGGGCTAGGATGTTCTCGCGGTTGTTGTAGGGGTCGTTGGGGGTGCACAGCACGTTGTCGTCCAGGATGACTGCCCTTTGACCTCCGACCCCAGCGATGTCCTGGTACTTGCGCCCGTCAAAGGTGCATGTCTGCTGACAAGAGCCTTTAGGAGAAACAAAAGAACAGACGCGTGAATCGGGTGTATGGAATAGACGCACCGAGATTTCTGTCTTCTGGCTATATGAAACATTGAGATATACATTATTTCAAGTCAATGGCTTGTAAATTATTACAACCACTCAGTGGATAAATTTAACAATGAGAATTCATCTTAGTTTTACTATTATTTTTTTAGTATAAGAATATCAAAAATCTTTTTAAAGATCTTTTAGATAGAATACTATGATTAAAAAATGAGGATTCTTAGAGAAAAAAGATGTTATTATCAACGGTATTTTCATATTTAAAAATGTTTAGATGACTTTTGAAAAGACAATCACATGGCTATAACGATATTTAGCATCGATTCATAACATGATGGCATGGGTAAACGATACTCACAGTCTATTGCAACAACGAATTCATGGCTATTACGATACCCAGCATCCATTCATTCAACAGTTAGGAGACAACCATTATGCTCATCATGACGAATACAAATGTAGAAACGACTTTGGTCTTCTCAACTTTAAGAAGACGATTGTAGGGGATGTTAATGATACTCAGATGAGCATTAAGCTATATTTGGTCATGTACACACGCTCACATGTTCCATGCACACAGTACTCACCCTCAGTATGAACTTATCATTGGCCATGTACACATACTCCAGGTGCACGTTACAGACCTGAACATGAAGACCCACAGTTCCTGTTGGCTATGTACGCATGATCCAGGTACACGTTACTGACCTGAACATGCAGAACCACAGTTCCTGTTGGTTATGTACGCATGATCCAGGTACACGTTACTGACCTGAACATGAAGTCCCACAGTTGCCGTTGGCCATGTACGCATACTCTGGATACACAATCAGCTTCTCTTGGGCCGTGAAGATCCCCAGGGACGACTTGGTGCAGAGAGATGCGAAGATGCTGAGCGGCATGTTCCTGGTCATCTTGGCCACATAACCAGCGGCCACTTGGAGGGCAGCAGTGGAAGTGTGCGGTGACCCGGCTATCTCGACCTGGTAGATGGAGGGGTTGGCGGTCCAGGAGGCGGCGCCGGTGCTGTCGACGTAGATGTAGTGGAATCCAGGGATGGGGGAGGTGGCTTTAGTTCTGGGGATGGTCCGTAGAAAGAGGTAGTCCTCCTTGGACAGGTGAGCGGTGGAGAAGCCATGGGTGGAGTTGGAGAAGGGACTGGCAGCGGCAGCTGTTTAAATAAACAAATTCTTTAGACGGAGAACGAGATGCCAGGGGCAGCTGTTTTTAAAGAGAAAAATTATTTTAGTTTAGATTGACCGTAAAATGGGAGTGCAGCCACGGCAGAGAGCAGAGAATCTCAAAGTCAAGCTCCAATAAGTATGGGGATATCGCTGCAGAAAATGTTGATATAATGTGACGAATTTAGATTAACAAAGTTAATGGTCAATCGAATTTATTTCTAAAAAAAGTTGAGCCATATTGATGCTGCTATAAAATCGGCTACCGGAATAGCATATTAAATCCGTGCCTGGATTATGAACACCTAATTTATCTACAGTTATCTTTCTTTAATGGGTAGTTTAAACATAGATTTCTATTAAATGTGTCTTACTTAGACATCAGTGACTTAACTGCATTTGTTTTAAAGTAACTTTTCAATGATAGATCATTGTTCATAATGGTGGACACGTTTACATTGGATCGAAATATAATAATTATTCTGCATCAAACCGCTCACGTAATCTGAAATATTGGCTTTTCTTATATGAAGTCAAACCACTATTTTCTGAATTAATACATAAATATAACTACTGTATACGGGCATTTCTTTTTAAAAACTGGTGTTAATCTTCAGCACTTTTCAAAAAGTTAATTTAAATAGCAATTTTTAAAAAATCATGAAAGCATTTCTGGCATATATTTTCTTTCATTTATTTATCCTAAAATTCTAATGGTGAATTAAAAGCATTCAGAAATTTCAAATAAGATTTTCAACTCGTTCATTCCTATAATCAGTAACGTTTTATAATGATATTAGAGCACGCTATCTTCAAGGATAAACGTTAACAAACCTGCACATATGGACAGTAGAACCAACGCCAGCATCGTGTCCCGTCTAGACCCTGGACTCGCCCAGCAATGACCCTTGCTGGTGGGAAGGACAAAGTTATAGGCATGGCCCACAATCTCGACCAGGCCGTTAGGTTCACAACATGGTATCTTAAGTTTTAATTTCCATGCCTCGATAAAAAAAATAATAAAAAAGACTATATGTCTGCAGAAAAATGCACTTTGCCACTCGCTATTTGTGATCCTATAGACGTCTTAAACGAGGAATAAAGTGCAACAAAACGTTTCTGAATGTGGAATCTACATTTTAAAAAAAAGATCTCTGCCTTAAAGATTAACGTTATCTCTAATGTCTGGTAGATCTTATCTCTTACATTCGTATTTCTCATCCAGGAACATGTTGGAACAATCTAAAAGAATATCTGGTAGATCTTATCTCTTACATTCGTATTTCTCATCCAGGAACATGTTGGAACAATCTAAAAGAATATCTGGTAGATCTTATCTCTTACATTCGTATTTCTCATCCAGGAACATGTTGGAACAATCTAAAAGAATATCTGGTAGATCTTATCTCTTACATTCGTATTTCTCATCCAGGAACATGTTGGAACAATCTAAAAGAATATCTGGTAGATCTTATCTCTTACATTCGTATTTCTCATCCAGGAACATGATCTTATCTCTTACATTCGTATTTCTCATCCAGGAACATGATCTTATCTCTTACATTCGTATTTCTCATCCAGGAACATGATCTTATCTCTTACATTCGTATTTCTCATCCAGGAACATGTTGGAACAATCTAAAAGAATAACTGAACGTTAACTTTGTTGTTTGTTGTCACACGAAACATTATAGCTGTCGTAGGTGTTTAAGAAACCATCAATGACGTGCCAATGTGTTGGTCAGGTGTTTGAATTATTTTTGCTTCAATTACGATGGTATTATTATATGTATTATAGCGATTAGCTATCAGAGTATTCGAAAAATTTAACGTATGCGTTTTTTAAAAATAAAACGCTGATTAAATATATCAACGAGATTCGTTCGAAAAGTTCCATAACTCCAGCTGCTTGTTAGTTGTAGACGATTTTAACAGACATAATAATTTAGTTAGTGTCCAAACATAACATTTTAAATTTAGTTAGTGTCCAAACATAACATTTTAAATTTAGTTAGTGTCCAAACATAACATTTTAAATTTAGTTAGTGTCCAAACATAACATTTTAAATTTAGTTAGTGTCCAAACATAACATTTTAAATTTAGTTAGTGTCCAAACATAACATTTTAAATTTAGTTAGTGTCCAAACATAACATTTTAAATTTAGTTAGTGTCCAAACATAACATTTTAAATTTAGTTAGTGTCCAAACATAACATTTTAAATTTAGTTAGTGTCCAAACATAACATTTTAAATTTAGTTAGTGTCCAAACATAACATTTTAAATTTAGTTAGTGTCCAAACATAACATTTTAAATTTAGTTAGTGTCCAAACATAACATTTTAAAATTTAGTTAGTGTCCAAACATAACATTTTAAATTTAGTTAGTGTCCAAACATAACATTTTAAATTTAGTTAGTGTCCAAACATAACATTTTAAATTTAGTTAGTGTCCAAACATAACATTTTAAATTTAGTTAGTGTCCAAACATAACATTTTAAATTTAGTTAGTGTCCAAACATAATATTTTAAATTTCACGTATAATAATATTTTTGGAACATAGTATTTTAGTGTTTTTTTCTGAAGTATCTATTCTTCTCAATGTGTTGTTTTTTTATTTAACTAGTGGCTTTTGAAACATGAGTAGCTTTTTTCTTAAACGTACAATGCAATAGTTATTACACAGAGGAGGTGTTATAAACACTTCATTGAGAAATCGTGGATTTAAAGAATTTTAAGTTAATATAATAATGCAATAGAATTGTAAACGTGTTGAGGTAAATTTAATGTTGTAATAGATGTCCTAAACTGTAAAAGTAAGTACAATTATATTACAGACAAGTAAGTACAATGATATAACAAACGTTTAAAGCTGTTAAAGTAAGTACAATGATATAACAGACGTGTAAAGCTGTTAAAGTAAGTACAATGATATAACAGACGTGTAAAGCTGTTAAAGTAAGTACAATGATATAACAGACGTGTAAAGCTGTTAAAGTAAGTACAATGATATAACAAACGTTTAAAGCTGTTAAAGTAAGTACAATGATATAACAGACGTGTAAAGCTGTTAAAGTAAGTACAATGATATAACAAACGTTTAAAGCTGTTAAAGTAAGTACAATGATATAACAGACGTTTAAAGCTGTTAAAGTAAGTACAATGATATAACAAACGTTTAAAGCTGTTAAAGTAAGTACAATGATATAACAGACGTTTAAAGCTGTTAAAGTAAGTACAATGATATAACAAACGTTTAAAGCTGTTAAAGTAAGTGCAATGATATAACAAACGTTTAAATCTGTTAAAGTAAGTACAATGATATAACATACGTTTAAAGCTGTTAAAGTAAGTACAATGATATAACAGACGATTAAAGCTGTTAAAAGTAAGTACAATGATATAACAGACGTGTAAAGCTGTTAAAGTAAGTGCAATGATATAACAAACGTTTAAAGCTGTTAAAGTAAGTACAATGATATAAAGGACGATTAAAGCTGTTAAAAGTAAGTACAATGATATAACAGACGTGTAAAGCTGTTAAAGTAGGTACAATGATATAACAAACGTTTAAAGCTGTTAAAGTAAGTACAATGATATAACATACGTTTAAAGCTGTTAAAGTAAGTACAATGATATAACAGACGATTAAAGCTGTTAAAAGTAAGTACAATGATATAACAGACGTGTAAAGCTGTTAAAGTAAGTACAATGATATAACAAACGTTTAAAGCTGTTAAAGTAAGTACAATGATATAAAGGACGATTAAAGCTGTTAAAAGTAAGTACAATGATATAACAGACGTGTAAAGCTGTTAAAGTAGGTACAATGATATAACAAACGTTTAAAGCTGTTAAAGTAAGTACAATGATATAACAGACGATTAAAGCTGTTAAAAGTAAGTACAATGATATAACAGACGTGTAAAGCTGTTAAAATAAGTACAATGATATAACAAACGTTTAAAGCTGTTAAAAGTAAGTACAATGATATAACAGACGTGTAAAGCTGTTAAAGTAAGTACAATGATATAACACACGTGTAGAGGTCGTGTTACATAAACATTTGCACGATTCTTTGATTACAATAATCACGTTCCTGGTCATGTTCCCTTGTTTAATCAGTTGTCGTAATCTCAAATATTTCTGAAGAAAACCAATGACTTTCTCCAGACAATGATTCAAGGTCAACGGTCATTAGATATTAGGTCCCAGTTAATAGGATTAATCTTCTCGTAACAAATAAAACAAAACTAGTTAATATATATTGTGCTCTTATTCTTCTTTTGAACTATGAGTTTCTGGGAAAAGACGTCACCAATGAGTCTTCCATCGGTCGAAGTTTCGAAGTTCCATCAAGTCTCGAAGTCAGTGGCGTAGCGAAAGGGGGCCGGGGTGGGGGCAAATGCCCCAGGCGGCACTTTTTTAAGGTCGGCAAATTCCTAGTTGTTTGTTAGCTTCTATTAAAGACATTTTTGAAAGAAAGTGGAGCTTTTTATCAAAATAAAATAGAAACCAAATAAGAAATTAATTAAAGAAATAAAGGAACTATCCTAAAATATGTGAACGATTATTGTGCCTAAAATTCTTCTGTTGCTTATGCTGATGAACAGAAAACCAAGAGGCTTGAGTAACATGAGAACGTGACACTGATCTTCTGTTAAATTAATTGATTCTTCTAGTTTGACAGCCGCTCCTGTTGTAGAAGCGAAAATTGCTGTACCTTATCAATTTTAAACATTAGCCAATCTAAAGATAAGGGCGCACTTTGCTAAGGGCGGCACTTTGTTTAGGGCGGCAAATTCCTCGTAGTTAATTAGTTTATAAAAATGAAAACTTTAAATTAAGTTTAATAAAAGAAAAGCCAAGTTAAACGTTCTGTTAAAATACGTGAACTTCTCTGATGACAAAACTTTAACGCCATAATGAATCTAACTAAATTCGTCTGATACTAAAGCTACTGAAATGAATAACTGAGGGGCCGAAATATTATAAGTACAAGACACTGGCGTGCTGGTACCTATAGCTGATTCAAGTTTGTCAGCCACTCATCTTGTAGAAGCTAAAATTGCTATATCCATTATATTCCAATAACTACTAAAATTTTAACAACATACATGGACTTAATAGATATAAGTAGATTACTAAAACTGCAGCAAGATTGAAAGAGTAACCAATATATTAAAATTAACTTCTCCAAATTAGACACGGATCATACACTAAAATAGAGATGAGACTGGTAACGTGTGAATGATTTTAACGTAAGTAAGTTACTGGAGAAAAATTGTTGGCATACTTATATGGTGTATTCTCCTAAAGCATCATAATTTTAATGTCTTCTGTTTTGTTGCATAAACAAAAATAATGAACAAAGTTGCTTGTCTAATGGAATAATACTTGAAATAAAATTAATTCAACTGTAGCGACTCATAAACAAGTGCTCAACATTGCAAAAGTATTTGAAAATGGGCGGAATAAGAAATCTATTTAAAGAGAATATACTATTAAAAAAAGAACAACGATAATTTGTTGTAAAAGAAAAGGGGCAAGAAGTTCGTGTTATAATGTTTGACATAATTAAATCCTGGCAAAAATAATAATTTGGCTTTTCGTGGTGACAGAGAGGAATAGACCAGTGCAAATATAGGCAATATTCTGGAACTTATGCATCTGCTAGCAAAGTACGATCGAGTGCTTCGACTACAAAATTGGCAAAATAATTTATTTAAAAAAACAAAAAAACTTGTCCACTCGAATTCAAAATGAGACCATTGCATTTTTAGGAGATGCGGTTCGCTAAAAATTAATATTTCAGTTACATGAAATCAAATATTATTCAATGTATGCGTTAGCTCTCAATATTTCACATCAGGATCAAGCAAATCCAGTTATGTTATATGTAAAGATTGAAAATTAGAAAGTAGACGTTGTAGAATCTTTCATAGGTTTCATTTAAAAAAAATCATCTTACGAAATTTCTGATATGATTTTAAATAAGTTTAAAGCTGATGGTCTTAAAGCAATGAAGTGCAGAGGCCCAACGTGTGTTATTTGTGCTTTAATGTTGGAAAGTATACAGGAGTTCAAGAGACTTTAAGACATAAATCTCGCTCAAACAGTTTATCAAATCTTTTTTGTTTACATTCCTTTCCAACTGAAACAAACTTTCTAACATAATTAGTACACTAGAACGCTGTTACGCACTGTTTTTTTTATTGCCATGCACTTTGGAAATATCTAATTGCTGCTACATGCAAGTCATTAAACTAAATTCAGGATACAAAATAGTGAATTCACTATTTGGAGCCATTTTGACGCTTTTTTTAAGCTATTGAAAAACTGACCGAGGCAGATGAACATTTAAACATAGGAAAAGACGCAGGAACTTTGCTAGTCACAATTCACTTTTTTTTTGGACATTTGGAAACATTGTACTTTTTGAAGTCAATGAAGCGCGAAATTATTTACAAACGTATTGTGCAAAAATGCTTTGCAAAGGCTACTCACGGAGAAACTCATGGACTTTTTAAAGGATCCTTTGACTTTCACTAAGACTTTATGTGGAGACTTTACGATTTTAATTGTACTTTCCAGTCAAAGAACGAGAGAGAAAATTTTGGCGATCAAAGCGAATCTGTAGTCATGTTATGTGGAGAAACGTCTATTGTCGTTTTAGTTTAAAATAAAGCTCAAATGTATTGTTTTAATTGCACAATTTGTTTGTGTATTTTGTATTTTATGTGGAGAAATAGTTGAGAAGAAAGTTGTATTCTTCATAAAATGATCTTACTGTAGAAATTCAAGTGAAGTTTGGCAGCTATGATTTTCGTACACCATTTACATTATCTAATAGTTATTTTGGATTTTCAGCATGGCATGGCTGACAACATTGATATATTAAAGATTGTGACATGAAGACAAATAGAAAACTCAATTTTATTATTTTAATGAAAGCTTTCCTGTTTATTATTAACATAAAAAATTAATAGTGTCCTTATTATTACTTTCTATAAAAAAAAACTTGTCTCTCCTTTAGATCATATATGTATTTTCCCGGGGGGGGGGCGGGGCGGTGAACCTGAGTTCTGGCCCGGGCGGCACATACCCACGCTACGCCGCTGGTCGAAGTTGTCTTCATTTTATGATGTGTCTGAATGATCAAGCTTTAAAGTATATAATATATATGTACCGTGGTATATACAGTGCTCAGCCACACAAGGAAATGCAACCAAACGCAACGGTGATGCGCCATCGTCTCGCGAGACCGAAGGTTGCCGATGTGATAGAGATATATAAATATATAAATAAAGTAACTTGAAAAGGGTCAACATAATACTACATCACTACATGTCTTATTAACAGTATTATAGCACAATTAAATATACATAAATATACTTTGGTGTAACATACAATAATACTTTCAAAATAAATTAAATTTAAATGCATTTGTTAAAATTAATAACTTTTTTTTTAAAAATTAAGGTCATAATTTTTAGTTATAAAATCTATTTCAAAGCGTAATTTTCTCCTTTCAACTGTAATATTTTTTTCTGCTATCTCGTAATTTTTGTTAAATAATTTCTTTTTAAAGTTATACTAGATACGACCCGTGGCGTAGAATACGTCGCAGACTTGCTCATAGATAGTGCAAAGAAAGGTGGAAAAGAATGACACACAAACTACAGCACTAAAAATCAGAGCAACGCGAATAAACGTGGGGGGGGGGAGTGCTGACGTATCGCTGGTCTCGAGACATGCGCACTGCGGTTAGCTACCTGCAGCAACCTAGCTTGCCAACAATAAACTGTGATTGGCCGACCCTAGCGAGGGTCAGCTATGTTCGCAAAAAAAGGGGGAAAAGAACGGGCACAAAAAAACATTTTTAAAAATTAAAAAAACAAAAAAATTCAGCTCAGGCTTGAACCAAGTACCTCCCGCATGTAAGACGGACATGCTTAACACTACGCTACGAACAACATGTTATTCTGTGAATGAACAACGCAAGTGAACGCAAGAAGCATTGTTGGTCTCGAAACATACCCCCCCCTTCTTTTGAACCCAATTTGATTGATTGGTCGACCACAGTGAGGGTCATTCGTCATGCTTATTTGCACACTACTTGCTCTTGATCTTGTTCTGGTGAATTATATATATATGGATTATTGTAGACGTGTGTTTGCATGGAAAAGAGCAGTGTTCAATAGAGTTTCAAAATAAATGTCCACTCTGTTAGAATTAATGGAGATTCTTGTACAATGCTTTGCTGGAACCTCAAGTATTATAACTAGGTAGGAATTTGACGCTAATCGTCAATTATGGACTATGACCTATCTCTAGTACAATTATATCTTCATTGGACATTTGATTTTTTACAATTAGTCGCATGTCAGAATAAAACGTCTTCTTTGTGAATTTTCCCCCTCTGTCATCGATATAACGTCCTTTATACACGTTAGATTGGTCATCCAACTATTTTCTTTTATTTAATTGATTGAAATATAATTTTATTCACCGTTCCTTAAAACAAAATATTTACACAACACACATGTTTATTCCACAGTTTTTATTATTATTAATTTTGGAATGAAAACAATTCACATACTATTTGTTTTAATTTGGTCGTAACAGACACTATCGTAGCTCATTGAACCGTAAACCTTCTCTACCACTGTGGGAATCATACAGACACTAGCTTCATTGAACCGTAAATCTGCTCTACCACTGGAGGAACAAGCAAGACGCTGGCTCCTCTTTTATCTACACAAGGCTCATGAGTACATCGGTCGAATGAACCGCGCCATGAATGAATCTACAGCGGCGTCCAAGGGCACGACCATCAGGGGCAGGAGGGCGAGACTCATCAGAATGGGGCCCTTCTTTCTCAGGGGCTTAGAGATACGTCCGAAAAGTATTAGTGTTGTGTCTATGATCCTGTGGAAGATTGACAGGCCTGTGATTTCAAATGGTCGCCGACATGCGTGCTTACACTTTATAACAAGCTAAGTCTTGGCCACAGTAGGAATTTCTTTTGAAATTGTATGTAAATACACAAAAATCAACAACAAAAATAACAAAAAGAAACGAGCTCTTATTGATATTTTTTTTAAAATAAAAAAATTCGAACTTTCGTTACAGGTGCAATGTATTGCAGTTACAGACATGAACAACAAATAGACTAAACTAACTTATCTGAAACTGACCAAACCACCTCCAAAATGACCTACATATCTCCATCTGAAACAACTATCTCCACCTGACCTATAAATCTCCTTCTAGCCTACCAATCTTCACCTGACCCAACTGAACCCCATATTTCCTCCTTACCTACCTGTCTTCACCTGACCTATCAGCATCTGACCTACCTGTCTCCACCTGACCTATCTGCATCTGACCTACATGTCTCCACCTGACCTATCTGCATTTGACCTACCTCTCTACACCTGACCTACCTGCATGCTGCAAAGGTGATCATGGAAGGTATCATAAAGGACGCTAACATCTCCCCAAAAAAACGTGTCGTACATGGCAGTGAAGGGATCCCTGAGGTAGGACGGGGTGAAGGGCGGCCAGGAGATTGTCATTGTCGTACTAGGAACAGGGGCGGATACAAGAACCAAACTGTGACATAAGTGGACCACCTCAAACATTGTCTCATACTGTCTTAAATTACTATTTAAGCATTTTACCGCATCTCTTGTTCGTCTTTTGTTAACAACACCACATGGAAATAGTATGTTTATTATCGCCCCTCTTTAACCTTATCAAGTTATTTCGTGCTTGTTAATTGTACATGTTGACAACCGGCTAAAAATAAAACCAACACATTTTCATCATGTCACAAACTATAATAGACCAAACTAGTGCACTGCCTATTGAAAACACAGGCTCACCATCTGGCCTATTACATTGTAACACTTCAACTAGGATGTATCTCACCTGTGCAATGACGGACATCCGATGGGCGCAGTGTGCACAAATAAAGCCAATCCCTAACAGGTAGAAAGGATCGGACACTTCCGGTTCAAAACCATAACTCAAGGCTTGACCCACGCCGAAACTGTAACCTGTGAAAACCATTGGCTATTGGTCAGCAGAGCTAACGTATTTTGTGTCCCCGTTCTAACACGCAGGACAAAATATAATAACTCTGAGAAAACATAAAACCCTCTCATTGCAGGGACTCGCTTTGGCTTTTTCTATATAATACATTCATTCAAAATAAGACAACATGCCATTTTAGGAATTTCTTTCGTTTTGTATTTCAAATAATGTATTGAAAACTGAACTAGTTTTCATTTACTACCTTTCAAATAATGTATTGAAAACTGAACTAGTTTTCATTTACTACCTTTCAAATAATACTTGATATTTTAACTTTACAGTTATTGCTTACCTGAAAAAGTTAAATACTTTCTGATAAGACTGATTTTAAATTATTTTAGCATATATTTTTCCAAACAAAACATTCAACGTATCGGCTTGATGTCTTCGTCTTCATTTATAACAGCTTTGAACTTGAACTATCCCTTAACCCGTTGTTGGGTCGTTGGGGCACCATCGTGAACTGCTCACTAGCACACGCCATTTGTCCCGTTCCTGTGCTGCCCTTTGAGAGTCGCTGAATGACAGGCCGGTCCACTCTTTGATATCGTCCTCCCATCTCTTCTTTTGTCTGCCTCTTTTCCTTCCTCCCTGGAATGTGCCTTGCAATATAGTTTTTGCGAGACGTCCAGTTCTTGTCACGTGTCCGTACCATCGTAATTTCCTCTTCTTAATTGATGTGAGTAGGTCCTGGTAGGGGCCAATGACAGTTTATTGTGTTGCGGACCGCTTCGTTTGTGATGTGCGCTGTGTAGGAGATGTTCAATATCTTTCTGAAACATCTCATCTCTAGCGCATTGATTCTTCTTTGGAGGTCTGCAGTGAGCGTCCAAGTCTCACAACCATACAAAAAGACCGACATCGCCAGAGAGCGCATTAGCCGGATCTTTGATCTCAGGGAGAGCTTCTTACTTTGCCAGATGTGCTTTAATTTACTCAATGCTGCCATTGTTTGGGATACTCTGGCAAGAATTTCTGGCTTTGAGCCTTCGTCGGATATTATGGCCCCTAGATATTTGAAGGTGGAGACTTCTTCGAGTTGCTGCCCGTTTATCCGAATCTAATCTGTGAATTTACTATTAACCATGACCTTGGTCTTTTCTGCATTGATTTTCATGCCGTACGCCTTTTCTGTTTTCTCTAGCTTTGCGAGGAATTCATTTAGTTCGTCCTCGCTACCAGCTAGCCGTCAATGTCATCGTCGAAGCGTAGATTGGTTATACTTCTCCCTCCGATGCTGACTGTTCCAACATGGTCTTCGAGCACATCTGTCATGATCCTTTCAAGGAAGAGGTTGAAGAGGATGAGGGAAAGTAGACATCCTTGTCTGACACCAACAGTGGTCTTGAACCAATCTCCCAGCTTGCTGTTGAAGCGTACTGCGCTGGTTGCTCTGTTGTAAAGGTTCTTGATCACCTCAATGAGGTTTACATTTATGTTGAATTTGTGCATAGTTGCCCACAGTGCCGCATGCCACACTCTGTCGAACGCTTTTTTAAAGTCTATAAAGACATGATAGAGGTCACTCTGGTGTTGGAGATGTTTTTCACAGAGAATTCGCAGCTTTAGGCATTAGAAAATACTAAGGAGCTACTCAGACAATAAATATGCTTCCTTAACCGAAATGTCAAAGCTACAATTTAAGAGCTTCCATCATCTATTTTACGGCCGTAGGCTTATGCCAAATAATTTATTTTATTTCAGTATAATTTTTTTTAAACTTCATTTTGTCGCTTTTAGAAGTGCTGAATTTACAGTAGTGCTGAATTTACAGTAGTGCTGAATTTACAGTATTGCTGAATATACAGTAGTGCTGAATTTACAGTAGTGCTGAATTTACAGTAGTGCTGAATTTAAAGTAGTGCTGAATTTACAGTAGTGCTGAAATATACAGTAGTGCTGAATGTACAGTAGTGCTGAATTTACAGCAGTGCTGAATTTACAGCAGTGCTGAATTTACAGCAGTGCTGAATTTACAGCAGTGCTGAATTTACAGAAGTGCTGAATTTACAGTAGTGCTGAATTTACAGAAGTGCTGAATTTACAGTAGTGCTGAATTCACAGTAGTGCTGAATTCACAGTAGTGCTGAATTTACAGTAGTGCTGAATTTATAGTAGTGCTGAATTTACAGAAGTGCTGAATTTACAGTAGTGCTGAATTTACAGTAGTGCTGAATTTACAGTAGTGCTGAATTTACAGTAGTGCTGAATTTACAGTAGTGCTGAATTTACAGTAGTGCTGAATTTACAGTAGTGCTGAATTTACAGTAGTCTTGAATTTACAAAAGTGCTGAATTTACAGTAGTGATTAATTTAAAGTAGTCCTGAATTTACAGTACTGCTGAAGTTACAGCAGTGCTGAATTTACAGAAGTGCTGAATTTACAGAAGTGCTGAATTTACAGTAGTGCTGAATTTACAGTAGTGCTGAATTTACAGTAGTGCTGAATTTACAGTAGTGCTGAATTTACAGTAGTCCTGAATTTACAGTAGTGCTGAATATAAAGCAGTGCTGAATTTACATTAGTGGTGAATTTTCAGAAGTGCTGAATTTATGACAGTGTTGACTAAACAGAAGGGCTGACTTTACAACAGTGATTGTTTTAGAGCAGCGCTGATTATACATGAAAGTTAAACCCTAAGGGTACATCAAAGCTAAACACGGGGATTTCGTGTGATTTACATCTACGGCGTGGACTCCACTGATATATTAATCAAATATCGATTGTGTACATGTTATCTATAAGTCGAACAGGGATGTCGTACAAGAATGACTCTGAATGGCTCAGGTAACCTATAAGTCTAAAAAGTTTGGCTCATATAACCTATAAGTTTTAAAGTTTGTTACCTTAAAGTCGTACACGAATAGCTCTAAATGGCTGTTACCTATATGTATTTCAGGGATGGCTCTGAATGGCTCATGTTACCTACAAGCCGTGCATGGAAAGCTCTGAATGGCTCATGTTACCTATAAGTCGTACAGGAAAAGCTCTGAATGGCTCATGTTACCTACAAGACGTACAGGGAAAGCTCTGAATGGCTCATGTTACCTACAAGCCGTACAGGAAAAGCTCTGAATGGCTAATGTTACCTTTAAGTCGTATAGCGATGGCTCAAGTTAACTATAAGTCTTACAGGGATTGCTCACGTTACCTATAAGCCGTACAGGGAAAGCTCTGAATGGGTCATGCGGTCCACTCATAAATACAGTAGTCCTCAACTCCGACTGAAGACTGGCCACCATGTCCTTGAAGCCATCGGTAAGACTGTCCTCAAACAGGGAACCAATGGGTAACCTCTCGCTGCTCTTGGACAGGAACCCCTGAAGCCAGGACTCCTCGCCCAGGACAGTACTGGAGATGATGTCATCACAATTTGCTATGACGGACAGGCGATCCTCAAATGCTGGCTCTGTCATTGTGTCCGTCATCTAGGCACTTTGAGGTTCATTGAAACGCTATTATCCAATTTAGCTGAAAATATTGTTGTTTTTTCTGTGGCTTAGTTAAAAAATTGCGATTGAATTTCCTGCCCCGATTAAGGGGCTTAACTCTGAGTGTTTATTTTAGATTACGTCAAATTTAGACCATAATTTCAGGAATGAAACAAAACCGTAATTATTTTGCCCTATTTCATTTTCCTTTATTTAAGATTACCCCAAAAATATACTTCCTTGGTCTTAGAAAATATGTTTTTTTATTTGCAAACTATAGATACTTTAGACCGTATTAAATTGCCTAAATCTTTCAATTGATATCAGTTCGTTTCTATGTCTATCGGACTATACTACTGACCCATATTCCTGGCGTCTTGTAAAATTTTGAAAGTGATTAATTCAATGCTTTTTAGCAGGTGTGTTTTTCTCAATTTCACTCTTCTTTCTTATTTCATTGCCACATCGTCATCTCCTCAAGTCTGTTATATCTCGTTCTACACATCTCGGCCGCAATAGCAACTTGGCACTGCGGCTTTTATCTCCAGCATTCTACGAACTTTGTTCCCCTAATGTCTCTAGTGCTACAACTCAACTTCAACTGTCTCTAGTGCTGCTACTACAGCTGTCTCAAGTGCTTCTACTACAGCTGTCTCAAGTGCTGCTACTACAACTCTCTCTAGTTCTACAACTGTATCTAGTGCTTCAGCTGTGGTCCTGGCAAGATGCGATGTTACATAAAGGCGCTCTAGAATATTCTTAACTGCCAGTGACTGTGGCACATCTTGTCATTGAGAAAAATTGAGGTGGGACGTGTGGATGGTGCCAGGGTGGTTGGTTGGTGCCAGGGTGGTTGGGTGGTGCCAGGGTGGTTGGGTGGTGCCAGGGTGGTTGGGTGGTGACGAGGTGAGGGGCATGGTATGACTAGAAATACACAATCCGGATTAATAATATATTTATGCCTAGTGGAGATGGATAATGAAAAAGTCATAGGTCTTTGTCATGGATTCTTTTTTTAAAATGACCTTTGTGTGTGGGGGTCATTGTGATAGAAGGCGAGGATTGTTTGGTGAGGACTGTGTGGCTAGGATTGTGTGGCGATCATTTTGTGGCGGGGATTGTGTGGCTGGGATTGTGTGGATCGGATTGTGTGGCGAGGATTGTGTGGCGGAGACTGTGAGACGGGGATTGTGTGGCTGGGATTGTGTGGCGAGGATTGTGTGGCGGAGACTGTGTGGCGGGATTGTGTGGCGGGGATTGTGTGGCGGAGACTGTGTGGCGGGGATTGTGTGGCGGGGATTGTGTGGTGGGGACTGTGTGGCGGGGATTGTGTGGCTGGGATTGTGTGGCTGGGATTGTGTGGCGGGGATTATGTGACTGGAATTGTGTGGCGGGGATTGTGTGGCGGTGATTGTGTGGCGGAGACTGTGTGGCGGGGTTGTGTGGCTGGGATTGTGTGGCTGGGATTGTGTAGCTGGGATTGTGTGGCGGGGATTGTGTGGCTGGGATTGTGTTGCAAGGATTGAGTGGTGGGGACGGTGAGGCTGGGATTGTGTGGCTGGGATTGTGTGCCTGGGATTGTGTGGTTTGGACTGTGTGGCTCGGAATGTGTGGCTCGGACTGTGTGGCTGGGATTGTGTGGCGGTAAATGTGTAGCGGGGACTGTTGTGAGGGTAGGACTTCCTGTTATTATAATTTTTGTTTGGAATATTTTTTTAACTAACAAACAATTCTTTGAGAAGATGAAACTATGAAATATTACAAATGTATTTATTGCTGTATTCAGTCCACCACAGATCCTGTTGATCTTTCAGCTGTACAAACTTTTAATTTATTTTTTGTACTGAAATGGTAAACTTTTAAAGAAAAGATTAGCTTTAAAAAATTCACCTGAATGTATGTGTAAGATTAAAACATTTTGTATGAAGACCGATACTGGGGGCTATTCAGGTAATCACGTATTTGATTTATTATACACAAACATATTTAAAATCGCCTTTGAATAAATTAAACGAATAAAAATTAATTCAGTGTAAAATTTTAAATAACTAACAGATGTTATCATCGACTTTGTGTCATTGTATTGAGTTTTAAAAAAATTGAACATTAACATCATGTATTACAAAACTTTGATTTAGGCGCACTGTCACATCATAGACAAGTTACATAGTTCGGATTTCTGTCCAATAGCCTAGAACTGACATGAGGCGCAGGATAACGTTGTTGCTCCTGGAACTCTACGATGACGGTGGATGGTGACTTGAAAATAAAATAAACTTTGTCCAATCCTAGCATTAGAAATTATGGCTGCATTGACTTCAAGCATTAGAATCATGAGTGGAGTGTTTTCACGTGGAAACATTTCATCGGTTCTGGGCTGGTTTGTTGGTGACGTGGCTTGGCCAGCTAAGAGTTTTAATTCTTTTGATAATCTGTGATAGAATAATTGGTATTTCAGTTATAACAATAAACGCGTCTTACGGTCGTGTCTCTGACTGAATGACTTGTTCAAAAGTATCAAAATTTGTTCAGAAATATCATAACTTGTTAAGAAGTATCATAACTTGTTCACATCTATCATGATTTTAGCAAATTAAGATATCACCCAAGGCTGAGCATCGCCAGAGACTGCGACTAGAGGGAGACAATCAGATGTGATAAATTAGGTCATTAAAAACACAAGAAATATTAAGGATTGTTGAATTTGATCTCATGGGCAGCCCTTAAAAGAAGTGTCCTTTGCTGTTCCATTGTTCCTCGAAGACAGACATTTCCATGTCAGTTGGGGTCGTATGCATAAGCTAATAGACAATCTAGCCCTCCTCTGGTACCATGAAAAAAGTCACTATCTTGGTACCATGGGGTCAGTGTGACCCCAGCTGAAAAAAACCTGGTATATGACAAGGATAGCATAAGATTATTACAATATTTGGTATTATTTGATACAATATCTTATCTTAAAGTGTTATAAAAATCCGAATTATATTGTACAACACTTCATGTGCGAGTTTCCCCTTTGTTAGCCACTGTAGGCAAACATGTTACTATAGGCATTAGTTGCACAACAGTTTGGTATGGTGTTGGCACACAAACATGTTACTATAGGCATTAGTTGCACAACAGTTTGGTATGGTGTTGGCACACAAACATGTTACTATAGGCATTAGTTGCACAACTGTTTGCTATGGTGTTGGCACACAAAAATGTTACTATAGGCATTAGTTGCACAACAGTTTGGTATGGTGTTGGCACACAAACATGTTACTATAGGCATTAGTTGCACAACAGTTTGGTATGGTGTTGGCACACAAACATGTTACTATAGGCATTAGTTGCACAACAGTTTGGTATGGTGTTGGCACACAAACATGTTACTATAGGCATTAGTTGCACAACAGTTTGGTATGGTGTTGGCACACAAACATGTTACTATAGGCATTAGTTGCACAACAGTTTGGTATGGTGTTGGCACACAAACATGTTACTATAGGCATTAGTTGCACAACAGTTTGGTATGGTGTTGGCACACAAACATGTTACTATAGGCATTAGTTGCACAACAGTTTGGTATGGTGTTGGCACACAAAAATGTTACTATAGGCATTAGTTGCACAACAGTTTGCTATGGTGTTGGCACACAAACATGTTACTATTCGCATTAGTTGCACAACAGTTTGGTATGGTGTTGGGACACAAAAATGTTACTATAGGCATTAGTTGCACAACTGTTTGGTATGGTGTTGGCACACAAAAATGTTACTATAGGCATTAGTTGCACAACTGTTTGCTATGGTGTTGGCACACAAAAATGTTACTATAGGCATTAGTTGCACAACTGTTTGGTATGGTGTTGGCACACAAAAATGTTACTATAGGCATTAGTTGCACAACTGTTTGCTATGGTGTTGGCACACAAAAATGTTACTATAGGCATTAGTTGCACAACTGTTTGGTATGGTGTTGGCACACAAAAATGTTACTATAGGCATTAGTTGCCCAACTGTTTGCTATGGTGTTGGCACACAAAAATGTTACTATAGGCATTAGTTGCACAACTGTTTGCTATGGTGTTGGCACACAAAAATGTTACTATAGGCATTAGTTGCACAACTGTTTGATATGGTCTTCGCACACAAATCTATTGTACTCATTACAGACTAATTTGGTTTTCTTGTCACTTTGATCTGGGAAAAATATAGTATCTGGATGACACTGTAGTTTTCACTGTCGACGTCACTTATCTCAGTGCTTCTCAGAGTGGTGGACAACGGACCGGAGCTGGTCCGTGGGCCATCCACCGCCGGTCCGTAGATTTCCAAGAAAGGAAAGAAAAATATAATTATAATTCTCCATTTGCAACCATTAATACTATCCCTATAGATTATGCCAATTTTACGGCAATAAGCATTAAAATGAAGTGGGCAAAAAATGAAATAAATAAAAATGAAAACAAATTGCATTTTGCTACCATATCAGTACAGTAAATAGTGCACCGGTCACTGGAGCAAATGAAAAAATTCCTGCCGGTCCGCCACATTACAAAATTTGAGAAGCACTGACTTAGCTGATCTAAAGATTGCATTCACTGTCGTTTAGTCATTGTTTTACGGTTGTCACAGAATCTCCAAATAAAGGGCAAAAAATACATATGTGACGTTGAAGTTTGTAAACGTCAGCGAATGTAAACGTAAATAAAACATGAATGGAATTTTTTTTCAAATCATCACACATGTGTCACAGACTTAGAAATGGCTTACAAGAAAATACATGGCAGGTGAGGTCACTAATCGTGATAGTTGTTGTTTTTTTTTAAATCACGGTCCAAAGATGTCTGGGGTCACATAGACCCCACGGTACCAGACAAGGGTTGACATAGATTACCTTTTGTCTGTAACGGAACAGTATTTCATTAGATGATATTTCAGAAAGCAAATTTAAATTGCTGCATATCATGTGAATGAATGTTTAACACGCATACGAAGAAAAAGTATCAAGTGATTTTTCAAGTCTATAACTTATTGTTGTTTATAAATGGCGTGATCCCTACTGTACGCTAGTACATTACTTAACGCAATATCAGCTTCGGTAATATGGCCATGGCTTTATGACTAGAGTAATTTTGCTAACGAAGATAATGAGAACTGTTGATTATGAAATACCGTATAAATTAATTATCGCTACTGATCCTTACATTGAGCGTTAACTCAAATATTTCTACAACTTCTGACCTTCAAGAAAAATAGATTCCCCATCGTCAACAACCCACATGACAACCACAGCACATCCATCACCACTGTTGCAGCACATCCATCACCACTGTTGCAGCACATCCATCACCACTGTTGCAGCACATCCATCACCACTGTTGCAGCACATCCATCACTACTCTTGCAGCACATCCATCACCACTGTTGCAGCACATCCATCACCACTGTTGCAGCACATCCATCACCAGTACTGCAGCACATCCATCACCACTGTTGCAGCACATCTTTCACCACTGTTGCAGCACATCCATCACCACTGTTGCAGCACATCTATCACCACTGTTCAGCACATATTTCACCAATGTTCAGCACATCCATCACCACTGTTGCAGCACATCTTTCACCACTGTTGCAGCACATCCATCACCACTGTTGCAGCACATCCATCACCACTGTTGCAGTACATCCATCACCACTGTTGCAGCACATCCATCACCACTGTTGCAGCACATCCATCACCACTGTTGCAGCACATATTTCACCACTGTTGCAGCACATCCATCACCACTGTTGCTGCACATCCATCACCACTGTTGCAGCACATCCATCACCACTGTTCAGCACATATTTCACCACTGTTCAGCACATCTATCACCATTGTTGCAGCACATCCATCACCACTGTTCAGCACATATTTCACCACTGTTCAGCACATCCATCACCACTGTTGCAGCACATCTATCACCACTGTTCAGCACATATTTCACCACTGTTCAGCACATCCATCACCACTGTTGCAGCACATCTTTCACCCCTGATGCAGCATATCCATCACCACTGTTTCAGCACATCCATCACCACTGTTGCAGCACATCCATCACCACTGTTCAGCACATATTTCACCACTGTTCAGCACATATTTCACCACTGTTCAGCACATCCATCACCACTGTTGCAGCACATCTTTCACCACTGTTCAGCATATCTTTCACCACTGTTGCAGCACATCTTTCACCACTGTTGCAGCACATCTTTCACCACTGTTCAGCACATATTTCACCACTGTTCAGCACATCCATCACCACTGTTGCAGCACATCTTTCACCACTGTTCAGCACATCTTTCACCACTGTTGCAGCACATTTTTCACCACCGTTCAGCACATATTTCACCACTGTTCAGCACATCCATCACCACTGTTGCAGAACTTCTTTCACCACTGTTCAGCACATCTTTCACCACTGTTGCAGCACATCTTTCACCACTGTTGCAGCACATCTTTCACCACTGTTCAGCACATCTATCACCACTGTTGCAGCACTTCTTTCACCACTGTTCAGCACATCTTTCACCATTATTGCAGCACATCTTTTACCACTGTTGCAGCACATCTTTCACCACTGTTCAGCACATATTTCACCACTGTTCAGCACATCTTTGACCATTGTTGCAGCACATCTTTCACCACTGTTGCAGCACATCCATCACCACTGTTGCAGCACATCCATCACCACTGTTCAGCACATATTTCACCACTGTTCAGCACATATTTCACCACTGTTCAGCACATCCATCACCACTGTTGCAGCACATCTTTCACCACTGTTCAGCACATCTTTCACCACTGTTGCCGCACATCTTTCAACACTGTTGCAGCACATCTTTCACCACTGTTCAGCACATCTATCACCACTGTTCAGCACATCTATCACCACTGTTCAGCACATCTTTCACCACTGTTGCAGCACATCTTTCACAACTGTTCAGCACATCTATCACCACTGTTCAGCACATCTTTCACCACTGTTGCAGCACATCTTTCACCACTGTTGCAGCACATCTTTCACCACTGTTCAGCACATCTTTCACCACTGTTCAGCACATCTTTCACCACTGTTCAGCACATCAATCACCACTGTTCAGCACATCTTTCACCACTGTTGCAGCACATCTTTCACCCCTTGTTCAGCACATCTTTCACCTCTTGTTCATCACATCCATCACCCCTTGTTCAGCCCATCTATCACCACTGTTCAGCCTATCTATCACCACTGTTCAGCACATCTATCACCACTGTTCAGCTCATCTATCACCACTGTTCAGCCCATCTATCACCACTGTTCAGCACATCTATCACCACTGTTCAGCACATCTATCAACACTGTTCAGCACATCTTTCACCACTGTTCAGCACATCTTTCACCCCTTGTTCATCACATCCATCACCCCTTGTTCAGCCCATCTATCTCCACTGTTCAGCCCATCTATCACCACTGTTCAGCACATCTATCACCACTGTTCAGCACATCTTTCACCACTGTTCAGCCCATCTATCACCACTGTTCAGCACATTCATCACCACTGTTCAGCACATCTATCACCACTGTTCAGCCCATCTTTCACCACTGTTCAGCCCATCTATCACCACTGTTCAGCACATCCATCACCACTGTTGCAGCACATCCATCACCACTGTTCAGCACATATTTCACCACTGTTCAGCACATCTTTCACCACTGTTCAGCCCATCTATCACCACTGTTCAGCACACCTTTCACCCCTTGTTCATCACATCCATCACCACTGTTCAGCACATCTATCACCACTGTTCAGCCCATCTATCACCACTGTTCAGCACATCTATCACCACTGTTGCAGCACATCTATCACCCCTTGTTCAGCACATCTTTCACCACTGTTCAGCACATCTTTCACCACTGTTCAGCACATCTTTCACCACTGTTCAGCACATCTTTCACCACTGTTCAGCACATCTTTCACCACTGTTCAGCACATCTTTCACCACTGTTCAGCCCATCTATCATCACTGTGGCAGCACATCTTTAACCACTGTTCAGCACATCTTTCACCACTGTTCAGCACATCTATCACCACTGTTCAGCACATCTATCACCACTGTTCAGCACATCCATCACCACTGTTGCAGCACATCCATCACCACTGTTCAGCACATATTTCACCACTGTTCAGCACATCTTTCACCACTGTTCAGCACACCTTTCACCCCTTGTTCATCACATCCATCACCACCTTTCAGCACATCTATCACCACTGTTCAGCACATCTTTCACCACTGTTGCAGCACATCTATCACCCCTTGTTCAGCACATCTTTCACCACTGTTCAGCACATCTTTCACCACTGTTCTGCACATCTTTCACCACTGTTCAGCACATCTTTCACCACTGTTCAGCCCATCTATCATCACTGTTGCAGCACATCTTTAACCACTGTTCAGCACATCTTTCACCACTGTTGCAGCACATCTTTAACCACTGTTCAGCACATCTTTCACCACTGTTCAGCACATCTTTCACCCCTTGTTCAGCCCATCTATCACCACTATTCAGCACATCTATCACCACTGTTCAGCACATCTATCACCACTGTTCAGCACATCTATCACCACTGTTCAGCACATCTATCACCACTGTTCAGCACATCTATCACCACTGTTCAGCACATCTATCACCACTGTTCAGCACATCTTTCACCCCTTGTTCAGCACATCTATCACCACTGTTCAGCCCATCTATCACCACTGTTCAGCCCATCTATCACCCCTTGTTCAGCGCATCTATCACCACTGTTCAGCACATCCATCACCCCTTGTTCAGCACATCTATCACCACTGTTCAGCACATCCATCACCCCTTGTTCAGCACATCTATCACCACTGTTCAGCACATCCATCACCCCTTGTTCAGCACATCTATCACCACTGTTCAGCACATCTATCACCCCTTGTTCAGCACATCTATCACCCCTTGTTCAGCCCATCTATCACCCCTTGTGCAGCACATCTTTCCCCACTGTTTCTTGCTCACATAGATATTACCAAGAACTGCTCCATTTTCCCAAGAGTTTACGTGTCATAAGCACAAAGCACAACTTTAATGACCTGGTATTACAGCTTGAAGGAGTGAAGTGTCTTTAGGAATACAATCTTCTGATTGTTTCATTCATCGCATGAGACACCTCCCAGTCAATGGTTTCGTAACACAACAAGATGGCGCCAATCCCCGTAACAGTGGGCCCCCATGTTTGCACCATTTCTGGTATTCCAATGATATCTCGGATTATTCTTGCAGTGACTCTGGCAGAAGACATGTTATAATATTTAAAATTTTAATATATTAAAAATGCATTTGTTATTTTATTTTCTGCTTTAATTTATCTATTTTTAAGGGCTTGTAATTCATGTAACTGTTAAATTTGATTTGAAACAATAAAGTTGTCTCACTTGAATACAAAGAAACTAAATCAGTACAAATATAAAATTAATGATACCAATATCTAAAAAAAAGATTACGGCTTCTTGTATACTGTATATTGATTTTCAGACTGAGGTCTGTAAAACTAAACCTTATGTATAACATGAAACTGAAGATATGCTATTATGCTATGCAATATGAAATTTAAATATAGTATATAACATGAAATATAAATCAGGTACATATTACTACTACTTAAAATTAGGGCTGCGGAAATTAACGACTAATTTCTCTATTAATCGTTAACAATTTTTAACAATTTAATTATTTTTAACGATTAATCGACCCATCACTTACAAATTATTGGAAGTCAAAAAGTAACAAAAATAATAATAATAATAATAAATAGAGGCTGATAAATAATAAATTTCCTGACGATTACACGAGATTTTGGTTTTAATCTATAGACTGACGGGAAGGTTCAAAATGTTGACAACTAACACGAATGTCCGATAATGTCATTCCTTTCCAAGACCGTTTTGTGAATACCAGTTACCTCAGTTCCATGTGAATGATTGTTCAGCTCGGCTGGTTATATTGTCAATCATCACTTGAACTAAATAATGTCAACACACTTGTCTTTTTGCGTAGTTGGTTTAAAGATGACGTATAGAGGAGACGTTCCAGGGTTATTTAGATTTTCAACAAGAACGTTGTATAAGTGTTACATATGATATCATAAATTTTAATCTTTGGCTTTAATCGAAATTAACGATTAATTAATCGTTAATTTTTCAAAACGATAAGATTATAATTAAATTAATCGTTAACAGCCCTACTTAAAATATCTTTTAAGCCTTCGGGAAATAAAAACACAAAAACTTACACACACACACTCACTCACACCCACACAAAGACTCACACACTCACACATACACAAATTAAAAAGACAACATCTTGTTGACAGAGACAGAAAATAGAAATGAATGTCTAACGTCTTACCTACAGACTAACTGGGCAAGTAGTTTGGGGATTAAAATGGACGCGAATCCATCGAAAATGAGCGTGTCGAACATTGTGCTCATCGCTATCTTACCCTGCCGCTGGGGAGTGTGCAAACAAAGATGGGTGAGTTTACAGCAAACAGTGAACTTCATCATTTCTCATACATCAACTAGTGAAACTCATCATTTCTTACACGTCAATTAGTGAACTTCGTCATTTCTACAGCATCAAACAGTAAATCTTTTTAAAGTAAATTTCATCACTTTTTTTTAAAAATGCTCTTTACATTTGAATTATATTATAAAATTAATTGCTATCTTTAAACAAAGTTAATGTATTTTTACAAGGACAAGGATGTCATTATTCTAAGTTTTCAAAATTTGGTTTCTGGCTGTTGGTGTCTCGCGCAGTATGGTGATAGTTTTACAGAGCATCTCAGAGAGAATACTTTACGAAAGTTTAATACAGCTTACTATCGTCTGCAAATTTAAAAAATATGCATTTTCAAAAATAAATGATTTTTAACATTTCAAATTCTTGTAAAACTAATCATTAACTTCGAAACAATCAAGTTTTTAAGATAAATTGAAAAAATTTTTTGTTTTGGAAGACGTCTCTCTTTCTTAGAACTTGTCATCTACAAATAAATGCGCACGGTGCTTTGCATTTCCAAAAAACAATTATTTTTTTTATTTTTTTTTGAAATGCAAAGCACCGTGCGCATTTATTTGTAGATGACAAGTTCTAAGACAGAGACACGTGACACTCTAAGACAGAGACACGTGACACTCTATCGTTTTATTGGATTGTCATCAATTTGTTTCATCACTAAATAATGAGATACCAATTTACTTCAACAACATAACGTTGTCAGAAACTTTGATCAAAGTTATTGTTTTTTCTCGAGACTTAATTATGCTCTCATATTACGGATGTTAAAATACAGTCACGGTTTTCTGAAGGTGTTACCGAACTTTTAATGTTAATCCCAAACCATACCGTCTACTTAATGAGATATCTTAGGTAGTTTGTTGTTATTAACCCCTAGTCACCCGATCTCCACCGTCTACTTTATTCAAATAGTTTAGATTGTTTGATATAAACCCCTTTTCACCTAATCTATATCATCTTCTTTATGAGATATAGGTAGCTTGATAATGACCCCTAACCCTCCCACATACTAACGTTAGATATTAACCCCTAGTCATCCAAATCCTTTTCTCCATGCATATATCTTAGATATTTTGATATTAACCCCTTAGTCACCCGAACCCTACCGTCTTAAAGCCTCTGTGTGCAGCATGCACAATGACGTAGCCAGCAGCCATCGACTGGAGCATTTCCACAGTTTCAAGCGAGACCCCGGCATGAGTCAGCGTTTCTGCCACCGCGAACGAATGACCTGATGGAACAAAGTAAAGGTAAGGCCATTGAGACTATAACAGTTTGTCTTACATTTAGGGTAATAGAAACTTTAGCCAGCCGTACAGTACAAATATTATATTTGAATCTAGAGATAATAGTTGAAAAAAATGAGCATTGAAACGATAGATAATCGTTTAAAAAAATTAATGGAATATTGAGAATAAAGATTATCGTATTAAAATAATCGAGCAACTGTGGATATCTAGACAACATAATTGTTCAAGCATGACAGAGATCATTGTACAAGCAGGATCCGGGTGAGACAGGGGTCGCTGTGTTCTCGTTTAAGGGTTAACCGTAATGCCAACGTTTTCAAGTCGCACACAGAGATATTTGTATGCATCATAGAATGTTTTAGGACAGATAATTATCTTTTTAGACTATTTTGAAAATTTTCAACAAAATATTACTGTTTGTCTATAAAATATGTTCAATGATCCATATAACGCTACAGTCCACAGTGAGAATGTTGAAAATGTGTGGATAAGCGGAGAGTAAATGTATTTAAAACTTGATTTTTTTTATTGTTGTGTTTGATTATTAATATTTTTGCTGACATAAATAGTTTACCATTTGACAGTCTCTTTTTTTATTGTTGTGTTTGGTTATTAATATTTTTTGCTGACATAAATAGTTTACCATTTTACAGTCTCTTTTTTATGATAGAGCTGCAGGAGCCTGATTGGCCTTGACTGAATATTTAATTATACAACAACAATATATTTTAATAGAACTTTAAACCGGAACAGCACTGATTCGGACTATAGTCAACACCTAAATTCGTAAGTTGTCTTAGTTTGGTCATATGGTGCGTACTTATTTTAGAACATGATACATTGTTACATCGAAAGAAAACACAGAAATAATATCACTGTAAATTAGTGTAACATAAGACTATTCGAAGGAAGACCAACTAGTAGAAAATGATTTCGACGGTTCTGCAACGTTTGACCTCTTACCCACAAGCCGCAGGGGCAGCAAGTCTCGAAATATATCCGACATGATGGATTAGCCGAGTCTGCCAGTTGTCTTGGCGGGAAAGATCCTACTAGACAGGCCTGACCATTTCCCTACTCCTAGTAGGATCTCTAGGCAGACATGTTGGATGTTTGGTCGAGACCCTTGAACCTCTCTCAAATGTTTACAAATGTGCATAATGTGCGTTTTTTGTCCGCTTAGATTTTGCACACCAAGAAGCGCATGAAAATTACAAGAGACGCGATGTTACAGATGCGGAGAGACTTATTTATGATTGTTATTACAGACGCTCCTTACATACAGAAGATTATTGCATCCTACGCTTCTCCGTGGTTTACGTCAAGTCTTGCATATTGATTAGAATTTTAAATGTTGACGGTGTATTGGGTTTCCTGGTTTGATCAGACAACCCATTCTACGCCCGAATTCCAGACATGAAAGAACTAGAATTTGTATGTGTTTGTTCTTGCACACGGAATAAGAAAAATGTCTTATTCAATGTCTATCTGAGAGTTGTATTAGGTTATCTTTGGGTTGTATCTCCAAGTTATAAATTTTTTCCAAATGTGTTATTACTACATTGCTCTTTTTTTCTTCTATTCCTTAAAACTTCAACGGTTAAATGATTGAAATAGTGGTGTTACTCTTGTTACTCTTGTTACTCTTGTTACTCTTGTTACTCTTGTTACTCTTGTTACTCTTGTTGCTCTTGTTACTCTTGTTACTCTTGTTACTCTTGTTACTCTTGTTGCTCTTGTTGCTCTTGTTACTCTTGTTACTCTTGTTACTCTTGTTACTCTTGTTACTCTTGTTACTCTTGTTACTCTTGTTGCTCTTGTTACTCTTGTTACTCTTGTTGCTCTTGTTGCTCTTGTTCATTTTGAATATTATCCAGTATTAAATCTGGGAGCTCTTTTTTTTAAAAAATTAGTTCTAGTTAATCATTGTTTTCATTGGTGGATAAGTCCCATACAGAAGATGCATATTCTAGTACTGGTATCACCAAAGTAAGGTAGCATTTTAGTTTTATATTCTTATTAGTTTGTGAAATGATCTGTTTATTAAGCCTAAACCTAAGGTTTTGTTGGATTTTTTAATTACTTCATTGACATGGTGATTCCGTGATGATTTCTCATTTATTATTACTCCTAATTTGCATCTTTAGCTAGGTTTACTTGTTTTCCATGAATGAAATAGTTGTAATTTATTTGTTGCTTTTCTTTGTTAATCTGAACATAGGACACTTCTTTGGATCGAAAGACATACTCCAATCAGTTTCCAATTTTTTGCAATTTATCTAGGTCTCGTTATAATATTTTACTGCCTTTTTCTGATTTTCTCATAGATTATAAAATCATTTGAAAATACCTGGTCGTTTAGAACTTTATTGTAATTAAGATTTAATCTTTACAAAGGTAAAATTGTTAAAACTGTTTTGAAGTCAAGTTATGTTACATTAAAAATCAACGATTTAAGCATTTAAAAATAGTTTCCCTATACCACCATTACCCTTTAACTAGTCAGTTTTTATATTAAATATAAATTATATAGAATTATACAAGTCTTACTTATTGTTCTCAACAAAAAGGCACAATCGAATGACAGTAAAAGAAACAAACTAATTAGTTTAGATATGAACAAAACGACAACAATTATCAATTCGGTGCTTAGAAATTTATATTTATTTACATTTGCTTCTAAATAGTTACATTGAGTTAGCTGGGCGGGTATACAATTGAACGTTTATGGATTCTCTTAGGGACAAACATAATTTGTATACTTAAGGCTAACGAACAGAATCTTTTTTCTTTTAATTTATAAAAAATGTCTTTAAATGTGTGGGGTTTATTTACATTTTAGCGTGTGTTAAAATGTAATATAAGCACTTATTTTGTTATGCAATCAATGAATAATGAACATTTCGTTCTTTAGGGAACATGGATCTCTAGAGACCAACAATATTCTATCAATGTGATCTAAAGTGGGCCCTGTATTTATTTTTTTACCTATATCTCTTCGAAGGCCAAAAATCTGATTATTTATGTTCAATCTGGGATCCTTTTATTAATATGTTATCTTCCTGGTGGTGGAGGGGTGGAGGGGGGCAAATTATCAACTATTGTTTCTAATTTACTGGGGTCAACCCATCTCTCATGCCTGTATTCTAGTTCAGCCCCGCCCCTCTGTGGTCCACTGGTAGCTCGGTGGTCCATGGTCCACTTGGAGCCTGGCAGTCCATCAGTAGCTGGTCCTGATGGTCTCGTTCATGATCTTGTTGACGGTGTCGTCTATGTAGGCGTAGGTCAGGAACAGCACGCCGAGGCCGATACAGGTCGGCCCCCACTTTCTGATGATCAACGGGATGCCCCGGATGTCACTCATCACGTTGGCTGTGATTCTGTAAACATGATTTGGACAAGTGACAAATCAATCAACAATTCGAAAGAATATTAATTTTGAAAACATTCCACGTAGGGTTGAGTAAATATGTTACAAAAGTTATTTATTAATTCCCTGCTTTATAGTCTATGGACCATTAAACTCCAAACTGCAATAATTCATTCCTGTGACAGTCACATTTTCAATTTAATCTGACTACTTAAACAAAATTTGAATAGTTTTTACGAGTTTCTCGGTTAAATAATAATTTAATGTTTTAGTAAAACCAAATGTATTTCATTTTTTCTTCCAACCATTTGATTTCTCTCGGAGACGAATATATGTCCATGTCTCGTATCACTAAAATGTCCATGTCTCGTGCCACTAAAATGTCCATGTCTCGTAACATTATCAGATACGGCGTAAGAAGCAACTTTTTAACCTGGAATGCAACGACGACAAAGAAACTTTTAAGAAATATCTTTGGACTTTTTAAACACATGCCAAAGCATCAGGGCACCTTTTACTTTTGTAGGCAAGACTAGCATGGACAAACTCCCTATATAAGAAATCATCCTCATTTATGTGTTGCAATTTATCAATAAATCCCAAGATTTCCAAATAGTTATTATTAACAATGTCAAACACTTTTATATCCATGGCTGTTATGTTTTTGTATCCATCAATCGTATGTCATATTTCTTGAATGGTGAAATTAATCTGTTTTAAACACACATGACCGATAAGATTTAGATATTAACACCTATGTCCAAGAAAACGTTATTATTTGGGCAACTCATCAGGACCTTAGATGATGAGGCCGCGCACATTTGATTGTGTCATCTGACCAATCGTATGGCTCTGTGTATTGTGAAAATAAAATAATTATGCCTTACAACACATACACAATAAGATTTTTCAATTTAGATACATAGTTTCATATGTAAATAAGTCTATGATAAGCGTAAAACACAGTAATCGTCGGTAATGTATCTTTTTTTTTCAAAAGGTTTTTATATTGCGCGAAAAGCAAATCACTGCTAGATATATACCTGAAAGGTGTTATTAATGTGATTTTCTGAATTACCGCCCAGCAGTACACCAGTAAATATATAAACTCCAAGACCAAATTTATTTATTTACAATCGTATGATATTTATTGATTAGAGTGCATGCTGTCGACTGACAACTTCCGGAATATAACTCTGTATGAAACCAATGCAAAAAACACGCCGAATTATCTTCCTTATATGTTATTATTAATTACTTGGTGATCTTTCCCTGGAAGTAACCTAAAGAGCTGCTGTTTTCTCAGGTTGATAACTTGAAACCTAAGATAGGATTTTAAAATCTACGACTGTACCACAACCAATGTTCCCTCTAAGGTTCGTTGGTCCATGTGCAAAGTGAAAAAACTCGTGTGCAAAGTTGCTCAGCATCCATTTTTTGTGCAATATTTTACAAAATTTGCTGCGCGGTAATTCAAAACTGCTGCGATGCGTTGGTCAGATATCTGCGCGCAACCGCGCAGCTTAAAGGGAACATTGGACTGTACCACAACCAATGTTCGCTCTAAGGTTCGTTGGTCCATGTGCTAAGTAAAAAAACGCGTGTGTACCAAATTTGCTGGGCGGTCATTATAATCTGCTGCGCGGTGTCGGTCATTTATCTGCGTGACCACGCAGCTTAACGGGAACATTGACCACAACTACACTGACCTGCAGACGTGGTACGTCATAAATGACGGGACGATGGCCGAGGCGATCCCATCATACACGAGGGTGTCAAATACCGCAATAAGGGCTCGTTTGAATTGCGTCTGAAAGCCAAAAAATAAAATTGTTTTTTAGATCTGAAAAATTTAAGACAACCACCGTAAGTTATTTTTTTATTTAAAACATTGGGGAGCAAACTATTCAGTCCAGGGCCACATCAGGCAGTCATTGCGCGTCAAAGAGTCCCACCTACAAAAAATAAGACCAAATGATAATATTGTTTGTTTTTTTTCGAATTTTATTCAGGCTCCCTTGGGCCGCTCATAACTCCGTAGCGTGCCGCAGTTTACCCACACATATTTGAGAATAGTGTCATCACTATCAACATTATTTAACAACGAAATTTAGACTCCTAATAATTAAAAACTCTGTAAATATTTTATACGTCTAACGATAAAACAGAATAGCATGTTAAGGAGTCTCGGTATGTAGGTCTTTCCAAATGTTCTTGTCATCAGTCATGTCCTCATATACAACTACCTAACAGCCATCGCCGCGCAATGTCTACCAAATGTCATTTGTCTTGGAAAATGCATCGCCACACAATACCTATTGTAATGTCTATTGTCTTAGAAAAGACCTCTAAACACAATGCCTATTGAATGTTCGTTGACTTGGAACAGACATGTCATTTCTATAAGCCCCTCCCCTTAAGTGCACCCACCTGGATGAAGCCCTGGTGTAGGGCGTGTAAGAATATGTAGGAGATCCCGATTGTGTTGCACGCGTCGATGTATCCAGTATCGAATCTGTAGGTGAGAGCTTCGCCGATAGCAAACCCGTGACCTGGGGAGGGGGGTGGACACAAAGACAAACATTTCAAACCAATGGCTTTAAAATTTTAATTAGTTTTATCAATGTCAATGTATTTATTTCATGAGTTTTAAAAAAAAATGTTAAATCTTTTCAGAATAATAAAAAGTTATGTCCATTCAGAAAAAAAAATGAAAGACTTGATAGAAATATATTATAATTATAAACTAACAACAGTGCTAACATTTCAGTATTCGATTAGGTTTCATAACTATCTTAAAACATCGATATTTTTTTAACAAAAATAAAAACAGTTGTGACTGAAGTCCCACAAACAGTGGTCGTTTCAATGTCTCAGGGTGATAAATTACATTCCATGGCGTGTAGAGACCAAGTCATTTTATGATGTGATTATAATTTGTGATTTTTTTTAAAAAAAGATAAAACTTTTAAGCTGCCTTCTAGACTCAAGAAAAAAAAATCTGTTGAATGGGAGGTTAACTCTTCTTGAGTGAGAATCATTGTGTAATAAATTATCATCTTTAAGAAGAGAATTGGAGCTGTTTAAATAACCATCTTTATTTTATGCCACTCACCTAAGTTACGAATGGGGATAACAATAAATGGATCTGACATGATGTTGGATCAGTTTGGCTCAACTTTTGGTGACGTAGATCAGCACGACCGATCGATCTATAGACACATCGTTTGTTAGGGGACTTTATGCAGTTTAATACAAGTTTAGTATTTTTTATAGAAGAAATTTCATGTTTAAACAAAAAATAACGCATTTGAAACACTGTGATCACACTTTTACCACCATCCACCAACCCCCCCCCCGCCTTTTTTCACCTGGTTTGATCAGGCAACCCATTCGGGGCCAAAATTCCAGACTGGTATAGCGAGAATTCGTACTGAACTTATTTTAAATATATAAGCTAGATAATAACGATGCATCTGCATAATTTATCTTTCTGGGAACAGGGTAATTAAAATGTCGTGATTTGAGGAACTTCCTGGTTCTAAAAGTCATGTAAGTATAAAACTGCATAACAGAACAGTGTGTACACTGTACTGTACACATTTCACAGTTAAGATTGAACAAACCGACGAATACCATACCTCCAGCACTCTGTGTTAGAACAGATACAAGCTGCACCACTACTTCCCCACCACCAACGTGCAAGCTGTTTCCTAACGATGCTGATGTTGTTGATAATGTTGCTCTAACGAAGTCTACAAAATAAAAAAAAGAGGGGAAAAAACCACCCCATGGAGGGTCTAGACGAAATAAAACTTCCTATGTGCCATAGATACCGCACGCACTCATTCTGCAAAGGCGCTAACATTAATTTGCGGAAATTTGTATAGAAAGGCTATTTATAGCAATTGCACTGCTAAAGTTAGCACCGAAAATAGTGGAAGAACCTCAATCGTGAAGGTATAAGAAGAGATGGGTACAACGCTGAGGAGGGCCGGAATAAAGAAAACACGAAACGTGAAGACCAAGACGTTTTTAACGGCAAAAACACAAGGACGGGCGAGTATGTTGATATAATAATAAATAATAATTAATAAATTGATAATTTATATAGCGCTGTATCCCAGTAAGGGACTGGGCTCACAGCGCTTTACATGAAGGTATTAACATAATATAAGTAATAAATTAGAATTCATACCATAACAACCAGATTAATTACAGCACATAACACAAAAAGCAACGTTAATTATTAAAAGAATTGTTGTTTCATTAATTTGGAAAATAAATTTTGAAAAGATGTGTCTTAAGTGCAGTCTTGAAGGAATTGTTTGGCTGCACAAAAAGAGAACGACCTTTCACCAAATGTTTTAGTGCGTGTCTTAGGAACACAGAGAATGCGCGTGTCTGCAGAAGAGTGTAGATGACGACTTGGTGAGTAGACCGACAAAAGTTCAGTAAGATAGGAAGGGCATGAGTCGGAAAAGAAGTTGTGACAGAGAACGGCCAGTTTGTAATCAATCAATTCGGGCTTGTATAGGTAGCAAATGAAGTGAGTAAAGTAGTGGAGTAACATGGTCATGTAGTTGACAGAAAATGAAAAACTAATGTATAGTGATTAATTTTAGTGATTTATCTCGGATTAATCTTGTAAGCAAATTCATTTTTCACTCAACACATATTTTAAAATTAGAATATTAATAAGACTTGTAATTTTGTTTCTTCTGACTACTTGGTCTTTACTCAAGTTTCCTTAAAGGTTTTAACTAACTTATATATATATATATATATATATATATATATATATATATATATATATATATATATATATATATATACTAGTAACAAAGCCCGCCCAAGGACGGGAATAAGTGTAGTGTGACCTGTGAAGTTCATGGACGCTATGTTTTGGTAGTTGTTATGCTGAAGCGTTTGCAGGACATTTTCGTCGCAGGGCAAGGGATGTGGATAACAACAACAACAAAAACAGCAAAAACAACAACAACAACAGCAACAACAACAAAAAAACCAACAGCAACAAAAACAAAACAACAACAACAACAAAACAAAAACAACAACAGCAAAACAACAACAACAAAACAACAACAAAACAACAACTACAACAACAACAACTACAACAACAAAAGCAACAACAACAAAGCAAAAACAACAAAACAACAACAAAAACAACAACAAAACAACAACAACAATAACAGCAACAAAAAAACAAACAACACTTAAAACTCTTGCCACTACCCCCAGGACCATCAAGGAAAAAGCATTTAACAGAATTGACATTGGAATAAGCGGCAGTCATCACTTCAAGATGGGAACAACATAATGAATTATGACCAAAAAACTGCACCAAAAATAACTCGTTTTGAACCTCCGCGTAATAAGTAATTTTTTCTCCGCTAGTGATTGGCTGTAGGAGTCATACGTGTTTGAGGGACCAATCGCTATAGACGACGGGACAGAAAGGACAGAAACTTGCCTTTTATTATATAGGATATACATACATACATATATGCATATCTGAACGTTGATATTATCTAGAGACAGTCTTGTGTCTTTAACTATGAGTTTATTTATTTATTTTGTATACTTCCTAGCGCGGTCCACCAGCCAATGGCTGGGCTATCTGCGCTTTACAAACATTATTTACTTGACCATTCAAAACTCCCCCGAGATCAGGAATAAATTGAACAAAATATTTTAGGCGGCGGAGGGGCGTATTTGCAAGAATCGCTTTATGATCACTTCAAGCACAAACTGACCAATACAGAGACTTGACAAACACATAAACTTGACCAATGCAGGAACTTGACAAATTCAGAAAGTTTATCAATACATAAACTTGACCTATAAAGAAACTTGACCAATGAAGAAACTTGACCAATAATGAAACTTGACCAATAAAGAAACTTGACCAATAATGAAACTTGACCAATGCAGAAACATAACCAACAAAAACTTGACCAATGAGAAACTTGACCAATAAAGAAACTTGACAAATAAAGAAACTTGACCAATAAAGAAACTTGACCAATAATGAAACTTGACCAATAATGAAACTTGACCAATAAAGAAACTTGACCAATAATGAAACTTGACCAATGCAGAAACTTGATCAATACGAAATTTCAACTAATACAGAAGAACATTTTTCAACAAACAATTAAGATGTCATGCATGTATGTTAAATGCGTGGATACACTCTTGGCACTAAATTATGTGGGCTATCTTTTTAGATTTTTTGACGAAATATTTCTTTGAACATGGGTTTTTAATAGTTCTCTTTATTACATGATAGATTGGTGAGTAAATATTGTTCAGAAGTTACAGTGATCACAACCATCTCAACGCTGATCATAAATAATCAAGTTCTGCTTCCCATTACACCGTTTCATCAGATTCCCTACGGTCCTGGCCAGGATTCTCTCGTGACTTCCTGGTCATGGGAACATGTTGTTTCTTCGTACTGATGCTTGAAAAAGTTTGCAGACGTTGATCATTGAAAGATCCAACAGATACCCCCCACCAGAGATTTTATGACGGCTCTCCGCCTGACAAGTTAAGGGTTTCGATTTATTTGCCCAACTTCCTGATCGTCTCGTCCAGCAGCTTGTTGGTGACCATGTCCACTGGGACGGACATTAGGATGACCACACAGATGGTGAATATCATCGGGCCGTACCGTCGCAGCTGGCGGCCGAGGCGAAGTTCCCGGATGAAGTTCGAGCTGGTCCTGAGGGTTAAATAATTAAAAATGTAACACAGGTGCCATTGGTGTGTCGGTGTTATAGTCAGAGCACGTGTGCATGTCAGTGTGTATGTTAGTGTGTGTATATTAATGTATGTGTGCTAATGTGTTTTAGTGCGAGTGCCCGTCTGCGTGTTAGTGTGTGCGTGTGAATTATTGTTGTCCGAAATAGATGTATGTGTTTGTGTGTAGGTATTGTCATGTGTATGTTTACGTTTAAGTATTTTAGTGTGTTATTGTGTGTATGTATTTTAGTCTGTGTTTTGGTGTCTATGTGCTAGTTTGCTTTAGTGTGCTTTAATTTTACTGTGTTATTGTGTGTAAGTGTGTGTATGTTAGTGTATTCTAGTGCTTGCGTTTGGTAAAAGTGTATAACAGTATGTGTGTGTTCAAGTATCTGTTTTAGTGTGTAGGTGTGCCAGTGTACTTTTAGTGTGTCAGTGTACTTTCAGTGTGTGGTTGATTTATTTTATCATCTGTTTTTTTTTAAGAATTAAAATCTGAAAAACATCTGACTTTTAAAAACTCTGTTATGAATTTAATTTATGCTCAGTGACAATGTAAGAGTTAAACTTTTAGCAAAGATCTTTGCATCAATAATAATTATTCAGACAAGCAGATGATACGTAGGCCGTAGTTACTGTGGACAGAAATAATCTGAAAATGTTAAATTGCTTCAGTGTGTATGTTCGTGTGACTTGCGTTGATTACCTGAGGACGAACCGTGTCACTGCGATTGGGACGGCCACTGAGGCGAAGAGATGGAACAGTAGGGCGTCAATGGCCCCAAGAGCCATGGCTTGACCATCTCCCTGTGGACAGGAGACATCAGAACGTGTCAGCGTTCACATCTAACTAAATCCGGCATAAACATTGCCGGACATTATCAACTAAAAATCCGTTTCGCTCCCTATGACGGATGTTCCCTCGAAGGCTTGTTGGTCCGTGTGCAGAATAACAAACTCGTGAGCAAAGCTGCACAGCATCCATTATATGTACAAAAGTTTACACCTAACAAACAAACATGTATTATCCTTTTCAAAATTGGCTGCGGGTTAATTCTAAACTGCTGCCTAGCATCGGATAGATATTTCAGCGGCCGCGCAATTTATATGCAACATTGCCTGTGACTATGACAATATCATTCTTCACTCACAACACATAGCACTTTATATGCTGACTAAGACAACATAATTCCTCACTCACAACACATAGCACCTTACATGATAACTATGACACCATCATTCCCACACTTACCGCGCTGAAGATCTTGCTGGCGATGTGGACCAGTATGAAGAAGCCCCCAACCATGTCCATGTAGTCTCGCATGTCGCGAAACTCATTGTACACGGCCTCACCGAAGGCGATCCCGAAAGCTGGGTGGAGGGGGGGGGTAGAATTAGGGCGTTAGTGAGAATCTCTAGGTAATAAATTGGTTTCTATTTACGATGCAAGAAATGGGCCAATGATAAGATAGAGGGGGGCGGGGCGGTCAAATGATGATTATACGTGGCAAATGATGATTACACGTGGTAGACGATGATGTGAATGAATTAATATAAAAATCACTCAACTTTGCTGTGATGAACGTTCTAATTATTTAATGTAACTTATTTGGGGTGGAAACGGGGAAAGGGGGGGGGGACATTTCATGAGCGATCTGATTACTTTCATATATGTTTCCCCTTCGTCAATCATTCAGTGCATTGAGGTGTTTCATAGAGCAGTGCTTTGGGGTGTTTATAGAGAAGTGCTTTGGGGTGTTCATAAAAAGTGCTTTGTTGCGTTTCTTTTCATATATTTCTATATTGTGTAGATACTTTTAGATCAATAAATTGTTGAAGATGAATCAATCAGCTCATTGACTTAACTGGTAAAATTAATTACATCATCAATCATTTGAATTGAACAATTTACCGATCTATTTTAGTATTCAATTTACCAATCAATGTAAGCAACGAATTTACCACTCAAATTAATTAACTCAAAACCAAATGAAATGATGTGAATGTGACCAATTTGAAAAGGACATGATCGAGTCGGAAATAAGACACAACAAAACAACCCAATTCACAAACCAACTTCAGTGACCCACTTACCTATGATATTAAACCAATCAACCAACAAATGTTGGATACTCATTACATCAATCATACAACCCCCCCCCCACACACGCACTCACCTAGGAATCGAACCGGCGGCTCCACAAACGCATCGTCCCCCATGACTCCAGATGACGTAGGACTTGGCTTAGCTCTCAGGCGTAGTGTGCACTTCCGTGAGATCAGCTGCTGCGTTCTGAAAGTCATCAAAGACGTGAAATAGTTGAGATTTTTCCAGTGTCCCAATGCAGATACATAAAAATGTGTATTGTGTTTTTAATACATACTCACGAGAAAAATATGTTGAGGGCAGTATAGGCTATTATGAAAAAAAGATCACTTTCAAATTGGTCAAGATTTCTTAGCAAATTTTACGCGATAGAGACATTTCTGACTCTCCACATTATATATTAATAAATAGGTATGTGTTTGTTAAAATTAGAAAGCTATTTATGTCTTGTCTTAAATTTTGATTTATCTGTCATAAATTATAAATTTAAAATATAAACCAGCTGTGTCAGTAAATAACATTTCTGAAGTAAAATTTAGAGTGCAATTAAATTTCATAAAGACAGAAAGCTAAAACACTTCTTACATTAATAGCACAAGATATTTTAGTAAACGTCAGATTAGCGACGCCATAAGCTTCCTGAATTGACATATACATATTTTATGGGTTCATTGTGGTGCACTGAAATCCCTCTTTCTATTTATAGCTAATAATAAAACTATATAATTTGCAATTGTCACGCAAGTCAGTCTGTCCTGACGCTACTAATTTTAGAAAGCGGGGAAAACCAAATTACTGCACCAATGCATCAAAAGGTGTGCAAATTAAAAATGCGCTGTAAAAAAATATAATATTGCGTCATTGTTTTCGCTCATATTTTAATTTTGGAAAAGGGATCAATGTAAAGAGAGGATTTGATGATGGTTAATTATAAAATAAAAAAAACAAACGGGGCGCCGTAGGCGCCCTGCAACCCCTATTATAAAATACTTTGTGTACATTTCAGAAAGTTTAATATTTCGTATTTATCAAACAAGGACAAGTTAGTTGGGCTTTTGAAAAAGGTAGTGCCATAGGCGCCCTAAAAAGTGCATTTTTTATAAAATAAATAGATTTCAGCTGAAAACTTCCGTCATTTTTGACGGGTGTACGCTAGTTAAACAATATAATTTGCAATTGTCACGCAAGTCAGTAGCGTCTGTCAGTCAGTGCTGACGCTACTAATTTTAGAAAGCAGGGAAAACCAAATTACTGCACCAATGCATCAAAAGGTGTGCAAATTAAAGATACGCTGTAAAAATAATATTATATGATGTCATTGTTTTCGCTCATATTTTAATTTTGTAAAAGGGATCAATGTAATAAAACAACCCCGTAAAAACAACGTTTTTTACAATAAATCCCTTATAAATAAGACATAACTGAAAGTATTGATTATGTTCAAACTGAAACCGAAATTATCTCCCCTGGCTTTAAAACTGGGGGAAGGGGGAGGGGGTGTGGACATGGACAGGTGGCGCCAACGTGTTAACTCAACTCCAGGTGGTTTACCTGGTATAAACACGAGATGTGTTCACCGGTGGCTGGCCTGAAGTCAAGTGACCCGTAAAATGTAAACAATAGCGGCCGCTACATATAGTTTATATAAATAAACTAAAAATGAATTAATTTAATTACGGTACGTTCGATCGATCTGAAATTTTGATACAATGCATTGGTAGGTGAAACGGGTCCGTGTGCCAAATTTCAGTTCGATTGCTTCACGGAGAAGTGGGTCATTTTTTACTTTTGTTTTTCCGCGGGCCCAAAGACAGACAGACAGAGAGACAGAGAGAGACGGCGGTGAAGTTAATATAAGGGATTTAATATAAAAAAAACCCGTAAAAACAAAGTTTTTGACTATAAATCCCTTATATATGACACATAACTAACAGTATTGATTATTTTCAAACGCGACAAACATTTACAGACTGAATCTGTCTTAACTCAACTTTGTTTCATAACCCTGGGGTGGGGGGGGGGATGGGAGAGGGGAAAAGTCTGGTCACCGATCGCTTGACCGAGCTCAGCGTGACACGTAAAATGTAAACAAAAGCACGCCGGTACTTCTATGGGTCGCGTCAATGCGTGACTGAATAATCCCGTGAAAAAAAACAATAACAAACAGTGAATTTAAATTACATACGTTATATAAGGATAAACTAAAAATGCATAAATTTAATTACGGTAAGTTCGATCGATCTGAAATTTTGATACGATGCATTGTTAGGTGAGTCGGGTCCGTGTGCCAAATTTCAGCTCGATCGGATCACTGGAAGTGGGTCATTTTTTACTTTTGTTTTTCCGCCCGCCCAAAGACAGAGAGATGACGACAGAATGACAGAAAGACAGAGACGGCGGTGAAGT
Organism: Ampullaceana balthica; assembly: GCA_944989445.1. Lineage (NCBI taxonomy): Eukaryota > Metazoa > Mollusca > Gastropoda > Lymnaeidae > Ampullaceana > Ampullaceana balthica. The sequence continues at coordinate 109,190 of CALYLW010000655.1, read as the reverse complement.
TAATATAAGGGATTTAATAAAACAAACCCGTAAAAACAAAGTTTTTGACTATAAATCCCTTATATATTAGACATAACTAACAGTATTGATTATTTTCAAACGCGACGAACATTTACAGACTGAATCTGTCTTAACTCAACTTTGCTTCATAACCCTGGGGGTGGTGGTGGGTGGGAGAGGGGAAAAGTCTGGTCACCGATCGCTTGACCGAGCTCAGCGTGACACGTAAAATGTAAACAAAAGCACGCCGGTACTTCGATGGGTCGCGTCAACGCGTCAACTCAAACTCTCACGTGGAAAAAAACAATAACAAACAGTGAATTTGAATTACATACGTTATATACGGATAAACTAAAAATGCATTAATTTAATTACGGTACGTACGTTCGATCGATCTGAAATTTTGATACGATGCATTGTTAGGTGAGACGGGTCCGTGTGCCAAATTTCAGCTCGATCGCATCACGGGAAATGGGTCATTTTTTACTTTTGTTTTTCCGCCCGACCGACGTACGAACCCAGACAATATTTCGTAATTAATATAAGGGATTTAATAAAAAATAAACCGTTTAAAAACAAAGTTTTTGACTATAAATCCCTTATATATGAGACATAACTAACAGTATTGATTATTTTCAAACGCGACAAACATTTACAGACGAATCTGTCTTAACTCAACTTTGCTTCATAACCCTGGGGGGGGGGTGGGAGAGGGGAAAAGTCTGGTCACCGATCGCTGGACCGAGCTCAGCGTGACACGTAAAATGTAAACAAAAGCACGCCGGTACTTCGATGGGTCGCGTCAAAGCGTCAACTCAAACTCTCACGTGGGAAAAAAAACAATAACAAACCGTGAATTTGAATTACATACGTTATATAGGATAAACTAAAAATGCATTAATTTAATTACGGTACGTTCGATCGATCTGAAATTTTGATACGATGCATTGTTAGGTGAGACGGGTCCGTGTGCCAAATTTCAGCTCGATCGGATCACGGGAAGTGGGTCATTTTTGACTTTTGTTTTTCCGCCCGCCCAAGACAGACAGACAGAGAGAGAGATGACGACAGAGACGGCCGGTGAAGTTAATATAAGGGATTTAAAAAACAAACCCGTAAAAACAAAGTTTTCTACTATAAATCCCTTATATTTGAGTCATAATTATAAGTATTGATTATTTTCCAACGCCACAAATATTTACAGACTGACACCGAGTGATGTCCCCTGTCTTTTAACGGGGGATGGGACGTGAGGGGGTGTCGGCACGACGGTCGACGTCTAAGCGTCAACTCAAACTCACGTGGGAAAAAAACAATAACAAACCGTGAATTTGAATTACATACGTCATATAAGGATAAACTAAAAATGCATTAATTTAATTACGGTACGATCGATCGATCTGAAATTTTGATACGATGCATTGTTAGGTGAGACGGGTCCGTGTGCCAAATTTCAGCTCGATCGGATCACTGGAAGTGGGTCATTTTTTGACTTTTGTTTTTCCGCCCGCCCAGCCCATGAGAGAGATGAGAGATGAGACGGCCGCGAAGTTAATATAAGGGATTTAATAAAACAAACCCGTAAAAACAAAGTTTTTGACTATAAATCCCTTATATATGAGACAGAACTTAAAGTATTTACAAATATCTACAGACTGAATCTGTCTTACTCCCCTTTGCTTTTAACCCAAAAAGGGTGGGGTGGGGGTGGGTAGAGGGGAAAGGTCTTGTCACGATCGCTGGGCCAAGTTCACCGTGAAACGCCAAAATGTAAACAAAAGCACGCCGCTTTACCTGGTTTAAGCACGAGATGTGTTCACACCGGTGGCTGGCCTCAAGTCAAGTGACCCGTAAAATGTAAACGATACGACCTCTACATATAGTTTATATAGATAAACTAAAAATGCATTAATTTAATTACGGTACGTTCGATCGATCTGAAATTTTGATACGATGCATTGTTAGGTCAGACGGGTCCGTGTGCCAAATTTCAGCTCGATCGGATCACTGGAAATGGGTCATTTTTTGACTTTTCTTTTTCCGCCCGCCGAGCCCGATAGAAGAGAGAGAGAGAGATGATGAGAGAGAGAGAGAGAGACGAGACGCGGTGAAGTGAATATAAGGGATTTAATAAAACAAAACCCGTAAAAACAAAGTTTTTGACTATAAATCCCTTATATATGAGACATAACTAACAGTATTGATTATTTTCAAACATTTACAGACTGACACCGAGTGATGTCCCTTGTCTTTAATAAATGGGGGGTGGGACGTGAGGGGGTGTCGGCACGACGACGGTCGGCGTCAACTCAAACTCACGTGGAAGTGGAAGAAAAAAACAATAACAAACCGTGAATTTGAATTACATACCTCATATAAGGATAAACTAAAAATGCATTAATTTAATTACGGTACGTTCGATCGATCTGAAATTTTGATACGATGCATTGTTAGGTAGACGGGTCCGTGTGCCAAATTTCAGCTCGATCGGATCACTGGAAGTGGGTCATTTTTCGACTTTTGTTTTTCCGCCCGCCCAGCCCATGAGAGAGAGATGAGAGAGACGGCCGCGAAGTTAATATAAGGGATTTAATAAAACAAACCCGTAAAAACAAAGTTTTTGACTATAAATCCCTTATATATGAGACATAACTAACAGTATTGATTATTTTCAAACATTTACAGACTGAATCTGTCTTAACTCAAGTTTGCTTCATAACCCTAGGGGGGGTGGGTGGGAGGGGGAGAGGGGAAAAGTCTGGTCACCGATTCGCTTGACCGAGCTCAGCGTGACACGTAAAATGTAAACAAAAGCACCCCGTCGCTTCGTTGGGTCGCCTCAATGCGTCAGCTCAAACTTTCACGTGGCAAAAAAACAATAACAAACCGTGAATTTGAAATTACATACCTCATATAAGGATAAACTAAAAATGCATTAATTTAATTACGGTACGTTCGATCGATCTGAAATTTTGATACGATGCATTGTTAGGTCAGACGGGTCCGTGTGCCAAATTTCAGCTCGATCGGATCACGGGAAGTGGGTCATTTTCGACTTTTCTTTTTCCGCCCGCCCAGCCCATGAGAGATGAGAGAGAGATGAGAGAGAGAGAGACGGCCGCGAAGTTAATATAAGGGATTTAATAAAACAAACCCGTAAAAACAAAGTTTTTGACTATAAATCCCTTATATATGAGACATAACTAACAGTATTGATTATTTTCAAACGCTACAAACATTGACAGACTGACACCGAGTGATGTCCCTTGTCTTTAATAAATGGGGGTGGGGACTGTGAGGGGGTGTCGGCACGACGGTCGGTCAGCGGCGTCAACTCAAACTCACGTGGAAGTGGAAGAAAAAAACAATAACAAACCGTGAATTTGAATTACATACCTCATATAAGGATAAACTAAAAATGCATTAATTTAATTACGGTACGTTCGATCGATCTGAAATTTTGATACGATGCATTGTTAGGTGAGACGGGTCCGTGTGCCAAATTTCAGCTCGATCGATCACGGGAAGTGGGTCATTTTCGACTTTTGTTTTTCCGCCCGCCCGCCCAGCCCATAGATGACGACAGAGACGGCCGCGAAGTTAATATAAGGGATTTAATAAAAACAAACCCGTAAAAACAAAGTTTTTGACTATAAATCCCTTATATATGAGACATAACTAACAGTAGTGATTATTTTTAAACGCTACAAACATTGACAGACTGACACCGAGTGATGTCCCTTGTCTTTAATAAATGGGGGGGTGGGACGTGAGGGGGTGTCGCGCACGACGGTCGGCGTCAACTCAAACTCACGTGGAAGTGGAAGAAAAAAACAATAACAAACCGTGAATTTGAATTACATACCTCATATAAGGATAAACTAAAAATGCATTAATTTAATTACGGTACAATCGATCGATCTTAAATTTTGATACGATGCATTGTTAGTTTAGACGGGTCCGTGTGCCAAATTTCAGCTTGATCGATCACGGGAAGTGGGTCATTTTTTACTTCTGTTTTTCCGCCCTCCCAAGATAGAGAGAGAGAGATGACGACGGACGGTGAAGTTAATATAAGGGATTTAAAAAGAGGATTGATGATGGTTAATTATAAAATTAAGAAAGAAAAAGGGCGCCGTAGGCGCCCTGCAACCCCTATTATAAAATACTTTGTGTACATTTCAGAAAGTTAAATATTTCGTATTTTTCAAACAAGGACAAGTTAGTTGGGCTTTTGAAAAAGGTCGGCGCCGTAGGCGCCCTAATAAAAAGTGCATTTTTTTATAAAATAAATAGATTTCACCTGAAAACTTCCGTCATTTTTGACGGGTATACGCTAGTTTAAGATATTTGACTATTTAATCTATAAATTATCTCTTGTACGCTGCTTCCGTCCATACTAGTGGAGTATACACAAGGCCCATCTCAAAACTCTAGATGATTATTTTTCTTCGTTAAATTCTCTCTATGATTTCGGAAGACTAATCCGTACCCTTGGTCCTATTGCTTCAAAAGAGTGAACTCCGATGGACGTCAATCTTTGTCCACCCTCACTGCGAACGTTCAGAAGAAATAGTGAAGTGAAGCGCAGCACTTTTAAAGATTTGTGTTTTGAAATCAGTTCTTTAAACAATATGGTGCATATCTTTTCATACAGCCGTGTCTTTGTGACAGAATTTGTGTAGTTTATTTGATCACCCACAGGAATACAGTGGAGATCCAGTGACAGATTTTTGAATAGAAACATTGATAATACTCAACCATTTTTACTATTACATGTATTAGTATTATTATTACTATAAATATTATTAATATTATTACAATTTTTTTTTACCCATGGTAACATATTGGATTTGGTAATGTTTCTGAAATCGCATGTACAGTCCTTTTTGTGCGTTCATTCTATTTTGTAGATCAATGATGAGTGACATCTAGGTTAAATACTTTTTTCTTTCCTTATGCACATTGTTTTAGTTGTGTTGATTGGCTCATAGAATAGGTATTCCTTTTGTTGTTTGGCTCATGTACTTGGTTTGAGTTGTGTTGTTTGGCTCATGGCATTGTTTAATTGTGAATCGAGTCGATTGCTCATTCAAGTTTAACTTTAACCGTCAGGTGTTGGTTTATCTTAACTTATTTATCAACATTAAATCCATCTATGGTAGCATACAACAACAGCCACGTATTATTATTGCTAATTGAGTTGGATCGCCTCTTATATCTTCCCTTTTGCTAAATTTATTAAACAAAATACTGTTTTCAAATAAAGCGCTTTATACAAATTCCAAAGAGCGATACCCGAGGGCCCTGAAGAAACGCCTCCGCACACAGTTTTTACACGCCCTTTAATTATTTCTTTATTTCAATATCAAACCCCATAAAACTTTAAAACATCTTTTTAATTAGGCGTGATTTTTAATCTAAAATCAAGTAGCGACCCCAGAACTGAAAAGGACATATCCCACCTTGTTCATTAGAGCATTTCCCACCTTGTTCATTAAAGTTCAGCTTGTCATACTGAAACCCACCAATTAGATTGCGTTCATTTTGTGGCAGTGAACCGAGCGAAGTCTCTCAACCTGCGGACCAATTTATTTTACAGTCGAAAGCTTCTCCCTAGACAATTTGGCCTTATAAGTACAATAATACATTTCGAAAATACATACGCGCAAAACATTTGAAATAAGTATAATATTTTCCATTATCGTTATTTGATGGTTTTATTGAACTACTGATTTATTGAAAAAAAATGACATCATTTGTTTCTAGATGACCAGCGGATCAGATGTTGGTTGCTATGCCACCAAAGTGGGCAGGATGTAGAGATTTCTGACTGTGTTGTCCATGATGTGATTGACGAATCTGTCAAAGGGCCCAATCATCACGGGCAAAAGGCCCAAACTGATGGCGATTGGCGCGTATCTGAAGACCCACTTGGGTATGTGTTTGAACTGCTTCAGGTACGCCCTCAGCATTCTGTAACAGGTATGCATAAAGAATAAGCAGAGAGTTTATTCATAGAAACAAGACACCAATCCCCCCTTCATCCTCCCCGCCCCAACCCCACCCCCCCCCCGAAATTTGTATTATGTTTTCTAAATGGAGAGGAGATTGGTTTGGTATAGCCTGGACGTACTTGACGTCTACAAAACGTCATTGCATTCACATATCACAATTAAAAATGTGTGTCTAAAAAATATGGTTGGGTTGGGGGGGGGTACGAAAATAATGTCATTCTTTCGGTAAGTATGTTTTTCTAATTAGATTCTGCGAGTAGATTTGAAATCTTTGCCAGGCTTTTTAAATCCTTTATATTAACTCGTGGTGTCTGATTTTATGTCGGAAAAACTTTGGATCGATTTTAAACCCACTTTGCCGTATGCTAGCGAGCTGAAATTTTGCAGGCAGACTCGTGCCGACGATCAAAATGATCTTTCAAAATTTCAGATCGATCGAATGTATTGTAATTAAATTAATGAATTTTAGATTATCTCTATGTATCTCTATGTAGAATGTTAATTTTTGTGCTAGAGTGTCGCGGTGCGTTTTATATTGAACAACCTTTTTAATATTTTCCTGTCGTGCGGTGCGGCGCTTATTAATTTGACGATACTTAAAAATATATTCCCGATCTGTAAATGTTTAAGCTAATCTGTCGCGCTGTGCGCATTATATTAAACTTGTTTTTATAACCCTTTTACCGTGTTCAAATCGAGATGAAATTTAGCAGGCAGATTGAAGTAGTTTTTTAATATAAATCCTTTATATATGAGACATAACTAAAGTTTTTATTTTTGGATTGTCGATGCGTATTATAATGAACAAACTTTTAGTTGTGTCTCGTAAATAAAGGATTTATAGTCAAAAACTTTGTTTTTTGCGTTTTTTTTAAATATTTTATTTTAATCATTTTTTTAGTAGTGAAAACGAACAATTTATTTTATGAACAATTTGTAAGCAATACTTTTGATCCATCAGTTGAAAATACGAGTTTATTATGTGAGTCGATACATTGTTATCTCCCCACTCTACATCTACATTATTTTACAAACCCCAACTCTTTTACATCTTCAGCGAATTCCTGAGGTTCTCTTTTCATTGAATTAATTATTTGATACTCCTCTGCCCCACAGTCATTGACATCCCCACAGCTTGCCAATAGTTACTCCGTTTTGGCAGCACTGAGAGGACGCAATACTTACCCACTAATGTGAAATGTTGTGAGAGTTGGCAGCAGAATTGTGGAGAAGGTTTCGAAGATGGCTGTATCCGTGGCCACTAGCAAACCATCGTACACACATGGCTGAAACTTCGGGGAAATATACAAATCGGATGTTTTAATTGTTCGAATCTTAGGATGTTATTTTTTTAAATTGTTTAGAATTGTTTAAATTGGATTGTATTGTTAAATAGTTTTATATAGTTAAATTGTTTAGTATTGTTAAATTTGAATTGTATTGTTACATTGTTTAGTTTTGTTGAATGTTTTGTATTTTCTTATCTTATCTATACAGACGCTCCTTCTATGCAGAAGATAATTGCGTCCACAGACCATGACAGATGATCTGTTGGCAAGTGATGCAGCGTTCACAGGCCACGGCTTTGTGGGTTCCACGCATTACCCAGCCGCCTAACTAGTGTTAGGTACCCATTCGGAGCTGGGTTACTCAGGGACGCCCTAGGCCCCGGGAACAAATCCTTGCCGTCACATGGATTCGAACCGTGACCATTGGTACGCCCAGTCGAGCGCGCTGCCACTCGACCACCGCGTCCATTTTGTATTGTTAAATTGTATAGTATTGTTACATTTTCCTAAAGGAAATAAGAGTAGATGGAGAAAATAAAAAGCAAAAATTGCAGATGGTGAGAAATACAGAAAGCCAGGCTTAAAGTTAGAAGAAGTTAAGGCTTGGACTAGGTGAGTAGCCAATGAAAAGAACAGAGAGACTCACGTGATCTAGACTCTTGTTCAGGGCGTGGCAGACGACGAAAGTTATGGCCACCGTTTTGAAGGAGTCCTGGAGCTCTTTGCAGAAACGGTACCTAATGGCTACACCTACAGCATAGCCGTAACCTGGGGAATAAACCCCATAGGTAGCATCGTGTGTAACTGTGCCAAGCCGCATATATTGGTAAGACAGTCTGGTGGGTAACACATCAGTGGATTACTTAACAGCTTGCGTCTTAAAAAGCGAGCACCCTTGAAAATCAGAATGGCCGCTATTAAACCCCGCCCCCCCCCACACACACACACACACAAATGCATTTGTCCAACAGAGGCACAAGGTTTTCCTGCACCAATATATGGGCTCAAAGTCACATGTATGCCATTTGTCTATATAGGAGCTAAAAGTCACACATATACCATGTACCTATATAGGAGCTAAAAGTCACATATATACCATGTACCTAAATAGCAGCTAAAAGTCACATATATACCATGAACCTATATAGAGGCTCAAAATCACTTGCATACAACCGACTTCATGCTTCTACATCTTAAAGAATCCGAATTATCAACCAACGTTTTAAAAGAAATTTAATTCACTTATTTTTATCGAGGATGAGAATGAAGGTTGTGAGAATAGAATTGTGCAGAGAGGAGTGTGTAGAGAGGAGTGTGTAGAGAGGAGTGTGTAGAGAGGAGTGTGTAGAGAGGAGTGTGTAGAGAGGAGTGTGCAGAGAGGAGTGTGTAGAGAGGAGTGTGCAGAGAGGAGTGTGCAAAAAGGAGTGTGCAGAGAGGAGTGTGTAGAGAGGAGTGTGTAGAGAGGAGTGTGTAGAGAGGAGTGTGCAGAGAGGAGTGTGTAGAGAGGAGTGTGTAGAGAGGAGTGTGTAGAGAGGAGTGTGTAGAGAGGAGTGTACAGAGAGGAGTGTACAGAGAGGAGTGTGAAGAGAGGAGTGTACAGAGAGGAGTGTGTAGAGAGGAGTGTGTAGAGAGGAGTGTGTAGAGAGGAGTGTGTAGAGAGGATTGTACAGAGAGGAGTGTGCAGAGAGGAGTGTGTAGAGAGGAGTGTGTAGAGAGGAGTGTACAGAGAGGAGTGTGAAGAGAGGAGTGTACAGAGAGGAGTGTGCAGAGAGGAGTGTGAAGAGAGGAGTGTGCAGAGAGGAGTGTGAAGAGAGGAGTGTGTAGAGAGGAGTGTGAAGAGAGGAGTGTGAATAGAGGAGTGTGAATAGAGGAGTGTGTAGAGAGGAGTGTGAAGAGAGGAGTGTGAATAGAGGAGTGTGTAGAGAGGAGAGTGCAGAGAGGAGTGTGAAGAGAGGAGTGTGTAGAGAGGAGTGTGTAGAGAGGAGTGTGTAGAGAGGAGTGTGAAGAGAGGAGTGTGAAGAGAGAAGTGTGAATAGAGGAGTGTGCAGAGAGGAGTGTGAAGAGAGGAGTGTGTAGAGAGGAGTGTGAAGAGAGGAGTGTGAATAGAGGAGTGTGTAGAGAGGAGTGTGCAGAGAGGAGTGTGAAGAGAGGAGTGTGTAGAGAGGAGTGTGTAGAGAGGAGTGTGTAGAGAGGAGTGTGTAGAGAGGAGTGTGTAGAGAGAAGTGTGTAGAGAGGAGTGTGTAGAGAGGAGTGTGAAGAGAGGAGTGTGAATAGAGGAGTGTGTAGAGAGGAGTGTGTAGAGAGGAGTGTGTAGAGAGGAGTATAAAGATGGGGTCAACATCGGGCATTACGGTCATCTACACCAGGGGTGGGTGAGCCGTTGCTACCAGAAAAGACCTGAGTTTTTCCTTGAAGTAAAAGAATTCATATTGAAAAAAAATAATATTTTTTATTTTGGGATTTGTGCAAAAATTAAATTTAATATGGGAGCTAATAATTGTAAGGAAAAAGTTTGCAAATGGTAGCTATTAAAAATTTTTTTCCACCACTAAAATTAATGGAAAGCAATGTGTATTATTTAAGACTTGACGTGCGGCTCTTTTCTTTTATAATGAAGGTGGCTTTTTTACAATTAAATACGTTTATTTTAAAAAGGTCACACTTGTAGCCTAGTTGTAAGGCAGGGGGGGTCAGCACCTATTGCATTTATAGTGAGGTAGGTCCAGGGGGGGTCAGCACCTATAGCATTTATAGTGAGGTAGGTCCAGTGGGGTCAGCACCTATAGCATTTATAGTGAGGAAGGTCCGGGGTCAGCACCTATAGCATTTATAGTGAGGTAGGTCCAGGGGGGTCAGCACCTATAGCATTTATAGTGAGGTATGTCCAGGGGGTCAGCACCTATAGCATTTATAGTGAGGTAGGTCCAGGGGGGTCAGCACCTATAGCATTTATAGTGAGGTAGGTCCAGGGGCTCAGCACCTATAGCATTTATAGTGAGGTAGGTCAAGGGGGGTCAGCACCTATAGCATTTATAGTGAGGTATGTCCAGGGGGGTCAGCACCTATAGCATTTATAGTGAGGTAGGTCCAGGGGGCCAGCACCTATAGCATTTATAGTGAGGTAGGTCTGGGCCATTAAGCTAAGGGGTTCTCAATTGCTGACTTACCTAAAGCCCGTAATGGGAACAAATTGAAGGGGTCACATCGACCAGCTGACATAGAGGCGATGAAGTCAATGAATGTGAATAGCGGGCTCCTGGCCGGCACAACACCTGACAGCTCGGACATCAGCTCGTCTGAAACAGATCCACATACGTCATACGGGTGGAGTTGAGTTAATTGTTAGCTTTTCAACGAGGTTTATCATGGACAGATATTCCTACTATCATTGGCTGTCTGACTGTTGCACCATATTATCTTATCTGTTACATAAGATTATTGCGTCATATACTTATCCATGGTTTATGTCTAGAATTTCATTTTTATAAGAGTTTTCAATGTTGATATGAGTGTTGGTTTTCTTGGTTTCCTCTGGCAACCCAGTCCACGTCCCAATTTCAGACTATTCCACGTCCGAATTCCGGACGGGAAGAAAGGGGATTTGTATGTTTTGTTATTGCTTATGGAATAAGAAAAGTGATTTTACTCCTATGTGAGGGTTGTATTAAGTTATCTTTTATTCAACTAATGGTGCTACTTTTGTCAGTTTTGAATATTCTCCAGTAATGAATCTGACAGCTTTAATTTCTTTTTTTAATTTGTTCTAGTTTACGACTAGGATGGTTAATAATAATTAATAATGGCAGACTCGGTCTGTCTGTTTTTCGTGGAAGCATCATCATTGACTAATCACTATAAATTATAAATGGTCAACTCGTGTGTCACTCACCTTGGTGTGGCAGTTGCTGCAAAGCAGACGCCAATTCTGGTATATCCTCCACACTACACATGGCTCCAACTGTTAACTGTCGATAAATTCAGACGATTTCGCCCTGTGAGCAGCTACACCCGTTGGTTTGTATTTATCCACAAAGTTATTATTGAATTTGTTGGTAAGCGCCAGGTCACATTCGACATGAGATGTTTTGCTGGAGAAGCTTGGACTGGAAACCTGAATGTGACTAATTGACTTGACCTCCCCCCAAAGGACAAAGTCACGGTTGGGGTGCTCCACGGACAGCAGTTCACTTGGGGCGTATGAAAATGTCCTGTTAAAAAAATAATATGGCTAACTATACTATAACATTTGAAGATATTGGATCTTGCTGAAGTTATTTCGTTTGTTCACTTGATGCTGTTTGGTATCGTAAATCAGCCATTATTTTCCCTCTATTTGTCTTCAAATGGGTGCGCATGTATACATCTTTGATGATGCGTAATTCTTTCAAAGGCGCTTCAAAATGATACAAGAACTTCAAGTATAGTGTCTCTCAATACAAAACAAAATTCTCACCTCAACAAGTCAACACAGGCACTTTGTTCAATGTTATGTTTAATTGAAATCTATCAAGTGCACTATCACAATTTCATATTGCAACAAATACCGGCAACAGAGTATTTTAATAACTTCGCTAAAATGGAACTGTCTCATGTGTTTAACTAGTCCAAGTCTTCAAACTGGGGTGGGGGGGGTGAATGCTTTAATGTGTTTTAATATGTGGTCCAAGTCTTCAAACTGGGGGGGGGATGCTTTAATGTGGTTTAATATGTGGTCCAAGTCTTAAAATTTGGCCCGAGTCTTTAAGCTGTTATCCAATTAATTTTTTTTAAATTTTAAGTTTAGCTTTTATGTTACCGTCTAAAATATTTTACGAAGACGCATCACTAGATGTCAACGTTTGAGTCTCAAAATTATGTCTAGCAGTATGAAAACATTGAGTGTGATGAAAGATAAAATAATTATAATCATTTACGCAAAAACTGTCCTTGAAAATTGATTTACATTAGTTATACAAAGAAGATATTATGAATTACAAATGTAGACATCCATGCAAGTGGACTAAACTAAAGATTGAATCATACAAAAATGGCTGGCTGGGATCAGGAGAGATTCGTTGAGAGTTGGGTGATTTCCCTTAGATTGAATTACAGTATCACAGTTGAGAAATTCAGAGATCATATTGAAATATATGTGCCACTCCGTGCACAAATCAACATACCTAAACAGGATACTTAAGTACTTGTGCTAGACCATTTAAAATCATATACAATATCTAATTTTATGCCAGGCATTTCTGCTCAGCATGCTATTGGTCATTCCACTACACCATTTATATTCATGAACAATTTCAGATTTGATTTCCCAGACATTTTGTACACAGCATGATACGGTCCAAATACAATCATAAAGAATGAAATTTTATGCAAGACGTTCTTTTTAAAGGTTTTGAAAACAGGTTCATTCTTTAAATGAAAACCATTTACGTTGGGATTAAGGTAACTGCCAAAATCAACAGTGATGTATGTAGGGCAATAATTAAAATTGATGAAATACAGATTTAAACACATTGAGTTTTCTTCTCAAACACCAGTACAAATGAAACAATAAAAATACTAGTTTATATTTATTTGTTTGTTTCTAACAAGGTGCATTGGGTTTTAGTCCATTAAGATAAGGAGCCATACATTTCTTGAATCTATATGGTAACAACTATTTAGTGTATGGTTTACACTTTATACCTCTTAAAAATGGGATAGAAATGTATTTTATAAGAAAAAATTGTAAGCCCATGCATACAATTTTACAAATTAGACAAAATAATACCAGCCTTGTGATGGGTTTTTACCAAGTCCAATTTGTTCCATTAAAACTGGAAGTTCTAAAATAATGAAATAATAGAAGTGAATTACATGTAATACTAAACTTAAGAAGCAACTATGGAGATGAGGCTAAACATAATTTTCAAATTGTTAAACAACAATTAAGTCACATAGTGCTTAGTTCTGTAATTGATAATTTAAGGCACCAAACATAATGAGGTTAAATGAATATTTACTTAAAACAAAGATAAGCATTAAAAATCTTTCAGCTACAGATCTTCTTCAGCCAAACATCTGGATAATTGTAGCCTAGAAATTTTAAAGTTTCAAAGTCTTTGATCTTTGAATCAGCATGAGTACAACCAATGTTCCCTCTAAGGTTCGTTGGTCTGTGTGCAAAGTAAAAAAAAACTTGTGTGCAAAGTTGCACAGCATCCATTTTTGTGTGCAATATTTTACTGAATTTGCTGCGAGGTAATTCAAAACTACTGTGCTGCGTCGGTCAGATATATGTATGGCCGCACAGCCTTGCAGCTTAAAGGGAATATTGAGTACAACTTCTAAGCTATGTAAAATGAAATAATGATTTTTCTATGTTAAGATAAAAAAAAATTTGCAGTAATATAAAATCTTTTCATAATGTCAAAAAGATAAAAAAGCTTTTCAAAACAAAGTTCCACTAATCAACTTCCGTTTATTTTGCACATTTATGACTTTATGAATCTAGTTTTATCTATTCTTTTAATGTAGACATAATTTTTTTAACAGTTTATAAAAAATACATTAATATAATATTCATGCAGTCTTTATATTGCCAATAATTATGAAATTAAGATATTTAGCTGCCCAGCTAGTTAACATGACAAGGTAAAATTAGTTGTTACCCTCCTAAAAGTCAACAAAATAAAATTAAAGTTTTTGTAGCGCTCATCTAATAATATGTGAATTGTGTTGCACTAATACTGGAGCATCAGGAGCAGTTATGTTCCAACAGCAGTTGCAGACATTGCTTGTTAAAGGATACTGTTTCTTTATACGTTCAACAAAAAAACAAAAATAATTTAAATCACATTTTAACACATTATGCATTGATTATTTCAAAACATGTTAAGATCTTGACTTCTTTGAGAAGCAGGACATACAAGTTAGAACATTTTATTTAATCTGGATATCAATCAATATGTTGAGTATTTTCATAGCAAAAACATGAAAAGGGATTATGTCATAAACAACTTTAAAGTAAGTCTATATAGTTGCGCTAATACAAACTTTTTCAATTAAATTACACTTCATGAAAAGAAGTAGTTGAAAAGCCAGCAAAAGAAATTAACAAGATGCCGCCTCTTAAACAGGTAAACTAGATTCATGTCAGAACCTTGAAAAAAATTTAACTGATAAACATTTTTATTGTGAAAGTGATGCTCAATTTTGAGATTTATTAACGATAGTAAAGCCTTCTGAAGGTGTTATCCATGAGGAAGTCAACACTTCGATCAATTGGCCTTACAATGAAAGGTATGCTTCCCAGGCCAATGGCTGCAACTGTCCATTTCCTGGCAGGGGGTGGCAATTTTTCAATCATGCTCAGTCCACTATTAGCTAACCAGCAAATGCGGTTAATGGTAAATCCAGGAATGATAACTGAAGCCAATCCTTGCCAGAGGAGGGTGTCACATGTTGCTATGGTTGCCCTTCTCCAACGTGCCTTCTCAGTTTGAAAGGGTTTCTGTACAAGAAAACATAGGAAACTATTATTAACTAGTTTTTGCTGTGGCGCCATGGCGCCTGCGGCACCCACTGTTTTTTAGGGCGCCAACCTTTTTCAAAAGCCCAACTAACTTGTCCTTGTATGATAAATACGTAATGTTAAACTTCCTGAAATGTACACAAAGTATTTTATAATACGGGTTGTAGGGCGCCGGCGCCCACTTGTTTTGGTCAAAAGCCCAAGTAACTTATCTTTTTATGATAAATATGAAATATATTTATATATTTTTTTACAGTGCTAATCACCACACGATTTTTTAACTAATTTTAGAAAGCAGCACACCAAATTACTGCACCAAAAAATAACTTTTTTCGAACGTCCGCATGAAAATAATAGTGTGGAGGGTGTTGACTGTTAATCTTGAAACCAAAATGATTATGATTTTTAAGTCTATATTTTCAATTTTTTAAAAAAGCAGAGAGATGTCCCTTAGCGTTATGCCACATTCATACATAATTGAGGGTAAATATATATATGATGACCTCATGACACGCGAAATAAATAATCACCAACTGGAGCCTCAGTTTTTTGGAAGACACGATGTCAAGGGACACTTCTCAACAAGTTGTCTCGTAATTAGGGCTGTCAATTTTGTTGAAAAAAGCTGCCCGGGTACCCGTCCAAAATTTGAACAGGTACCTGGGTTACCCATTCGAAATGCCTCAAAATTTTTGCTGTCATGCCCGCTATTAGCCTTTTACTTCTTTGTTTATAATGGAAATGCAAAATTAGATGTAATGAGTCAGTGATGTGAAAATGGTGACATTGAAATACTAATATAGTACAGTAATATAAAAACAATGAGAAGAGGGGTGCTAAAGTGAATTTTTTTTAGAGCTACACAAAGTCTTATAAAGGGCGGTAATAGCATGGCCGGGCTATTTCTAGTTTATAGCTGACAACTGTTGTAAAAAACCAAACTTTCCATTACCTTCACCTACTGAGTGGACCTATCCCCCAGCATTTATTTTTGTTATTATAGTGAAGATCACTCAACTATTAAAATATTATTTAAAAAAATAAAAAACAAGAATATAACAGGTGTGGTGGGGATAGGCGGCGTATTTCAAAGCCAAGGCCAAGGTCATTTCTAGCCCTTCCTTGTTATCGGCGTTGCGTTCTATTTTCCTTACTTGAACAATTCAAAGAACCAAAACCTTTTGTTTTAAATGATTTTTGTTTCATGTTCCAGGAAAATAAAAAGTGTATCAGAATACATTGTACTTTGTCCGGACTGTGTTTTATTTCTGTTTGACAGTTATTTCTTTTTTAAGCGTTTTCCTGTAAAACGTATTACACAGTATATATTTCAAACCAAAAGTTTTAGTTTGATAAATTATTTGCAAGCCGAAATGTGAACACAGAAGAGCCGCAGTTCGATCAACGTTGGTATATAGACATTGCAGTAACATTTTCACGGGTACCTAGGCGCAATTTTACTAGCCGGGTAATTGCTC
Source organism: Ampullaceana balthica (assembly GCA_944989445.1). Classification (NCBI taxonomy): domain Eukaryota; kingdom Metazoa; phylum Mollusca; class Gastropoda; family Lymnaeidae; genus Ampullaceana; species Ampullaceana balthica. The sequence continues at coordinate 92,899 of CALYLW010000655.1, read as the reverse complement.
GGGTACCCGTTGACAGGCCTACTTGTAATAGACCAAAGTTTTTGTTAAAAGTTACAAAATGTGATTTTTTTTTAATGTGTAATTTATCTTAAAACTTTACATCCTTAAAACTAAATTTGAAAATTTTAAAATTTTTTTGCAATGTTGTTTTTCAATCAGTCCCTTAACTGTGAATAAGCAAAACAATTTACAGTTGATATCACCCTTAACCTATTCAAATCTAAAGACCTATTTATCAGTTTCTTCAAGAGAGGCAGGATATATTTAGTGTTTCACAAAAACGTGTCAACTGTATCACTAAAAATGATGAATACTGCCAATTTATAAAAATAAAACCTTTATTTAAGACATGTACATACCAGCCTTAATGATTTTATAACATTACAGACTTACGAAATACTGGATATGGGTAAAAATTAGATCAACAATTTATAAACAACCATAAGTGGTGAATACCTGTAATCTTTTAGCATAACATTTCATTTATAAAATTATTCAAAAATGTATTAAGGGTCATTTTAAATAAAAAAATAATTTAATTGACTACAGAATTAATTTAATTTTTGACTACAGTTTAAAAACCTTTTAACTTTTAGGAATGTTCATAAAAGAAATAAAATAATTACGGTAAAATCTTTCTAACAAATTCAAAAAATTCAATATCCTATTTTAAAATTTTTAACTTACATTCCAAACCCGATAACCCTTGTCTATTGCATCAGCAATAACATAACCACTAGACACAGCATAGCTCAGCCACACAAACTTCACAGGGACAATCAATCGAAAGGCTTCACCAACTTCATTTGCATAACCTTTAAAAAAAAAGAAGAAAAAAAGGAATAAGCAAAAGAAATTTGTACTACACCTATTAGGTTTACTTATTAAACAAAAATAATTTATGTGCTGTATTTTTTAAATAATTATTTTATAAGAGCTTTATATTCATGTTAGGGGCCGTCCATAAATGACATCTCGCACCTAGGGGGGAGGGGGGGTCCACACAATTGTGATGATGTGTGACGAGGGGGAGAGGGGATGTTTGAGAAATATGACATGACATCAAAACTCACAACTTTAAATAAAAGTTCCATTTAAATATTTGAGTCCTTACAATTTATTTTATGACGTTTTACATGGTGTCACGCGTGGTACGATATTAGAGTGCAACCTTACACTATATACATACTTAAATGACAAAAAAGTGATTTGAAACATGCTCTTTTTCAAAAAGAAAATACAGCTTTTATTGGGGGGGGGGCCAATCTTTGTGACGTCATATTGGAGGGGGGTCTAAGTTTTTATGATGACATGTGATGAGGGGAAGAGGGGGATGAAAAATCTGCCAAAATCGTGTAACGTCATTTATGGACAGCCCCTTATTTAAAAACAGGTAGCCACCATCACCAAAAATATTTCTTAACTATACAGTAAAGTATAATATAATATCTATAAAAAGATAATTCAGAATAGAAAAATAGAAAGTATAAATTATTTTCATCTTAAATTCATTAACGTAAGCATGATGCATGCCATTATTTATGCTTTTGCTATTATAATTACATTTATGTGGTTATTGACGACGTTAAATTTAATGTAACTGTCTTTGATAGTGCCGCCAAAGGCTATAATATATATATATATACATGTATACTATACATATACATATATAATATATGTATTTTTATTATGACATAAGACAGTATCAGTAATCAGTAATTAAATCAGTAACTGTAATTAGTGAGTAAGTGAGTTTAGTTTTTGGTTCATTTTAGTGAGGAAGTGCAAGTACTGTTAGTGTAGTGTAAGTAAGTAAGAGTAAGTGAAATCTTAAAGTTAAAGTAAGTCTGAGTCAAAAAGTCAAAGTGTAATTTAGTGTAATTAGTGTAAAGTAAAGTAAATGTAAATGTAGGCTATAAAACTACTGTAGACTGTAGACAGTGTATAACTGTACTGTACTTGTACAGTACACCAGTCTGTGCTGTGTCACTCAGTATTATTATTTATTAGTATTAATGATAATTATGTACTAGTACTACTTTAATATGAAATGAAATATACAAATTTTTATTTCATACAAATCGTAAAATAGTAATTTTATTTCAACAAAAAAATAATGTTTTAATTTTAAAAAAGATTTCATAATAATAATTAATTTTATTAATGAAGTAAGTTTGAAAAAAATGTTTTTTTTTGATGACTTGAAATATAAAATGCGCTGAAATAAGTAATAAGGGATTACGTAATCCCTTATTTATTAGGCTTATTTCAGCGCATTTAAAATTTTTATAACAAAATAATATTTTAGTCATTGATAATAAGAGGCATAAGACTTCATAAGAGTCTACTCTAAGAGTAAGAGTAGTAAGAGTGTCATCAGTATCAGACATCAGTATCTAATTCTATTCTAAGTCTAAGTAACTAAGTTAGTAAGTTAAGTATAAAAGTAAGTATCTATCAAATTCAATCAGTCTCATTAAATTCATTAAAAGAAAATTAAATTTTAAATCCACTAATTATTATTTATTAACCAGCATATCGGAGAAGTGAATCTTTATAAACATCATATTCTCTATCTTCCCTGGGAAGCATAATTATTAATTATTTATTCTCAATCACTTTGATCTCAAACGTTACAAGTCAAATGCTGAAGTAGTTGCTAGTGCAACTCTAACGACCTTTAGAAAACGAAAATTAAAATTTATTTTGTTTGAACCGTGAAATTTAGAGTGCAGTCCCTTAAGAGTGCAAAAGCTCTAATTTTCCAAGACTAAACGAAAAAAAACGAAAATTTAATTTCTTTTGCGGCTAACCATCGGTATATTTTGGTATGACACCGGAAGTCGATCTATTGCTCTGGAACGTATCTTTGTTTACGAAGTAATCATATAGCGGGAAATCACAATCCATCATAATCATGGCAGATGAAAAGGTATTTTTGTATATTTTAGTTTTAAATATATTGAATTTTAACTTTTCTATTATTTTCAATCTCGATATATAACGGAAATAAGACTTTACTTTGCCTTACATATAATTTAAAACGCCCTTAGCAGTTACCAAAAAATCATAATAAATATATATTTATATAGGTTCAATAAAATTTAATTGCTATTGATATTTATTTATGCGTTTCTTTTTTTCAAAAAGTTTTTTGTCATCCTAAATTAACAGACTGAACAAACGGAACATGAAGAGCACGAGCCAGAGTCTCCAGAAATCCATTTTGAGCCTATTGTTAAGCTCTCCCTTGTGGAAATCAAGACAATGGAAGAAGATGAAGATGTCTTACTGAGTTTGTAAGTGTAAGACTAGTAATAGTAGTAAGAGTAAGACTTGCACAAATAGGGTTGCCAGATGTCCGGTTTTGTACCGGACTGTCCGGTATTATCGTTATTTGTCCAGTGGATAAATGGAAGCAATACCGGACATTTTACATTTAAATATTGTGCCATCGACAAAATTCGACTCTAGTGTCCGGTATTTTTGAGTCAGCCACCTGGCAACCCTATGCACAAATTGGCGTAAATTATCGTTATGCCAGACAGGCAAAAATAAGGTATTTTCTGGCTGCCACCTTATATTTATGTGTCATAGCAACAAAGATGACGGCCGGAAAAGTAGTGCAAATCGTGGTAATTGTTGTGGGGTGCAGATTCTTAACTAAACTATTATTAGTATTAGCCTATTTTAACAACCTGGCCATTTGGGAAAATCATAAATGTACAAAAAAAATGAAAGTTCTACTTGCATTTTATCCGTCCAAATAACGAAAATGGGGAAGATAAACATGAAATATGTACCGAACTGCTCCTTCCCAGAACAGGTTCTTCAGACACTTCAGTGACCTTTTGATTATTTCTGAATAATAAAGGTTAAAAATAAACTAAATAGTAAATAGTCCATTGTATTCCTTGCTCATAATTGTCTATACTACGGGATCCTGATTGTTTCCCATTATGTCGATATTTGCATGAGATCACAAAGCTGTAGATCAATCTGTAAGGGGAGATAGCAGTAAATACAAAAAAAACAAGGGAGGTAACTGCAAAATGGCAACCATAGCTTCAAAGTGATGTCACTAGCTCCGGTCGCCATCTTGTCCAGTACAAAGATAATCAGCCAAGATTGGTAATCAACTTCTGTACAGAGTATAGAAGAAATGTCTGTAATGTTTGATGGAGTGTCTGAAATACGGGACAGCATGGTTATTGGATGGTTTGGTCCAGATCATCATAACATTAATTAGTATGAATTCATATTTTGTGTTTTAAATCATAGAAACAGCCATTATCTTTAAAAATTGGCCTGCGGGTTAATTAAAGGGAGTTAAAAATGAAATGATTTAACTTATAAACAAAATCCTGTTAAGATTACAAATTACAATCTCTGTGTGCTAACTGCAGCCCAGATAACATCAAAGCAGAAGCACTATAATGTAAGCAATGAAAGACACCAATGAGTGTTATATTACCAATTAACTGCTACTCTGGTTTAAAATGTAAGCTTTTTTTTTAAAATGGAACTTTGCCTATTATTGGGTATTAACCGTCCGGTTATGGAATTTAATTTTTAACAGGAAATGTTGGGGGGGGGGTGTATGATAAATGTTTCAAGTTTTAGCCTATATAAAGTCCTTATTTATTTATCATGTATTTAGGAGAGCCAAACTTTTTCGCTATGATCACGATTCAGAACCAAAAGAATGGAAAGAACGAGGCACAGGAGAATGCAAAATTCTTAAACACAAAAAGACTGGACTAGCACGCATCCTCATGAGAAGAGATAAAACTCTGAAAATATGCGCCAATCACTACAGTATGTTGGCATAATCTTAAATATAGGGGTCTACCGATACGGCACCGATATCTGGATATCGGTAGCATGTAAAAGTCCGATATTGACGTCACCGATATTTCATAATAAGTGACATTTTGACCAAAACAAAAAACGGAAACAAAAAAACTATCATTTAGATTTACAATATCTCGACAAATTAATATATCGACCCCAATACCGGTATTGAAATAGTCAAAAGAGTCCTAGTATTAATATGTGCAGCCACGATACAGTGTGCCATGTGCTTTAATATTGTTTAGGCATCTGCCGATTTTCGTATACTCAGAAATACTGTGTAAATAGTGCCGATGCCAAGTATACCGTAATTGCTCTAATAAATGTATAACATGTAAGCATTATGTTCACGTAATTGCTCTAATAGCAAAGATGCACGCAGAATCGCAGATGTCTAAAACATTTAGTTTCGTATGGAATAACAAAATGTACAGTGTGAAGACTTGTTGTCATTGGCAACCATTCAACCTTCAGCCTCATTTTCACTCTATTACTATTGTACTTAGTTCTCATTGTTTTATTCATAAAAGGTGGCCGTGTGCAAAAGCCATTAAACTATTGGTTAGAATTAATAATTACTAGTCAAGGTTGAAGTTTCAAAAGGAGTACCTAATATGCTTATACATTTTTATAAAGGACGGTTCGTTTTGTTATGAGTCCTTTGTAGGACTGGAACTTGTAAACACATCGGAAACTTTGTTTCTGGAAGAAGAAAAAAATCTGTAATTTTGGAAAAACTGGATATCTGTAGAGTCCTTAATCACAAAATATAGATAATTACGACATTTTCGTGTGATAAATTTAAGAATGACGTCATCAAATATGACCGCTATTATTTTTGTCCTAACAATAAATACCCTATCGGCACTCATATCGGAAAAAAATATTGGTAATATCGGCAAACATGCATATCGGTAGTCCCCTAATATAAAAGATAAATAATTACGAGTGATAAATTTAAGAATGACGTCATCAAATATGACCGCTGGTTTTTGTCCTAACAAATACTCATATCGGCAAAAAGGCATATCGGTAGACCCCTACTTAAATATTTGTTTTCAATCTTACTATTTATCTGCTTGAGTTAGTTAATTCACAATGTTTCCATTGTCTTACCATTGCATTAATCAGATGAGTTATTTAAGATGTTTGAACTTAAGGCACGTTGTTTTTAAATTGTTTGATTTATAAAAATATTTTAGAATTATTTCACATTAATAGTTTCAGTTTTAACTCTTATATTATTCTTCCTGAGGAGTTAATTGTAATAAATTAAGGCTGATAAACACGGCTATTCATAATAATCACACTGACTACCCTAAATCATAAGATTAAGTGCCTCTTTCAAAAATATCCTTAACTGGGACATTTCTCTTCTTGTTTTGAAGTTGATCCCACAATGGAACTCAAACCCAACTGTGGTAGTGACAGAGCTTGGGTTTGGTCCACAACAGCTGACTTTGCAGATGAGGAACGCAAAGAGGAGGTGCTTGCTATCAGATTTGCTAATGCAGAAAGTGAGTCTGTTTATAGTTTACAAAGAGATGCACAGTTTTATTTTAGTTTTTGTGCCACTGAGTTATAATTAATAATTTTTATAAAAATCCTGGATTTCTCTATTTCTTGCAGAAAATTCCTGGAGTATGGTTTTGAATGTAACAAAAGAAATCTTTAATCATAAAGTTGTCTAAAATTCATCTATACCTTCAGTAAAGTTGAAATTAATTTTAATATATTAATTTTTATAGGCTAAATTTATCTATTGTAACACAAAAGCCAAAGTATATGGAGTTGGGAATGATTTAATGTAATATTTTCATTTTTTACTAATGGCAATCACTGACATTTTTTGTCTCTTAATTGAATATGGAAACGAAAAGATATGTTTAAGCCATACAACAGTTTTAACAAGTTATTTAGTGTTGTACTGATTAACTATTATTTCTCTACTGGACTAATTGGATTTCACTGCAGCTAAGTTTTTTTTTATTCTTTCGTTTTATTTGTGTACTATTTGTTCGTTGAGGTAGGCTCTTTGCCGAAACGTTCGCTGTTTTGTTACGTCCTGTCAGGGTAACTAAAACCCTGTTTATATTTTATACTGTTATAAATAAGCTTTGTTTATTTTACTCTTTGATTTTGACAGATGCTCAAAAGTTCAAGACTCAGTTTGATGAATCTGCTGCAGATATGAAAAAAGTTTTAAGAACAAAGACTGTTTTGGAGAGTGAGTTTATTTTTCATTGTTTCATAGTAGAGTAGGGGGTATATTAGTTTTTCAATTTATCGCTAGTAAAAAAGGTCGCATATAAAGTAGATTGAGCTGTATTGGATGGTGAAGTCTTTGATTATTAATCTTTTGATTACATTAAATCTCACCTAGACGTTATTTATTTTTTTTTAAAAATGTTTTGTCACAATTTTGTGACAGATTTTTAGCAAGTTAATTTTATGACATACATTTATTAATAACAATAATATATTATTACAATTATTTTCTTTTAAAATTTCTGTACTGGTAGACAGTACATCTTTAGCTGCCTGCTGGTACACATTTTTTGTAACTTTGGCATGATGTCCTCATCAAGTTTTCCTTTACTTTAAATTCCTTTTTCTGGCGCATTGTCAGTGTGTCCAAATCTTATTTCAGATGGAGAGGCTTATGCTGAAAAAAGTGATTCTGAAAAAACTGAGAAGGACACAGAAAAGCAATCCAGTGGAGACGGTGATGGTACGAGTGAGCTAGCTGGTCAGTTGAAGGATTTGAAAGTTCAAGACACAGTGAATGCCCCTGTGGAAAAATGTGTGGAGGGAAGCACTGAAACTGAGTGATATTTTGTGTGTGTTACTGAAGACCATTTTAAAAGTCACATTTTCTGCCTGGGTCTTAGTCATCTGTGTTGTATATTGTATTGGTTACACTGAGTACCCCCACCCACACGCTGCTGCTTCCCGTCTATCAGATTTAAGGGGTCCTATGGTTCCCTCTTTACTGTAGAAAGGGATATGTGCTGTGTGGTCTTATCGGTCAAAGATTATAAGAGCATGACGTGTTCATGATCCTACACTACATATTTTTAAGAAATGTCATGTTTGGGGATTGAGTATAAATGTTTTTAAATTAAAATTGCATTTTTTTATGAGGTTGATTTTATTTTAGTGTAAATACAAGAGCAATGTCCTTGTTTTTAATGATAGGTGTATTTATAAGCTTTGGTTTTCATCGTGTTGATCTTGGCTCCATCCTTTTTTAAAAAACAGTCTGTTTAAGATAATGTAAATGAAAAGATTTTACCATCTTCTTGGAATTATGAACATCCCTGTTGTTGTGGTGGCTACAGTGTAGCTGTTAAAGATATTTATTTTGTAATTATGATTAGTTGAGATGGATCTTTTATTTATATTGATTCAGGCATTGTTTTTACGACTTCAGAAACCCGGGGCACTGTGCTTGGTCCGAGCATTGTTTTACCACAGCATTTCTCTTTAAAAGATATAGTATATCGTACTGGTGCTGAAATGGAAGTGGCATTATGATGCATTTACTGGGTTGTAGTTTTTTTTTGTGTTGGTGGTGAGGGGAGTTTTTTCCCATCTTCTAATATGCTGCATAGAAATCTAGTTTTTCTTAATAGAAGCCTCATCTATTTTATAAAAATTGTTTTTAAGGATGTCAAAATAAAAAAATCGGTTGTGTTGATGACATGACCTGGAGGGAGGGGTATCCATAATATTTACCATAGCTATATAACAACACATAACTTGTACCCTTTGAGTTAGACTCGAATTTTGTTAGGGTTCTCTGGAGTCATTTTCCATCAAAATGTTTTAGTACCTATCAAAGTTATTTTTAAAAGTTTATTGAATTGCAAGTTTCAAATGGCTTAGTGGTCTTTTTAATTTCCGGTACCCTTAAGTATTAAATTCTTTTTAATTTATGTGAAATATGTAAATGCTGAGGTTACAGTTGTAGGGGACAACCAGATTAAAATTTAATAGTGTTGTTGGATTTTTTAACCACCTCAGTCCCTATTGCTGATAGGTTAAAAATGTGTGTAAGCAAATTGTGATTGTGTGGAAGTTTGTTGACTGAAATCATTGGTGGTAATGTGCTGTTTTATGGGTGTTATGTTTTCTAGTGGCATGGTGTAAGTCTTTGTCTTGTTAACAGGTACTTTAGCAGCCATGTCATATGACCAGTGTCATTTCAAAAATTTTAGAGAATGTGTCCCCTTTATTTTACAAGAAGTCAATTGTCACATTTTGTAAATAAAAATGAGCTGCATTGTGAAAGTTGTGTCTGCTTTCATATTCATTGGAATGATCTGTGTTTTTGTGCTACTTATAGTGGTAATGTGAGAGATCCAAAATCAATAGTAATAATACATGAATACCTGTGAAAAAATTGCAAGATGGTGGAGAAAGTTTTTCTAATTTTTTATTGAAATACATATAATTTAATTATGAGACACATTACTAAAATTGATAAAAGTTTAATTGCTGTGTCAAATAATTTTTTATGAATAAAAGACTAGGACTTGCATTGCTTTTGGCAGAATGGAATTATATTATGACTGGCTGACCCGTGGCATAGCAATCGCGGCTAATGATTTAGTGACAGGTGAAGACTTGCTGAAAGACAGTTGTCAAAATGGGGTGGGTTTGGGCAAACGACTGAGTGAATGAAAAGAAGGAACTCTGGAGAGACCCACGGTGTAGCATACGCCGCAGACTTGCTCATCATAGACAGTGCAAAGAACGGTTGGTGGGGGGGGGGTGAAAATACAGACACAAAAAGCAGCACTAAGTAAATAAAAAAAATAGCAAGTAAACGTAAAGACATGCACACTGAGGTTGGTTGTTACCTGCCTCCCATTTATTAACCGACGTTCACTCGCGTTGTTTTGTTTCTTCATGCTGTAGTTTATGTCCGTTCTTTCTCCACTTTCTTTGCACTCTCCATGAGCAAGTCTGCGGAGTATGCTACGCCGTGGGGCGTATAGTTTCATAATAATTATAGATCCTATTTTTACATTGTTCCCTTTTCAAAAATTAAAATAGAAGCATAAAACAATGACATCATATAATATTTGTATACAAAATCGATGGCAGCTCCACCTAACTTACAGACAACGGGAATCAATATACATAAGTAACTTATCCGTGTTTGATAAATACGAAATATTAAACTTGCTGAAATGTACATAAAGTATTTCATAATTATAAATCCTCAAATCCTATTTTTAAATCATATATAAATCGTTCCCTTTTCAAAAATAAAAGCATAAAACAATGACGTCATATAATATTTTTATACAAAATCGATCGCAGCGCCACCAATCGGCATTATTCCATACATACAGACAATAGGGGAATTATGTACATTAATATTACAATCCACTGGTTGTAGTTGAATTCTCCCTTTATAATTTATATATAATAATAACGTTTATAATATATGAGGTAATACCTGTGAATTTCAATAACGGAAACAATACTTTACATCATTGGTCCCTGCGGACCCCCGGGGGTCCCCGGGACCATTCAGGGGTCCGTTGAAAATTAAAATTGATTTGGGGGTCCCTGAACAACATCAGGGGTCCGCGCAAGGTTTAATATAAAATTGTGATCGATTTGGATCTTTATGGAAACTATAATTATAATAAGAAATGTGAATGCATTTTCTACTAATTCACTACGGTGTCCGGTGCTATTAATCATGGAAAACAACGTTGTTTAACCTAGAAAAGGAAATGGAGCTACAGTAATTTCCACATATATAACCAATCAATTTACTTGGTTTATTAAACAAGTTTGATGCCTAAAAAATGCGGAATTCCTATAAGTAGGTCAGGGGAAAAAAACAATTTTTTTAAACGTGAATAAACATGGGTTGTAAGGTTGATTAAATTCCGATGTGTCGGAAAGTTAAATTTATCTAAATTGTATCCTATTATGAATTAATTTTTTTTACAAAAGAGCTTTCCTGCAGCATTCCGTTGAAAAAGTTAATTATTATTTACAGTGGTTTGGTAAAACAGATAATAATAGATTGAGTGAGCCGAAGACAAAATGTCGATAATACAGTGTAGTTCAAAATTTGAAGTATGGCTAAATGTTTGGAAACAGAAAATAAATGTGAAACGTTAGTTACTGAATTAAAACAATTTTTTTTAAAGTTAAGGCTGTACCCTTGAATTTCTGGCATACTTAAAACAAGTTGTACTAAATCTATTTTCAGTACATTGTATCATTCATCGACATCATTTATTCACACAGAATCTTATTAAACGTTTGCATGGATTACCAAAGTTTGTCGTTAGAGCAGTCAATAAAATCAAAAGGAATGCCTTCAATGAGAGATTATTAGCTAAACATGAAGAAGACTTTAATCGTTAGTTATTCACTCAGAAGTACATTGGTTATCAAAAAGTGTACATTTGATTTGATTTGATACTCTCTCTGATTCAGCCTTGGATTTCCTAGAAGCAAAGACTATGATTTACGATACAATATAATGAACTCAAAAAATTGCACTGATTTAAATTTTATTGCACAAAATTTACAAGACTAATTTGAAAATACAAAGTGATTAAATTAAATTTAATCAAAAGTAAAAGCGTAATATCTGCGTTTGTTGCTAAGCTTTTTCTGTACACACAAAACTTGGGAAGAGGACAATGTTCTCAGTTTCCAAATCTTAGCTTTCAAAATTGCAAAGGAGATATAAAGATTCCGACGAGAAGGCTTGACAGAAAAGAGAGGCAGTGTCTGATGTTTCATATGAAAGGAAGACAACTTAGCTTTGACATACCGACACCACTGAGGACCCCCCACCCACACACACACACTTAACTCCCGCCACAGTGGGATGGGGGAGTAAGATTTTTCCTTTTAAAAAGTCACGCATGCAGCAAAGGGACGCGGATTCGTTACCCTTCTTCCAGCCACTCCTTTTTCTTGTCTAGGTCATTTTGGTCTCAAAATAGATGTTTACTTGGCACTACGGAGGAGGTTTCCGGAAATAGAATAACCCAAACGCCTTGGAAAGTTCGGCTAAGGAAAGTTGGAAGCCACAAAATCTTTGAGTTAAAGGAAATCTAAATAAGTATAAGTCATTGAATTTGGCTTGAACCTAACAATTAATTCGGTATAGGGAGGTTTTCGACTTACCGATGTCCGACTGTCATTATTTTTAAAAATTGCTAAACATTGTGTTCTCGGTTGGATAATAATTGGAAGGCAGACATGTTTAGTAGCCACACAAATTGCAAATCAGTTCATTGTATGGCGACTGTGTATTATTTTGAGAATTACGAGAAAATTGCTGAATATAAATTTTGGCCCTTTTAAATAACTGTTCTGAAAGACATAACATAACTATAGGAGTATTAATAATAATAATAATGTATGTATGGCATCTGTCCGTCTACGGAAGACGATATATTTATCTTTATTATTTGCAGCTCTTGGTGTGGCTGATGAGACCAATCCTTGAGTGGCAGTCTCTTCTGCATGACACACACACGAAAGCAGTGGGGCAGTGTTGCCTGGCCTTTCTCCTCGCTCTTTTCCCGACTGCTTCTGCACTAGTTTGCTCCTCTGCTCTTAGTGATCCTTCTTTCACTATAGCCCGCCACATGGACCTATCCTCTGCCAGGTTTTCCCAGTTATAATAATAATAAAATTGATTATTTATATAGCGCTGTATCCCAGTAAGGAACTGGGCTCACAGCGCTTTACATAAAAGAAATAACATACCTATAAGTATTAAATTAACTTTCATATCATAACAAACAAAAAAATTACAGTACATTATACATAAGCTAGTATATTAGGATTGGGGCTTTGACGTCATTCCACTTGTAGGATTATGAGCAGGTCAGCGCGGGACCGACTTGTAGGATTATGAGCAGGTCAGCTCGGGACCGACTTGTAGGATTATGAGCAGGTCAGCTCGGGACCGACTTGTAGGATTATGAGCAGGTCAGCTCGGGACCGACTTGTAGGATTATGAGCAGGTCAGCTCGGGACCGACTTGTAGGATTATGAGCAGGTCAGCTCGGGACCGACTTGTAGGATTATGAGCAGGTCAGCGCAGGGACCGACTAAATGTCATCATTGGTCTTGGTCAAAATAATAATATACCATGTCCCCTCCCGCCCCTCCAAATATTTAAGTAAGTAATGTTCTAAAAGTCAATCTAACTTGGCCAGATTGACTGGAGCGTTGAGATCATTTTTTTTTGTTGGGGGAGGGGGTTAGGGGGCGGACAAACCAGTGAGACAATTAACAAGAGTTAGTGCTGCCTAAGCTGTGGCCAGACATACCTCCGTCCATTAAATGGGGCAGAAAACTCTATTCTCCAGTTGTCTTAAAATTAAGGACAACTCTCAAGTCGTTGTTCAGCACTCACCATCATTAAATGGGGCAGAAAACTCTATTCTCCAGTTGTCTTAAAATTAAGGACAACTCTCAAGTCGTTGTTCAGCACTCACCATCAACGTCGGACAACTTGAAAAGGGACTGAACTCACAAGGTGAAACAATTTCTGGGGCGTGCACCGACCCCATGCCAGCCCTAACCACGCTCCTGGAGGCACCATTATTTTTATTGGAGAGGGAATAGACACAGGTGGCACCAAATATTCCCGAAAGGAAGGCCTTTATGGTATTGGGCCTCTGACGTAAACTATTTGATAAAACCAAAATGTTGTGGTTCATATAATTGGGCCTGGGCATCATCTTTCAACTTCCGGTTTGTGAGCGGTCACTATTTCTACTAGAGCTTAGTTTTCATATATTTGCCTAATCCAGGAAAACCAACACTTTATCAACATTTAAATCTCTAATAAAAATGCAGGACTAAACACAAACCATAGATAAGCGTAGGACGCAATAATCTTCTGTATAGAAGGAGCGTCTGTAAACAGATAAGATAAGATAACGTTTAATTTACTCATTGGTGCGATGAAAATATAAAATATAAAGACGCTTTCACATTTAATTTCACTGGATATTGTCGTGTATTGCCTTAATTTTGTGTAGCTACTAAATAGTAATGAGTCTTTTAAATATTCACTTCAAAATTCAATTCAAAATTTTACTTTAATCTATTAGCAACAAATGCTGTTGTTTTTTTATTGACACAAATTTTAGAGTAATTTTAAAAAAAATTATATCTGGTTAATGCGTCGTTCTTACCAGCAATAGTATTTAAAAGACGTCCGCAAAGACTGTGCATCTCTCCCACCCCTCCCCTCTTCTCCAAACTTGTATGCATGTCATTGTCAACATCTTCATTGCACCACTGAGATCGCTGGAGATATTCGTTCCTCGCCAACAAACACCCGTAAACAGAGGCGTCACTAGGGTTGGTGTCACCCGGGGCGGGAGCTCATGGTGTCACCCCTTCACGACTGAAGGGGCCGTCCATAAATGACGTCACGCGAGGTTGCCGATTTTTACCCCACCCTCCCCCAGCGTCATACTTTGTCACAAAAACTTAGACCCCACCCCTTTTTTTACAATATGACGTCACAAAGCTTTGACACTCCTCCCCCAAGCCGTATTTTCTCAATAAAAATTAGCATGTTGCAAATTATTTTTTGTCATTTAAATATGTATTTAGGGTAAGTCTGCACTGTAATATCGTAACACGCGTGAAGTCATTGAAAACGTAATTAAATAAATGGTAAACAATCAAATATTTAAGTGGAACTTTTATTTAAAGTTTCGCGTTTTCGATGTGACGTCACATTTCTTAAACAACCCCCTCCTCGTACCACATCGTCATCATTGACCCCCCCCCTCCTATGGCGGATTAAAGGGGGGGTGCTGAACGGGCTAAAGCCCCCAATAATTTAAGGGCCCCCGAACTTTTTATGAATTATAGTGTATAATAAAGATGCAGGCCATTATGTTTGTACGAATCCCTGAAAATGCCATCATATTTGCTGGGCCGCCACATTTAGCCACCAGGCTATTCTTCGTGAGAAGTGCATTGTAGCTCATTATGTGCAGTGCACAGCTCATTCCTTTAATTTGGTTGGGAAAAGAGCAGCATGTTGTCCTACTGCGGTCAGATTTTTTTGTCTCTTCTACAAAATCTTTATACCCCGACTTGTTGCATCTGCTCATCGTTGACAGGTACTTCAAAAACATATGAAATTGATACATGCTAACAAAGCCTTGTCTGACACAAGATGGTCAGCCTGACATTATGCTGTAAGGTCTGTTAATAGCTCATACCATGAGAATATCGCAGCACTGGAAGAATTAGCAACGAATGAAAAATCAACCACGTGACTGCCGACTTGAAGAAGAAGGATTTCTAAAGGAAATTGAACAACTGGAAGTCGCTATTTTACTTGAAATTTGGGAAACAATTTTAGAAAGGAAGTCTCTCATTGAGTTTGTTAAAAAATAGCATTCTTAATTTTATTCCTATGAAGACAAAGGAAAGGAAAAGTCCGTGGTAAAAACAGTGTAAACAATCTTCAATACTATCAAACAAAAAAGAAAGCGTCAGTTTGATAAAGGGACATCAACAAAACAGTATTCTCCTGGAGAAAAAAATTCAAAATTGAGGTATTTCTGGTAATCATTGACAAACTTTCTTAAGCCCTACAACATTGGTTTGGTGCATATAAATACATCCATGAGAAATTTGGCTTTCTTACAAACCTAACTGAGCTCAGCACTTTCGCCACCCGATGGGCAGCAGCCAAGTTAATGGAAGAACATTCAAGTGATTTCGAACAAGGGGTCGGGTAAATCCGAATCAACCGTTTCGTCCCCCTCAATTTACTAGCAACGCCATCGAGCGGTGCCGGTTTAGGGCCAGGAGCGCCAGTACTGATTTAGCAAAATGTGCCGCGAAGAACGCATTGGACGCCAGCTCTGAGGAAACCTTCCAGTTGGGGTTGCACCCTAGGTAGGTCTTTGATGATCCCCCGGTCTGCGGTGGTCCTAACCATGGAGACCCGTGTGCTTTGCCGGGATGGCGCCAAAGTGGTTGCGGGTCGTAGTAGGAAATTCCACCACCTCCTTGTGAGGGCAACTTAGTGGGAGGCATCTTCGACTGTATGTCCTGGATGTCCAGGTGCCGCTTCAGAAGCGACCGCTTTGGGGGGGGGGTTCCTCAGATGTTACGTCCCTTTGGTGGCCAGATGGCTAAAGGGGTCTTCCAGGAAGACCCATAAAGAGCACTAGGCTCGGGGCTTATGATTTTCTTCCACATGTATGTTTATGAGTGATTTCGAAGACTGCTTACCTTCAGAATTAGTCCAATTTTCAGAACTCTTAAAAAAGTTATTGTCCAGCCCCAGGCACAGGGTAAGGAAAAGGAATTAGCACAAAGCGAAACTCAAAAAACTTGCACAGAGCTAAAACTTTTGCTGCTTTTGAATGAGCTATATTTCACACAGTCCTTTACAAATGTACACATCGCACTTCGCATCTATCTTTCAATGATGACATCAAACTGCAGCTGAGAGCGATCCTTTTCAAAGTTGAAAAGAATATATAATGAGTTAGAATTTGCATGGGACGAAAAAGGCTGAATATGCTCAATCTAATGAGCATTGAAATGGAACTTGTAAGCTTACTCAGCTTTATTGACTTGATTGAAAACTTCGCTATTTGAAAAATTCGCAAACGAAAGTTGTAGGTTGAAATAATAATCAAACATATTTTTCAACAATTTTTGTTATTTCAAATAGAGAAAAGAATTCGTTACCTAATGAAATTTTTTTTTAAAATACGGAATAACGCGTAATACTATTCTTTATGGGGGCGCGTTCGTAAGCACTAAACAGCGTAAGTCGGGATGGGACCGTCGTAACCGGAGGACTACTTGTATATGCTTTCACGCCTTTAATAAATATATATATAATAAAAAATATTAACTCAAAGACATTGAAATCATAATTTTCCTCAAGAAAAACATCAACAAAGAAAACCCATCTTTTGATTTTTTTTGGTGGTGATAAAAATCGTATTCCCCCCCCACCCCACTGTAATGGAGGGAGTCGTGAGGTGGGATTCGTTCATGCTGTCGGTGTGTCCAAGCCCAAATGGCTTTATATCTTTTAAAACAGAAGACACTGCCTCTTTCATTCCAGCCTTTTTTAAATATCTCTCTGCTGCGACTATTTCTTTTCTTTTTTTCCTAATTTGTTTTAATGTTGTTCGTATGTTGGGACTGTTTTATTATTGCAAGTTAACTGATATTTTTTTAAATAAGAATTTTCGCGTTTAATGTATTTCATTGTATTTCTTAATTTCTTTCTAGATTAAAAAATTGTCATCTTTTGTTTTCTGACATAAAATCGTACACAGTAAAATTTTAGGCTCGGGTGTCACCCCCTGATGGGTGTCACCCGGGGCGGCCCGCCCCCCCTAGTGACGCCACTGCCCGTAAACATACAAGATGCCGGAGCTTCAGTACTGGTTATTTCTTGGCGTATACCGGATCTGGACATATGAATTATTTGATGTGTCTACGGTCACAAGTAGAATGTTAAAGATGTTTTTGGAGACATGTCGAATGTTAAATATTTTTTCAATTGAAAGATGAGACTGTATTCTGCACCGAGTCTAAAGACTTGTAAATAAAAGAAAGACTGTCTTTACACCCGTATGAGTCAGAAGGAGGCTATTTATAATCCGTTCGATTGTCTTTATTTTTTAACTTAATTATTAGTTTCAATTGGGTTTAACGCAAAACTGTGAACAACTTCAGCATTTCACAAACCAAGTCCAAAACATATTCTCATGTTTGTGTTTGTGCAATGATTAATACAGAAGTGTCTGTAACTGTAAGAAACAGAGCGGAACAACGATAAAATGAAGGCCATGTTACGACACGTGACATGAAAATCCTTTTCTAATAATAAAACAGGAGGTAAAAAATGTTTAAAAAACTCAAGTCGCACATGGAGGCGTACTGAGATTGTGAAAAGCAAGTTAATATTACTTTTTGCTTACTAAAAGGGGTCGTAAATGATTTGCGTATACTTTAAAATTCAGTAAGTTTAAATACCCTTCCTAATCTGATGTCATGTAATTATTGTAATTGAATGCTTGTTTCAAAGAGGTGGTTATCTGTTTCTTTCATTGGTCGTCATATGCTTATTTTATTTTTATTATTATTAACGTAACAACAACTACTATCATCATAATTATTACTACATTAGTATTTAAAAAATTGGTATATTTTAATTCGAGTTGTGAAAAGATGGTCACTCACTCTATCGTCTGTTCATCTCTGAGAGATACAGGACAAAATTAACCGGACTCATTGAATGACCTGCAGATACAGTCGTTGTTTCTAACATCTATTCGTTTAGCGTGTCCTCTACTCAGTGCTCCCTGCTCTGTGACCTCTGCTAAGTGCTTTCTGCTCTGTGCTCTCGCTTCTGTGTCCTCTGCCCTTTGCCCTCTGCTCTGTGCCCTCTACTCAGTGCCCTCTGCTCTGTGCCCTCTTATCTGTGCCCTCTGCTCTGTGCACTCTACTCTGTGCTCTCTGATCTGTGCCCTCTACTCTGTGCTCCCTGCTATGTGCCCTCTGTTCTATTCCCTCCGCTCTGTGCCCTCTGCTCTGTGCTATCTGAGTTTCACGCCACTGATACAAGGCTTGCGCTGGGGTTGAACTCCGGCCCTCCAGCTTAGGATGGCTTGGGTTACATGTCCCTGGTCATACTCTCTATAGATAAACATTCACGTGGAACAGGAGAATCTTGCCACTGGGCTCTAGTCTGGTGAGGATAAGTCAAAGTGACACATAAGTTACAATTCAAGAGGAGTAAGCAAGTGCAATACGTTAAATAAGCACGCATCTTTTGTGGGTGCAGACGTAGACAATACTTTCCAATGTGTTATCCAAAATCAGCACAATTGTTTCATTAAGAATAGTGTTCAGATGAGCAAGAAATTTGTTTACACTAGCCACGATGCGATCAACACCATTGTTTACTTCAGATTTCACATTGCTTATCTGGGCAAGACTGGACAGCGTCCTTCGAATAATTCAAACTGAAAGCCTTTAAATATTTCACTAATTATACAGAGTCACGTCACAAAACACTTCAATAAAAGGGAACACAGCCCTAGGGCTCCATCGACCTGGCCACTAGAGACTAGAGAGATTCGGTCCTATACCAACATCCATCGTCCGTTGGAACTTAGAGAAGAAACTGATTTATGAAGCATTGTTACCACATGGCATGAATGTTGAGTTATAATTCAGATTTTAAAATTGTTTTCCTCTTCTACCATTCACAACTAATCACCGTGGGCTTATTTCTCCTCTCTTTCGTCCTGTTATTACATTCTCTTAACTAGCAAAGGTCGATACTGTTTTTTTTCTTGTTCACTTGGATTCTGTAAGGCAGCAAAGCGCTAAAAGAAAATTTAAGATTTAATCCCCGCAGTCGAAGGCTTCCTGTCGGCACGTTATTTATTCCTTTATTTATTTGAGCAGAGGCGTAACTGGGTTTTCCACGCCCTTGGCTAATTTTGCGCCCTTGACAATTATAATCCAAAAGGTAGGAAAATACTAAATTTGAATAAATTGAAGGATTAGCCTCCGGAGCCCTTGGCCACTGCCCCGATGCCAAGTCGTTGTTATTCCTCTGTATTTGAGTCCTTTTTTTGGGGGGGGGAGGGTCTGGGAGGGTGGAAGGAGTTTAGGTTTCCGATGCTTTATTTATTGTTTCCTTATTCCCAAGCCGGCCTAAACTCGTGGCAGGTAGCCAGCATTAACTCGTGACATGTACCAAAAGAAGAAACAGGAAAATAAAAAGAATAATTGGGCAGTAGTCGCCTCGGATTTGTTTTGGGGAAAAAGGTGTGGGGGAGGGTCCTTACAACCTTATCTTCTATGTTCCGGGTCAACGAATTTGATAGGAGGTACATTCTGCATAAGTCGGGCCCAACATAATTTCTTATCACATTTTTTTAAACTGCGCGATTGTAATACAGAGAACAAGAAAAGCGGGGTAAAGTTCAATTCCGGGATTTTCCGATGTTTTCTTTGATTGCACCTTCTACCCGGACTGTTATGTGATGTCAAGACGTTTAGTTACACATGCAGGGCTTTCCCGTGCCCAGATATTGGACCTTTCAATGGGAGTGAAAGAAATTAAAAATGAAAGAGAATTCAAGTAGGGTATTAGATAAATCATGTGATAGGTTCTCCTGCCTGCTATTTATAGATGCGAGTGCTGCTGTTAAAATAGAAGGAGTTCTTTGGTGTTCAGAACGGATTAACTAATTCGATACTATGCTGTGACTTGGTGCTGGATCAGAAAAAACTTCCTGTAACGGTGGCGCTCAGGAAACACATCATGCTAAGGACCTGTGGACATACGTATGTAACATTAACATAGTGTTGTAACTGTTGGTCATAGTGTTGTAACTGTTGGTCATAGTGTTGTAACTGTTGGTCATAGTGTTGTAACTGTTGGTCATAGTGTTGTAACTGTTGGTCATAGTGTTGTAACTGTTGGTCATCTGGGTAGCCTCAAGTGTGTTTGCCGAATTAATCGTTATATACATATCTCTCTCTCTCTCTCTCTCTCTCTCTCTCTCTCCTCCTCTCTCTCTCTCTCTCTCTCTCTCTCCTCCCTCTCTCTCTCTCCCCCCCCTCTCTCTCTCTCTGTGTGTGTATGTGTCTCCGAAATGTTATTTAAATATTTACTTCAGCGTGGAAAATTATCTTTAATCATCACTCCCATTAGTGATGAGTGTACCTTAGTTCGTAATCATTGCAATATTCAGACTTGTTAACAACAGGCCAAACACCCATAATAATAATAATATTGTTTACATTTTGAGAGAGTTGTTATTTAAGCTGGCCTGGCACCACCACCCTCCCCCCTTTTCCCAATGAATCATGAAACTTCAAATAATTGTAATAGGTGAAAGCATAACGTGTGCTCCCAATGCCACCCCCCCCCCACAAATAGCCAGCTATCTCATTCAAAAGTTGAAGTTTGATTTATTAATAGCTTTGAGATAATTTGTGGAACTGAAGTCCTGGTTCATTCTTATTTTATGAACTCTTGGACAAACACACTTTGGTTACAACAGAAGACGGTCTCCATAATAAAGTCACATTCAAGTTGATCTATCTCATAAGGTCATTGTGGCTTAACGAGAAGTTCAGACCTTCGTCATGATAATCAAGTTACTGACCCATATCAGCGGAATGAAAGTAATGTCGAGTTATCTTCAGGTTGAACTTTAACCTTGATTACGTCATCTTGTGAGTTAAGTCCTCATTCAAATCGTCCGACAGCGGATGTGTGTATTGAACAAACAGAACCGATTGTTTACATTGGAAAGTTCGATATGAAGAGAGGGACCTACAGGGATTCCTAATCTGTTTTTTATGCTGCCAACACAAAATAGGACTTAATTACCTTTCAAAATCAGAACCATTCCGAGAAGTAGTAAATGGAACAACACTTTTTAATACGCATGAGGTAAGAGTGTCCTTCCTTCTACGAACTCACCTTGTGCCATCTAGTGTGCTTCAAGCTACTCTTCAACAAGATCTAAACCAGTGGTTCTACATTTTTAATTTGTTTGGGGAGCTGATAAGAGCCTTAATTTGGCAGTTGACGTTAAATTGGTTTAAGCAATTATTCACTATTTATCTTCACCATTACATTTTATCACAAATGTCCTTCTCCCCTCCCCGACCCTAAGGGATAGTAAGACACAAAACTGTAAAATAAAACGTTTTTAAATCTAAATCCTGATTAAAATAATTCTAAACCAAACACGAGTATTAAAGTGAGATACGTCTAAGTGTGATCTTAAATACATGCAGCAAAGCAGAGAGTAAAAAGTCCCTGTCAATGTCAGATACTGATTTGGTTAAAATAGAAATGTGTGATGACGTTTATTCCCAACTACTTCCTTATCAAATTACAATGGAAACGTGCTGTCTAGCACTACCTGGATTTCAAACTGTTTGGAAGAGACATTAGACAGCTGACTTGAAGACGTCCCCAATCACGAGTGCTTACTGCATTCTGCAATGTTGTTCTTTACAACAAAGTTGTTTGACAAATTGATCAGGAAAAAGACTGATATACTTATAAATGATTCTGTCAAATTGAAACTATTCATTTTGTCAAAGTGGAACTTTTCTTCGTAATATCAACACAAATAAGAACAGCTTGCGTGGGGTGATGCAGTGTATAGATAAAGTTGGCGTTTGGCTTTGATGAAATACCCGGACCTTGAAGATAAACCATCGGCCAGTCCCGAATGATAACAGCTCACAGAAAACAAACTGGACCTTCGAGTCTGTCTCGTTATATTTCTCAGATTTCAAAAAGACTTGAGATTCGGCTTTTACAACCAGGATTCAACAGTTAAAAGGTGTGACGTCACATTTTAAAACCTTACATCACAGGCTGTCAAGCTTTCCCCTCCAATCCTCCCCCTCCCAGCCGCGACTTTCTGTAGCGTATATGGAAGTTCTTGAAGTTTTGGTAGTTCGGGTTCTCCTAATTTGTTCTTGACGTTTTGTTACCCAGGTTCTCAACAAGGTATAACCTCGACAAGTGCCCTGGCGAAGAAATGATCGATTTATTAGCAGTCGCCTTAAAAATCTCAGTTTTTTTCTGAAAGTGTGTTTAACTTGATTTTTTTTGGCGGCCAACATTGGCTTCATCTCCATACTTATCCTAAATTGTGGGGGGGGGGAGGGTTGGGGGGGGGGCAATTATAAATTTCTATATTCCATATTCTATATTCTTTCACTCGCTTCTAAATTTACGGACAGATACGTGGGATAAGTAACGGGGGAGGGTGGGTATGAGTGAAAAATGGTTTCATTATATTGACGTCATTTCTTGGTTGCCCCTCAAGGTAGTCGTATTAACGCCATCAACTGTAGGTCGTATAATAGACTAGTTTGTGTTTGAGTCACATTGATACTCGTGTGTGCTGCAATCAGTTTTATATGGCCTGATAACAGCAGAGATTGCACAGACATAGCAGTGCGTCTAACGGCTGCGATAGCAAAGTATATGCTCTGGAGAAATAATTGATCTATTAGCCCTATCTAATACTCGCTTTGTGAAACAATTGTTCTATTAGGTCTATCTAATACTTGCTTTGTGACCTTGTTCTTGGGTTGTGAAATGGATTTTGTTTTTAAATTCTCTGGGGAAAAAATGAGACAATCATCCAATTAGGTATTAATCACACGTAAGTATTTGCTGTATTTGCTGTATTCGTCTGGTTTAAAAATCTTCACCACAATGAATGTATCTCAGCGACACTGGTATGTGCCTATTCGTTTATATAAAGGGCCAGCGTTTTCGGCGAACAGCCTGGGATTTTAAATTTTATTATTATTAAATTGTATTTTATTTTGAGGGGTGTGGGCAAGGGGTGAATGTCTTAAACTAAAATAGCAGCACGAATTCTAGCTACCCCACTGCTCAGAGGCTATGGGATCTTTTTAAAAATACCCCCCCCCTTTTTTCCAAATCAATATTCTTAGAAGTTTAAGTTGAATCTGACTGGTAAAAAAAATTTACGTGATATATGTGTAATATATATATAATGCTGAATATTAATAGCATAACTTTTTTAAAAACCTAAATTGGTTATCTTAAAACCCACAGATTAAGTCAGACAAGAGGATTAATCTCCAAGGAAACGTGTCAACAGTACGTGAGATTTTCATAGACGGAACTCATTGGGTCAGCAGTAAAAACAAGGAGAACACAATTTAAACATTTAAAAAAGTAACAAGGGAAGAAAGCGGCCTATAAGAAGTTGTAATGTTTAAAGGGGAGATCAGTCTGTAAATATAAAGTCTCAATATCATCGAGTACTCACTTCAGATACGTCATGGATTTTGTTAAAAGTAAATTAATCTGAAGTATTTTTAAAAAAAGAGTTTAAAATTCTGCTGAAATGGCGGGAGAGAATATGCCCCTACTTCCTGGAGGTGCCGACTCTGACGGTAACAGAGGCGTATCTATTTGTTGCTGCCCATGTCTAAGGGGTAAGTAAATTCTGTTTTTTAAGAACGGGGCTTAATTGGCGGTCATCTTTTTTTCCTCGTGTGTAAATTGAACACATTTTTATGACGTTCTTCGAATCGGAGAGAAATGGACATGGACAGCTCCATACAGCCCCGACAGAACCTCACAAGGCAACCAACCAGAGGGGCAACCAACCAGATGGGCAACCAACTAGAGGGGCAACCAACCAGAGGGGCAACCAACCAGAGGGGCAACCAACCAGAGGGCAATAAGGAAAGCAAAGTTCAAGGTCTTCATACATTCCAAAATATTCATCGAGCTGCAACAAACCGGCAGGGTAGTTGGAAAACACAAATATTATAGACCCGAAACAAAACAAAAATAAAGAACAAATAACGACACAAACAAGACAGCAACATTTTCATGGGCTTCTTTGACCAGTCAATTTTTAAAAATAAAACTCTTTACACACCTTGATTTTTTAAATATTTATCATGTTTTTCCTAGTGATCTTTCTGAGATGAGAACACCCTTAGAAATTCATGTTTAAAATTAATTGTGTTTATATCAACTGGTAGGGTAATGCCAGAGGCTTCATATAAATTAATTGTGTTTATATCAACTGGTAGGGTAATGCCAGAGGATTCATATAAATTAATTGTGTTTATATCAACTGGTAGGGTAATTGCCAGAGGCTTCATATAAATTAATTGTGTTTATATCAACTGGTAGGGTAATGCCAGAGGATTCATATAATTTTAGTTTCAAAACATTTAGTTTTAAAGTTACTTAGTTGTGGGTAAAATATTGCATCATTTTAACATGAAATTATGAAAAGTTATTTTAGACAATCAGATAGATCCTAAAAAAGAAAAAACAAAATGGAAGTTATTCGTATAATAAGTTTTTTTAAAAAGAAAGATGAGTAGATCCATGGCATTATTTAAATAAGATCTGTAAATTTGTGAAACATAAAAATTTGAAGGGTGATAATATCAAGGTGTACACACAATCACTGAAGCTAAAGATCCTTTGTGGGCAGTATTGCGCAACATATTGTCATGGGGGGAGGCATATGTTGTTTGGGCTTCTTTGGTGCGCTGTCAGGGGTATGAGAATCACTGTAGGTGAATGGTGTTGGCTTAGTAAACACTACTCAGGGGTATGAGAATCACTGTGGGTGAATGGTGTTGACTTAGTAAACACTAGTCACGGGTATGAGAATCACTGTGGGTGAATGGTGTTGAATTAGTAAACACTAGTCACGGGTATGAGAATCACTGTGGGTGAATGGTGTTGACTTAGTGAACACTAGTCACGGGTATGAGAATCACTGTGGGTGAATGAGGTTGACTTAGTGAACACTAGTCAGGGGTATGAGAATCACTGTGGGTGAATGAGGTTGACTTAGTGAACACTAGTCAGGGGTATGAGAATCACTGTGGGTGAATGGTGTTGACTTAGTAAACACTAGTCACGGGTATGAGAATCACTGTGGGTGAATGGTGTTGACTTAGTGAACACTAGTCACGGGTATGCTGTTTTATTGAACTGTTGGTCACATGCGTGTGTGGACAGAGGACATGCGAGAGATCAAAGAGAGACCAGTAGTGTAGCATAATAGTGCGCACCAGACTATTGTGCGTCGCACAAAGCTTGACACCTGTACTAATGAGACCTGTACTAGAATATGCATCTTCTGTATGGGACCCATCCACCAAAGAAAACATTGATAAAGTAGAAAAAATCCAAAAAAGATCTGCCAGATTCATTACTGGAAAATATTCAAAACTGACTAGAATAACACCATTAGTTAAATCAAATACAAAATACACAAACAAATTGTGCAATGAAAACAATAAATTTGAGCTTTATTTTTAGACTGATACGACAGTAAACGTTTCGGCTAATGCCTTCATCAGTACAACATAAAATACATTCTTACAATACTTACATAAGTAATAATAATATTCTTAAAACATATTGTATTTTAAAATATTTATGTTAAATAAAAAGAAAGGAAAAACAAAAACAAACATGGACACAGGATATAGCAAAAAGGGGGAAGTATCCAAAGTTACAGTAAAAACCACAACGGGAACAAGATTATGCAGTTAAGTAAAATTATGAATTTGGTTAATTCCATATGGAGCCAACGTACCAAATCTTTTTATGAGTCTATTTTCCATGTGGACTCTATCATGGGTATTGCTTGCATATAAAATACCAGTTACTGCAATATCTGATATGCCGTTATGGTCAACACTGTTAAAATGTTTAGAAACAGGACATTGAGCCTGTTTATTTATATTATACAGGTGTTCTCTAAACCGATCTCCAAGACGACGACTAGTCTCACCCACGTAAATTTTATTACACCTCTTGCAAAGAATTGCATAAATCACGTTGCGACTTGTGCAAGTGAATCCATCTTTTATTAAGAATTTTTCAAGAGGGAAAGAAATGTTGTTAATTTCCATCACATATGGACAAGTATTGCAACGGTTACGGTTGCAACCTTTTGTTCCAATATGTGCTTTCATTGTGGGAAGGTGACTTCTTACAAGAATATCTCTGAGGCTTCTATCTCTCCGGAAAGCAAAAAGAGGAGGTTTTTTGAAGACCTGCTGAGTTAGAGGGTCAGCCACAAGGATTGGTCGGTTTTTGAGAATCACCTGGCGGGCTTTAAAATTATGAGGATGAAAAGTTAAAATAAATTTTGATCGATCACATTGATCAGAAACAGATGATTTAAATGTATCCTGTCTGGTCATGCCTTTAATTCGATTGACAGTGGATATTAAAACTGTTTCCGGGTATGACCTTCTTCGAAAAAAATCCAGCATTTCATTACTTTTCTCCAAAAAGTCTGCCTCATCACTGCAGAGTCTTTTAAGTCTAAATAGTTGCGAAAATGGGCTAGAGCTCTTACAAGATTCAGGATGGGACGATGAATACATAAGGAAACTATGGCTGTCTGTAGACTTGTAAAAAATTGATGTGGATATTTTATTTTCTTTCAATTTAATTTGTATATCCAAAAAATTAACAGCACTTCTATGGATTGTTGAAGTAAATTTGATCGAAGAATGGAAGTTACCGACGAAGTCAATAAAACTTTGCAATTGTTGCATGTTCATTTTTGTAATTCCAATGCAATCGTCAATGTATCTCCTGTAGTACTCTGGAGAGATACCTTTGTAATTTTCACTCCATAGGTGTTCCAAATGGCCCATAAATATGCATGCATAACTTGGTCCCATTTTCGTTCCCATAGCAACTCCACTAATTTGATCATGCCGATGGCCTCTCTGCAATCTCATTTTTTCTCAACAAGAAGGCAAATCTCAAGATCCCCGCAAGTGCCATACTACGATTAACTGAGCTGGTCCTAAATTTAAACTCGTTTGAGTTCAACGGACAGTTTTTTGATCAAATTAGTGGAGTTGCTTTTACCCTAGGTCCTAGACAGTCACGGGACCAAGTCTGCTATCAATACACATTTGTAGTCACACTTCACAACTACCGAAATCTCAACAGTTGTGACCATTCTCTAATTACTACATTAGAAGTACAAAATAGATGATGACAACATCAAAGAATTTTGATTCCGACTCCCCCGGCGCCCAAGTTTAACGAACACACACACAACAAATGCGTCTGTTTTTATTGATATTTATATATTTTAATAATTAAAGAGAGCAGAAGTGTCTAAGATATTTTATATAAAAACAAATAGAAGCGATAATTTACTCGGACATCTCACAAAAGATATGTTTCCGCTGGGGCTTGAACCCAGGACCTTCCGCGTGTTAGGCGGATGTGATAACCACTACACTACGGAAACTACACTGTTGTACGAGTGATATAGAATAAGAGTAATATTTAAAATCTCTAGCATGTCTTAAAAGAAAATATGGATACAGATCTTAAGTATTACTTTTTACTAGTACTAGCTTTTATTTAAATTTATGCCATTTTTATATTTATATAAAATAAAATTAATATTTAGAATAAGTTAATTATTTACTTTACACAAGACTTAATGATAAATGATACTAATATTAATATAAGCATTTTATTTTAATTTATTTTGAAAAAAAAATATTATTTATTTGTGTGGTTTTTTTTTAAAACTAGAATAAATATTTATTTTCAACTTTCTCAAACTTAAAACCAAACAAATATGTTGCACTGTTGGCAGTGAGTGTGACAAAACCATATTAGGCATATTCATATGGCCTTATGGCGCTTGCTGAAATTTTAATATTGATTTTTTTAAAAACTGTTATTGTTGTTTGCGTTTTTTTGGGGGTCGGGTTGGGGTGGGGGACGCACAACAAAAAAAAAGAAAACAACCATTTACTGGGATTGTATAATTTCCGATATATATTATTTTATCTACTTTAATTTGTGTGGGATCCAGTTCTTGAAATAAATAATGACAACAGCTATGGGGCCGTACATAAATGGACGTCATGCGCCTGAATCACGCATTTTCAATGCTTTGTGACGTCATATTGGAGGGGGTCTACGTTTTTGTGACGACGTGTGAGTATGGGGGGGGGGAGGTGGGTTAAAAACGGCCAAAATCGCATGACGTCATTTATGGACGGCCTCAATAACTAATACATTTATTATAAAAATATCACTGTAACTGCGTTGTGCTGAACAGTGGTTCTCACCCTTTCGCAGACACCATTTGATTTGTAGAATTTATGAATAAAATTATGAGTGCTAGTGCTAAGATGAAAATGTCTTTTGAAAATTATTTTTAAATATACGTTACAGTTACAGTTTACAGATGTTCTTTCCATACAGACGAATATTGTGTCCTACGTTCTTTATATACACACATATGCATACATTGTATTAAGTGTATAACGTATTGACCATGCCGTCCATGCTGGCCTGTGCGGCATTCACAGGCCACGGCATACGAGAGGATTGGTTCACCGACATAACGGCCCCGACAAAACGGCCCCGGACTAATAGATGGACTAAAAGTAAAATGTCCAATCAAATATTAAATTCGTATTTTTACTCACCTATTCAGTGTCAGGTTTTGCTAATAATAAACAATAATAATGACATCACAACAATGAATTTAATAGCCTTTAGGCGAAATGGTACCAATCGCGGCTGTTTGTTGACAAGAAACAATATAATAACGTCACAAGATATAATTTTACAATTTTACCACTGTAAGGGTGAAAAAGTTGACAAAAGCCTTAAAATGAAGAAAAAAAGTTTTTGTTGAAAAATGTTAACAATTTGTCTGGGGCCGTTTTGACCGGGGCCGTTATGTCTGGGCCGTTTTGTCGGGGCCGTTTTGTCCGGGGCCGTTTTGACGGGTCACCGAGAGGATTGTATCCTGCCACCTTTTATATGTCATAAAATATGTTATTTTTTTAAATTTTGTTTTAACTTTATTGTGTGGCACAATCCACCAACCTTTAATACGGCCTTAAATATGTTTATTAAAATAATTTGTTTTAACTTTATGTATCAAAGAAGCTTTTTTAAACCTATGCGAATAGGCTAAATTATGTGCACACAAATGTATGATTATGAAATGCTAACATATTTTTTTTAAAGGTCGCTCCAAATCCAGGTCAAAGGTCGCGCTTATTGAACTCAACATGACTGTAGTGGGAAAAGAAAACAGCGGCAAAACAAGTCTGATCTACAGATTCACAAGGGGTTGCCTGCCCGAAGAAACAACGAGAACCATCATAGACACTGATGGGGTAGACATCTCGAGGCGAGGCAAGAAGGTAGCTCGGGGTTTTCTGGATATTAAGGGTAGTAAGTGTCGTAGCCAGGGTTGCTGTTGCCCAGAGCGCGTTGTAAAGCCACGAGCCGCATATGTTGACGCCCCTTGAGGTTGAAATATGCCTCCTATAGAGCAGTGCTTCTCAAACTTTTAAAATGGCTGACTGGCAGGAATTTTTTCCATTTCACCAGGGACCGGTGCACTATTTTCCCCACACTGACAATTTTTTCTGTCCTTTTTTTGAGAACTTCTGCGGACCGGCGGTGGATGGCCCACGGACCGGCACCGGTCTGCGGACCACCACTTTGAGAAGCACTGCTATAGAGAACCACTTCTTCTCTACACTTTCTTACAGTGTGCCGAGGCATTGGCTATTGTATGACTTGTGCTGTGTACTGGTAGAGCCACTAGAGTCATGCGAATGTAAGAGAACCATGTAAACGTAAGAGGACTATGTGAATGCAAGAGAACCATGTAAATGTAAGAGGACTATGTGAATCTAAGAGGATCCTGTAAATGTCAGAGGATCATGTGAATGTAAGAAGTTTATTTGAAGAGCAATAGTGTCATTGGAAAAGGGTGATATGAATGTAATAGGTCATACGAATATAAAAGGATTGTGTCAATAAAGAGGACGGAGTACATTAAATAGAGTCATTTAAATGCAACAAAAACTGTTTTCGAGTTACGTCATTTCGACGTTGTCGCTAGAAGTTAAATTGGGGGGGGGGTACATTTTCTACAGATTGTTACTATTGAAACCAAATCATATCTAATGAATTAATGGATGTCCCAGTGAAGGGAGCATCTAAATATAAATAAATAAATCATAAATATATCTGATACTCATCATCTAAAAAAAAGGTTTTAATATTTTATTTTCAGATTCATCTTGTCATTCATGACACATCAGGCACGGAGGAAGATGCTCGGTTACGGGCCCTCACGTATGCCAACTGTGACTTGATTATAATGTGCTTTCCGGTCGACTCACCGGAAGCTCTGCAAAACATTGTCGCGGACTGGGCACCGGAAGTCCGTACCCTCTGCAGTAACACGCCATATTTGCTGGTGGGCACTAAAAAAGACTTGAGACGCAAAAGCAACTCGAAAAAGTGCGTGAGCAAAAAAGAAGGGGAAGCAATAGCGCGGCAAATTGGGGCTGCTGGTTACTTTGAGTACTCTGCCCTTGATGAGAAAAATGCTGTCAAATCTGCTAAAAGACTTTTCGGAACTGCCATAGGAAAATGTTTAGAAATTAAGAAACGGTGAACAAAGTGTATTCTTAAACAGTGCTTCTCACCAGCGCCGAGTCCTGAATAATGGATAACATGGAGGAAAGCCAAAAAGATTCCCCACCATAACTTGAGAAATGCAGTGTTATGATACTGCCTTATACATGCATTCAACATACACTATGTACGCATGCAGCTAATGAAAGATACAGCGCAGTACGGGATTAACTCCCCCGATAAAAAATTTATGAAACAGATGCTGTAATTAAAATACACGACACTGTCAAACAGATGCTGTAATTAAAATACACGACACCGTCCCAACAACTGCAAGTAAGAACGGGTCAAGCCAGGATCACAGACTGAACGAGGTCAAAAACATCGTCTGCTTTAAGATGCGTGTACTGTCGTTTTGTGACAGTTTTGTCCAGCTATCTTCTGGAATCTGTGTTATAAGTGAAGATGTAGTATATAAAAGAGATGGAATATGTATTATAAGTGAAGAAGTGGTATAGAAGAGATGGACTATGTATTATAAGTGAAGAAGTGGTATAGAAGAGATGGAATATGTATATAAGTGAAGAAGTGGTATAGAAGAGAT
This sequence comes from Ampullaceana balthica, assembly GCA_944989445.1. NCBI lineage: Eukaryota > Metazoa > Mollusca > Gastropoda > Lymnaeidae > Ampullaceana > Ampullaceana balthica. The sequence goes on along the minus strand of CALYLW010000655.1, from coordinate 61,415 downwards.
GGAATATGTATTATAAGTGAAGAAGTGGTATAGAAGAGATGGAATATGTATTATAAGTGAAGAAGTGGTATAGAAGAGATGGAATATGTATTATAAGTGAAGAAGTGGTATAGAACAGATGGAATATGTATTATAAGTGAAGATGTGTATAGAAGAGATGGAATATGTATTATAAGTGAAGATGTGGTACAGCAGAACGAGTAGATGAGAGCTTTGACCAATGTTTCCTTTAAGTGCACGCGGCCGACACAGATATCCAGCCCTGCACTACCCTCTACAAAAGACTCAAACCTTGAATGGCCAACGTTATCAATTCTTACTGTCCATTTTAAACACATATTGGACACTTGAATGGCCAACGTTATCAATTCTTACTGTCCATTTTAAAACACATATTGGACACTTTTTCTAATGAAACAGTCATGGGTCTGGGGGTGGGGTTATGTTGATAGAAGTTAACGCCTATAGAGACTTGAGTGACATTTATCGAGACTAATCTTCCCTTGACCTTTAAACTCTCTGATTGATGGTCTGCTGTAATAGTATTTCAAAGGAAAACATTTTCTTTCATAAGCAAACTGTATCTGTTGTGGTCCCGATTGGTTACATACCTGAACCTGATAAGTGTTTGGGGGTGTTAATGCAGACCTGAAGTCAATTACCCAATATAAACAATGTTCTGTCTCTAGACACTTCGATAGACAAGACATGAATGACCGGACTATCACAGCTGTTCTCTCCTGCAATGACACGCCCTGCATGATTAATCTTGAGAGCACGCTTACATCGGATTATGTGACCCTGGCGCAACATGGATGAATGTGACCCTGGCGCAACGTGGGATGAATGTGGTATTCTCGCCGACACCTGACTCTCTCTACTTTCCCTTCATCGTAATAAACCTTCGTCCCTTTCTGGTTGATCTCTTGTTTGTATACACACTGCTAAGTTTTTTCTACATTGTCGTTCTTTTTTTTGGGTAATGTTTGTTCGCTGATATACTAAGATGCTTTTTGCAGCTACATTCGTTGGGTTTTTTTGTTTTGTTGCTGCGATTTTTCAGACTAATATACCGTATTCACTAACTTAAAAAAAAAGTATATACATAAAACCAAAGGCCGTTCACTGAAACAGGAACGCTTTCTAGTAGTGGAAAAGTACAGGAACTCAATAATCTACGGGACTTATACTCCACAAAATTATAAATGTATCGTTGAATAAAAATGTTTACACTTTATACCATGTGCATTTTTTGTTTGTGTTACTTGACGAACATTAACTGGATAGCCACCACATGCTGGTCAGTGGTGACTGGTGCTGGAAGGCCACCACATGCTGGTCAGTGGTGACTGGTGCTTGGAGGCCACCACATGCTGGTCAGTGGTGACTGGTGCTGGAAGGCCACCACATGCTGGTCAGTGGTGACTGGTGCTTGGATGCCACCACATGCTGGTCAGTGGTGACTGGTGCTTGGATGCCACCACATACTGGTCAGTGGTGACTGGTGTTGTAAGGCCACCACATGCTGGTCAATGGTGACTGGAACTGTGGTAACTTCTGGGACTAGCGGTGAGTAGCATGTGCCTCTTACTCTTCAATTTCATTAATATGAATGCCCATTGATGCTCACCAATTAAGATTAATGTATAATTAAAATTATATACTCTTGTTAATTTATATTAAGATTTGCATGCTGAAGTATGTTTTATATAAAGTGTAGATTGGTATATAATTTATTTAATGGAGTTATTAAAAACTTGCACCGGCTGATAAAAATGAATAAAATATTTTATATAAATACTCTTAAAAAATAATACATGTATATAAAAATCAATTATATAGGAAAAATTGAGCTCCATTATTTACTGACCAGTATTTACTATATCATCCCCTTCACCCAATGACTTTAAGCTATATTCCCCCCCCCAGCTCACCACCTAACACTGGCCTCACATTAAATTGATTTCATTTAATTCATTTCTGATGTTATACCATATTTGCTTCACACAGTCTCATTCATTGTTCAGCAGACAAGTTCTAATTGACATCCATCACAAAAACAACTACAAAACAAACCAATAATTGATTATACAACTAAATACTACCCTCTACTTGAGCATGTTTCATCTTATTAATGAAACACCTCTCAGTGAAAGTTAAACAAAACTAAATAAGGCCAACAAGAACTAATAATACATAACAAATGAACATATTGAATGTTTGTATTTGTTGAATACAGTTGAACACCAACAAAGAAGAGCTCAAAGGACAGCTGAACAGTGATTCAATTGTTAAAACACGCCTATGACATAGTTTGGTTTACTCCCCCTGATAATGGACACCTAAGGTAGATAAATACCACAAGATACAACAATATGACAGTGGCTTGACTCAAACTACATGATACTGAGACATAGTCAGTTGTCAGCAGGTTCACATCGTTTACATTTAAGTTTAATGCTCAATGGCAGTCTAGCAGTAGTTCTCAAAGATGCTTTTTAAGCTTTTAAAAAATACTTGGACTTCGGGGATGGGACCTGAATCAATTTCTAAAGGAATCAAAGAAAGATAATCCTGTCTTTTTACTGTGGGTGGGCGTAGTTGTCTGGGTTAATTTTCATTGTTACCACATAATTGTGTGAGGAAGGGGAAGAAAGATTTGAAGTGTATTCAGTTGATGACATGAAGATAGATAATAACCACCAACAATGATCGTAAAGCTTTAGATCAACATTTCTATCAAATTAACTTAGAAAAATATTGGAGATACTCTCACACAGCAACATTCATTCATCTAAAATTTATACTACTTATACAGACAGCAACTCTCTGAGCTTCCACACGATAGGACAGTTTTGGTGACATACATAACATCTGATCCTTGTAATTAATGTAATCCCAGCTAAATAATGGGGGCTGGATAGCGAAGTCAATAGTGCGCTCGCTCACAAGCTGAGGGACGTGGGATCTATCCCACATAATGCCACAATAAAATGTTGATGTATGACTATTATAGGAAAGTCCTCCGCAACTGAGAGGAGATGGGCCCCGCCAGATCTACCAAGCCCTGAGAAAGTTCTAATGGAAACATTAGACCCCCCCTCCCCCCACACAAAAAAAAATTCTCTGAGCTTCCACACAATGGGACAGTTTTGGTGAAAGTGAAATACATAAAACATCTGATCCTTGTAATTTATGTAATCCCAGCTTAAATACACTTAGTACACATCACTATTTCATGAAACAATTGAGTGTTGCAAAAAGAGCACATCAAAAAAACACTACAACAAAACTCTTGAGAAGTCTGTCAACAGCATCAACAAATTGCACAAACTCAACAAAGCCTTTAAAAAATCTTAAAATCATCATTGAACACAAAAATCTGAAGTTAGTAGACACAACATCAACCTGAACAAAATCAAAACAATCTGTGTACACAACAAAAATCAAAACAATCTGTGTACACAACAACAATCAAAACAATCTGTGTACACAACAGACAATCAAAACAATCTGTGTACACAACAACAATCAAAACAATCTGTGTACACAACAACGATCAAAACAAGAAAAGAACTAACTCCCTTGAAGTGATCAACCAGACAGACACGGTCCACCATCAGAAGTGCTGAAATATGTGAATATGAGCAACAATTTTAAACAACATGAAGTTGTTCATGTTACAACAACATGAAGTTGTTCATGTTACAACAACATGAAGTTGTTCATGTTACAAGGGCAAGAATATGCCTGAAATGTGTTTGAAACTCTCTTACACTGCCAGTAGTGGTTTGGGTTAGAGCCCCTTCATGTTGTGGTGTGAGGACCTCTGCTTGGCCCAACTGTTGATGGGAGACAGCTGCTAGAACATCCTCTATAACCAAGAACAATACAAACATAAAAAGATGAAATTATATCTGTTAGAGCAGTGCTGCTCAAACTTTTTAGTATTGCAGACCCGCAGGAATTTTCTCCATTGCATCTGGGACCCGTGAACTATTTTCCCTGTACTGACGTGGTAGCGAAATGTTCTTTCTTGGTAACTTCTACGGACCGGCATCGGATGGCCCAGGACCGTCACCGGTCCGCGGACCACCACTTTGAGAAGCACTGTGTTAGAGGACTTTGGATATTTTTGAATGACTTGCCATTGTAAAATAAAAGACAGGTATCTAAGAAGCTATTATGATTTAAATTTGTTTGCAGTTATCAGGAAATTTCAATAGAAAAAATAATTAAGACATTGAGCTACAACATGCTTGAAGACTACACCATCAAATCTAGTTTCAGAGATGTCCACTAAGTACTACACTCTACAACAATCTGTTGATGTCCACTAAGTACTACACTCTACAAAAATCTGTTGATGTCCACTAAGTACTACACTCTACAACAATCTGTTGATGTCCACTAAGTACTACACTCTACAACAATCTGTTGATGTCCACTACAGTAAGTACTACACTCTACAACAATCTGTTGATGTCCACTAACAGCTAAGTACTACACTCTACAACAATCTGTTGATGTCCACTAACAGCTAAGTACTACACTCTACAACAATCTGTTGATGTCCACTAACGCTAGTACTACACTCTACAAAAATCTGTTGATGTCCACTAAGTACTACACTCTACAACAATCTGTTGATGTCCACTAAGTACTACACTCTACAACAATCTGTTGATGTCCACTAAGTACTACAGTCTACAACAATCTGTTGATGTCCACTAAGTACTACAGTCTACAACAATCTGTTGATGTCCACTAAGTACTACAGTCTACAACAATCTGTTGATGTCCACTAAGTACTACAGTCTACAACAATCTGTTGATGTCCACTACAGCTAAGTACTACACTCTACAACAATCTGTTGATGTCCACTAAGTACTACACTCTACAACAATCTGTTGATGTCCACTAACAGCTAAGTACTACACTCTACAACAATCTGTTGATGTCCACTAAGTACTACACTCTGCTAACACATCTCATGAGTTTGACCTATGACAGATGACCTCATCCATCTCATTCAACCACCATGAATCATCAACCAACTGAATATAATTAGATGCCTTATCTCAAACTTGTTTACATATTATAAGAACCTCTCTCTAGTGGATTTGTTAGTACTTCACATGATAAAAGAATCTCTTTATTTAATCCTACAGTCTCTTATACTTCACTATAAAAATAAAAAAACATCTACAAAGCCTTTTCAGCTAGAAAGAGAAATACAGAAAAGACTATTTACTTAAAAGCAAGAAACATTTTTTTAACAGGTTAAGGAAAATCTTTAAAAAATAAATAAATGAGAACATAGTATTGTAAAATCTTTAGCTTGAAAAGCAACAGAACCAGACTTCTGAGTGTATAAGAACAAGAGCTCAACCCTCTCCACCTTATAGATGTACTGATGGTGGGGTGTTTAGGTAAACCACAGTGATGTAATACTTCTATGAACACAACTGATGACCACCATTAGGAACCTGTACGGTCATGCTAACAATGACTGGACATCCTACTGGTTTATGAACATTTTTACATGGTTCTCAGAATGATACAAACACATGTCAGATTTATGTACCAAACACATGCCAGAAGACACCAATACATCTGTCAGTGCAACATAAAAATACAAACTGGGAACTCATTTTACATTGTGACAGCGTTTAGGCATTTGAGTTTAATTATTGTACATAAACAATAACAAAGAGAAGATAAGTCAAATCTTCCCCTCAATGATTCAGTAACAAAGAAGCCTTAGGTTAGTGATAAGAAAAAGAGATTTTCTAGCTTGCTATCCCTAAGCAATGAATGTCAATGTTCATTTCTCATTTCATACAATCAAAAACATTATTCACATATGATAAAAAAAAACGGGCATAAAAATCATTCCCCAAAGATATTAACACATAATTTAATCAATAAATATTACATGACTGTTATTAATGAAGGATACAAAAACATAATGCACAAGACCACTTTGTAAATATCTATGTTGTATTAACATTTCAATTAAATAGCATCCTCATATTCATCACAACTGTTCTGTCCTCAGACATAATGTTGACCTATAAGATTTCACATCAGCTCAACTTGTCGGAAAAGTAACTAAGAAAGGACTTTTAACTTTTAAAATCTATACAAATATTTCCACTAATGAAATCAAGTCCAACGATGTATCATAGTTAACATTGAAATTTAGTATGGTAAAAAAAAATCTAATCATAATAAAAGATCTAAACAACTTGTTTTACCATCTGTTACAGTTACAGAATACTATAGAACAGGAAATTCCCTTAAATTTAAAGTCTTGATACATTTTTTATTTTTACAAAATTTAAAAATAATCATTAAAATGTATATATATGTGATTATGATTCCTCCTGCAACAAGTCACCAGAGTCAAATTTACTCAGCATGGCCGTGACCTTGGCTGAGGAAATTGCCAATACCAATGCCGAACTTGTATTTGTTCTTGAGAATGGGGATCTGGAAGCCATCAGACTTGATCTTGTTGACCACTACCATGGATGTGGTGAACGTGTTGCCCACAAACAGGAACAGGTGGATAAGACCCAAGACCAACACCTGCAAGATAAAACTCATGTCAGTCGGCAGAATGATAACAATTATTACAATTTACATGAACATAGGGACATGATGCTCAGGAAATTATATTTCTTCAACTGGTAAAAGATTATAAGAGGTTTTTTTTCTTCTTAATTCATCTGGTTTATATGTTAAGCATCACAAGTAAACTGCTTCATTTTTCTGTTTATTTTATTAATCCCTCCTGTGATGCACATCTAAAAATATAGTGTATTCAGCCATTATATAAAAAAATGGCTCATTGCACACAAGGTCACAGAGCCGTGCAGTATTATTATTCTCCTATGATACTGCTGAACAAATTTAAACCTGATATTTTCTATCCTTTAAGCCAACTTTACCTGCCATTCAGTACAGTTAGGATGATAGGCCAGTTTAAATAAGCTGTAAGCATTATACAACTGGAAAAACTGGAGGGAATGGAAAAATGACAGATGAATGACAATGAAAATGTAATATAATAATGACATATAATTATTAGGGGTCTACCGATATGCCTTTTTGCCGATATTACCGATATTTTTTTTGCCGATATGTGTGCCGATATGAGTATTTGTTAGGACAAAAACCAGCGGTCATATTTGATGACGTCATTCTTAAATTTATCACTCGTAATTATTTATCTTTTATTTTAGGGGTCTACCGATAAGCATTTTTGCCGATATTACCGATATTTTTTTCCGATATGAATATTTGTTAGGACAAAAACCAGCGGTCTTATTTGATGACATCATTCTTAAATTTATCACTCCTAATTATTTATATTTTATATTAGGGGTCTACCGATAAGCATTTTTGCCGATATTACCGATATTTTTTGCCGATGAGTGCCGATATGAGTATTTGTTATGACAAAAATAACAGCGGTCATATTTGATGACGTCATTATTAAATTTATCACTCGTAATTATTTATATCTTATAATTAAGGGGTCTAGCGATATCCAGTTTTGCCGAAATTACCGATTTTTTTTCCGGAAACGAAGTTTCCGATGTGTTTACAAGTTCCAGATCATGACCTACATAGGACTCATAACAAAACGAACCGTCCTTATAAAAATGTACAAGCATATTAGGTACTCCTTTTGAAACTTCAACCTTGACTCATAATTATTAATTCTAACCAATAGTTTAATGGCTTTTGCACACGGCCACCTTTTATGAATGAAACAATGAGAACAAAGTACAATAGTAATGGAGTGAAAATGAGGCTGAAGGTTGAATGGTTGCCAATGACAACAAGTCTTCACACGGTACATTTTGTTATTCCATACGAAACGAAATGTTTTAGACATGTGCGATTCTGCGTGCATCTTTGCTATTAGAGCAATTACGTGAACATAATGTTTACATGTTATACATTTATTAGAGCAATTACGGTATACTTGGCTTCGGCACTATTTACACAGTATTTCTGAGTATACGAAAATCGGCCGATACCTAAATTATATCAGAGCACATGGCACACTGTATCGTGGCTGCACATATTAATACTAGGACTCTTTTGACTATTTCAATACCGGTATCGGGGTCGATATATTAATTTGTCGAGATATTGTAAATTGTAAATCTAAATGATAGTTTTTTTGTTTCCGTTTTATTTATTTTTTTTGGGTCGGTCAAAATGTCACTTATTATGAAATATCGGTGACGTCAATATCGGGACCTTTACATGCTACCGATACCGATATCCAGATATCGGTACCGATATATCGGCCAGCCGATATATCGGTAGACCCCTAATAATTATTAGGAGCATGTCACTGATAACTGAATACAAGACTAACTCAAACTAACTAACTAACTAACTGACTAACTCATAAGTAAACTTTTCAATGGGGATCAACAAAGATAACGGCTAAATCACAAATGTATGAGACATGTTCCAGCCTCACACTGCTGAATGATGTACAACACTGCTGAATGATGTACAACACTGCTGAATGATGTACACTGAATGAGAAAACACTGCTGAATGATGTAAAACACTGCTGAATGATGTACAACACTGCTGAATGATGTAAAACACTGCTGAATGATGTACAACACTGCTGAATGATGTAAAACACTGCTGAATGATGTACAACACTGCTGAATGATGTACAACACTGCTGAATGTGTACAACACTGCTGAATGATGCACAACACTGCTGAATGATGTACAACACTGCTGAATGTGTACAACACTGCTGAATGACGCACAACACTGCTGAATGATGTACAACATTCTCTGTGGCTGCATAAAATGTGAGATTTGACTGAATGAAAAACTGATCTAAGACAGTTTACAATCGGCAACAAGAATGACACCTATATTAATTGTCCTGGCTGAAACAGTACATGCTGGCACTTTACATTTCTTATAAAGCTAGCTTTCAGGAGATCCTTAAATCAAAATATTCCTATACAATACTATGATGAGTTTCCAGTAGAATGATTTCATTTCCACACACAAATAGCTTAACAACATAGACTTAAAATGCGTTATTTGACAGTATGGCACAACTAAATAATAATCTTTTCCTTTACAATTTAGATAACTTCCTTACAACAACAACAAAAAGTTGCTTTATGTGTTCCACTAATTTTGTGCAAAATGTTCATAACAAACAAATGACAGAAATGACTTGTGATAAACATAAATACAAGGACTACATAATTACTGAATACTTACATATCCAAAGAATAGGAAGGGCAGCAAGAATGACAAACCTTTCCACATCCATGACATAAAACCCTCTGAAAGATAAGAAAACTTAAACTAGTCAGACTTTCTTTCACCTCATCCCTCTCATGGGCTTCAACATCTATCCACATATACATTGGCATAACTTCAAATCAATGGGACTTATTAACTGACCGACAGTAATGTCCATCTCGTGGCTTTCACCAAGTGACCGAAGTCTGTACAAACAGCCACTTTGGTAGTAGTATTGAAGTACATAGATAAAACCTGGAGATAAAGAAAGATTTCTAATAGTCCAGCTGGAAAATAATGCTGCTAAAAAAATTGTATTCATTAATCTACAAATAAATTGAAGCAGAAAAAAAATGATTGAGCCAATAACATTCTGATAATTAACCCATTAGAATTTATTCTCACTACAAATAATATAATTTTATCTTAATATATGTAAGTTTTGTTCATTCTCTTCCTAATTACTAACCAATGCAGCAAGATTGATTGTATTTTACAGTTTACTAGGCCCGCATAAAAACAAAAGAATTTTTCACTTACTGATGTACATAACAAAGAGTATGTTTTGATAACGAAACTGAGAATAAGTGTAACCATCTGGCCTGGAAAAGTATAAAAAAGCAAAGGATAATTGCAAATAAATATTTTTAACTTAACTTCTAAAAAAATTTAAAAAATTGTATCTCTCCTAACATAAATGATCTCTTGTAAAAGAAACAAAGACAAAGTAGCAACCTTTAGATGTGTTGAAATATCTCAAAGAGTTTTGTAGAATTTCAGATATATTGAAAATAAGAAAGTTTTATTAAAGCAGCAATCCATATATTACATAAGCCCTCACCCTGTTGCAGGCCTGCATGTTTTTTGGACCCCCTTCTCTATGAGTACATATAAATATGAATTAGCTTCTCTACAAACAATTCCTTTCTTACCATATGAGACTGATGGCAGCACAGACTGTTGATATGAAATGATGGGTCATCCACCATCCTTTAATTCTATAAGGGAAAGAATTTCTTAGTGAAATTTTTACTTCAGATTTAAATATGTACAGCAATTTACTATCAAGTTTTAAGAGAAATTTATTCTTCTGTAATATTGCTTTGATAAAAGCATCAATGCTGATAAGTGATTCTGAACTGTGTTGAAGTCAATGATGCTATTTACCTTGAACCGTTGACCCTCAATATGCTCTCTCTTATAGTCAGTGTACAATAGTACCATACAAGAAGAAAATTAACCCCAGCATCACACCACCTGTAACAAATAGAGTTTTTCAATCAATAACAAATAGAGTTTTTCAATCAATTTGTGGAACTGATTATTGAATTTACTTGTTAAAATAAGTATTGGTGGGTCTCTACAGAACAGACTATTGTATTTTTGTATAATGTGAAATAATGAATCTATAAGGCTTACCTCGAACTCACAGCAAAAGCTGCCACAAAGGACAATGCCAGGATGATGTAGCTCACTGTAAGTTTAAATGTTTCATAGTCTTTTTTGTAAATAAACCTGTGAGTAAAAAAATATTTTTTTTTAAAATGAAATATTTCCACTTGGAATACTTTTGACATAACCAGCAATTGTGAATAAGTGATCAACAACAAATTCACACAAGAAAGCATTTATTGCTTTACTTAAGGGATTTATTTAACTTCTTGATGAGAAATATTGCCTTTTAAAAGACCAAACAAAACGATAATTTCTTTTTCAAAGTGGGTGACATACTAAGACTCTGTACTTACTTTGCCTCTTTTGTGAGCAGTGAAACATTAACTTGACCTAAAATAATCCTCAAGTACAGACTGCCAAATAAAGAACACAATGTATAATGAATTATCTTAAACTTAAATGTATAAAGTAAAATTCTCAAAGGAATTTTTGCCAGAACCTGCAGATTTGACTCAAATTATCATAATATAAATGTACACAAGTTTTGACAATTATATATCTGACTACAAACATAAAAATAATTTTAAAATAAACTGTATTTTGATAAATGTTGAGGTGTATTTTATATAAGTTATATATTTAAGAAAATAGAATACAGTTAGTAACCAATAATAAAATAATTCAAATCCAAAGAATATGTCATAACTAACCCATTTTTGTGTGGCAAATTCTCTTCCATCTCATGGAAATTTATTTTCCGTTCTGTCATTTTTACTTTTAGATCTGCTGCTTGCTTCTTCTCCTCCTCATTGGGGGAGCCCTTTGTCGCTCTTGGAAAAGTGAAATTAACTTTATGTTTTAAGCATTATGGGGGTAAACAAAAGTAACTTTTTTTTACCTTAAAAACAAGTTAAAAAGTGATTTGGTAAGGAATCATAATGTTTATATTTAAAAACATACTTTACTCAATAAAAATGACTTGGTGTTTGAAGATTACCTTGCAATATTGTCTGCAATACATTTTAATCTGTATCTGTGGTGAGCAATTTGTGCAAGACATTTCTTTTGAGCAGCACTTAATTTAGCCAAGAGGTCACAGTAGTTTTTATGCTCTTGCTAGAAATAATTATAAGAAAAAAGAATGAGAAGGTCAAATGTTATCAAATGTTATCAAATGTTATCAAATGTTATCAAATGTTATCAAATGTTATCAAATGTTATCAAATGTTATCAAATGTTATCAAATGTTATCAAATGTTATTCAGGCATCTGTCAATGTATAAGACATAAACAAGTCATATTCAAATCAATCTTTCAATTCTATCAATTCTATCAATTCTATCAATTCTAAGCTATTTAGCATTTTTCAGAGGTGCTTAACACCTTATACATGTAACACTATTTGGTAGCAATTCTCAATTCAGGTTCAATCGCTGGACGTTGAAGCTTAGCATGGCCCAATGGGACTTTAACAATAAACACACATTAACTACGGAGACTGCAAAGATAGCTGGAATAGAGGTCAATTTTTTGGCTGCACCCAGAATCTAAAGGACCTTAAACTGAAACACACTTTTTTTTATTTAATTAAAAAAAATTAATCCTTAATGAAAATTATGCTTCTATTTAAGTTTAATATTAAACGGAACAAAATTAGATAAATTAGGTTTAACAAATAAAGATGATTATGGAGTTAAATTTTACTTTTCTTTCTCTTCCTTTTTATTTCCATTTTGATTTTGGTAACATGCTACCAATGACCAAATGAACACCACCTCTTTTTATAAGATCACAAATATGTATAATTGAGTGCAAGAATGCTACTCCACAAAGGTAGTGTAGGGGAATCGATGAATACATACAGGACAAAAAAGACACACAAAAAAAACTTTATGTGTGTAAATATATATATAGTGAAAATTGTTTAACACAAAATTGAGGGAACTGAAATATTTTTTGTGATAAAATAATTTCATGTTAAAGGATATTACAAAAATTACTTATACCCCAAGAAATTATGTTTATTAGTTAAGTAGGCCTACACTTCATTTACATAGATATATATATATATATGCATGCATTTAATAAGAATAAATAAAACAATTTAATAATGACTGAAAGAAATATAATACTTTATTTTTAATTTAAAAAATTAATTAAAATATTTATTGATTTTAAAAAAAAATCTGTTTTTTTTCCTTTCAATTGTCTTTTAGAGCATCAATTTTTTTTCAACAAGTTGTTTGATATCATCAATTTTGTCATTTATTTCATTGTTGGAATGTGCATCTAATTAAAAGTAAAACTAAAAACCACAAACCAAATTCATTCATTTGTACATAGGTAACAACTAACAACTGTCACCGAATTAGAGATGAGATGTTTTTAAGTGTGGTAGGGGTGGGAGTGGAGGGAGAAGTGAGTGGGGGGTTGTAGATACACAACATTGGTTTGTCTCAACAGCTATCTCAGTGGTGTACAAGACACCGCCTCTCTTTCATTTCAAGCCCCTCTTAATTCTCCCAGATGCAGCTGATATTTTCCATATTTGTTGTTGAGCCTTCTCGTCCATGAGGGGCATCTACCGATCATCGTCGGCGTCTGCGATTCCTCCAAGGGCATAGGCCACCTACGAGAGACCTCCAGGCATCTCTATCCTGGGCCAGCTTCTCCAGGATCTTCCATTCATGGCCAATTCTCTTGATGTCTGCCTCCAATTCTCGGCGCCAAGTGTTTCTTGGACGGCCTCTTTTCCGCTTACCCTGTGGGTTCCATTTCAGGGCTTGCTTTGTTGTGTTAGGAGCAGGTTTCCTTAGTGTATGACCAATCCACCTCCACCGCTTCTGGAGAATCTCTTCCTCAATGGGCTTCTGTTTTGTCCGCTGCCACAGTTCCTGGTTGCTGATTTTGTCTGGCCAGTGAATTCTGAGAATCCTTCTTAAACAGCTGTTGATGAAGGACTGTATTCTGGTCAAGTTTACGGCCGTTGTTCTCCATGTCTCGGCTCCATATAGCAGCACAGGTTTTACCATAGCGTTAAAAATCCTTACTTTTAACTTGCTGCCTAAGTTGTTAGAGACCCAAACATTTTTGAGTTGCTGGAAGGCTGCTCTTGCTTTTCCGATCCTTATTTTGACGTCCGCATCTGTACCACCTTGCTTATCTACCACGCTGCCAAGGTAAACAAAACTGTCCACCTCCTCAAGGGCTTCTCCTTCAAGCATAATGGGTGATATACTGGTGGCATTAACCTTGAGGATTTTACTCTTCCCTTTGTGAATGTTGAGACCCATGCTAGCAGAAGTGGCTGCGACAATGTTTGTTTTCTCCTGCATCTGTTGTTGGGTATGTGCAAGAAGGGCAAGATCATCAGCAAAGTCAAGATCATCCAGTTGATCCCACAAGGTCCATTGGATGCCATTCCTTTTCTGCTGTGTAGATGTTTTCATCACCCAGTCAATGGCTAACAGGAAGAGGAATGGTGACAGCAAGCAACCTTGTCTCACACCAGTCTTCACCTGGAACGCATCTGTCACCTGCTGGCCATGGATAACTCGGCAGTTTATCCCTTCGTACATGTTTCTGATTATATCCGTAATCTTCTGTGGCACCCCGTAATGCCTTAGCAATCTCCACAGGGTTTGCCTGTCAACACTGTCGAAGGCTTTTTCATAGTCAACAAAGTTGACATAGAGCGGTGAGTTCCACTCTAGTGACTGCTCTAGAATGATGCGCAGTGTCGCTATCTGGTCCGTGCAGGATCTGTTGGTGCGAAAGCCAGCTTGTTCGTCCCGCAATAGAGGGTCTACAGCGTTTTTCATCCTGTTAAGTAGTACACGGTTGAAAAACTTTCCTGGGATGGACAGCAGGGTGATCCCTCTGTAGTTCGAGCAGGAGCTTAAGTCTCCCTTCTTTGGGATCTTGATAAGGTATCCCTCTTTCCAATCGGAAGGAACTTGCTCCTCTTCCCATATCTTCATAAACAGAGGGTGCAGCATTTCCACACTGGTTTCCAAGTCCGCCTTCAGTGCCTCGGCTGGGATGCCATCGGGTCCCGCAGCCTTTCCATTTCTGAGTTGTTTAATGGCCCTGCTAATCTCTTCTTTGGTGGGACTATTACAGTCAATTAGTAGGTCATTATCGGCTGGTTGAATATCTGGTGGATTCCTTGGTTCAGGCCTGTTTAGGAGCTCTTCAAAGTGCTCCTTCCATCTCCCTCTCTATTGCTCCTCACTTGGTATGGTGTTTCCCATTTTGTCCTTTACTGGTCTCTCTACCTTGCTAAATTTCCCTGACAGCGTCTTAATGGTATCAAACAGTTCCCTCATGTTCCCCTGGTGACCTGCATCCTCTGCTTCTTTAGCAAGTTTATCAACAAATTCCTTCTTGTCCCTCTTGATGCTTTTCTTAACTTCCTTATTTGCATCTGCATATTCCTTCTGGGCCTTGTTTTTCTGTGCTCGGGTGCGGCTGTTATTCACTTCTGCTTTCTTTCTTTTCCTTTCTTCTATTTTACTCAGCGTACCTGCTGTCATCCATTCTTTGTGTGCCTGTTTCCTGTTTCCTAGCACTTCTTGGCATGTTGACTGTACTGTTTCTTTCATGCTTTGCCATTTCCCTTCGGTGGTTTCGTCTTCCAGTATTTCTTGTAGGACTTGGAACTTATTGAATAGTGAGATTTTGAATTCTTCCTTTTTGGCTTGGT
This sequence comes from Ampullaceana balthica, assembly GCA_944989445.1. Classification (NCBI taxonomy): domain Eukaryota; kingdom Metazoa; phylum Mollusca; class Gastropoda; family Lymnaeidae; genus Ampullaceana; species Ampullaceana balthica. The sequence goes on along the minus strand of CALYLW010000655.1, from coordinate 46,002 downwards.
CCTTTAGGAGGGAGGTATTATACCGAGTCCTGTATGCTGTTTGCTCGGTATAATGTCTCTTTAGTTTTAATTTCATCCTGGCCACAAGAAGATGGTGATCTGAGGCAACATCAGCTCCCCTCTTAACACGTACGTCTTGGAGAGATCGCCTGAATTTTTTACAAATACATACATGGTCTATTTGGTTCATCGTTCTCATGTCCGGTGAGACCCATGTAGCTTTGTGAATCCTCTTGTGCTGGAAAATACTCCCCCCTATGACCAGGTCTGCTGCGGCACATAGGTCAGCAAACCTCTCACCATTGTCGTTCATCTCGCCTATCCCTTGCTGTCCCATAACCTCTTCGTACCCTGTGTTGCTATTGCCGATCTTGGCATTAAAGTCTCCCATGAGGACGACGATGTTCCTCCGTGGGTGACCCTGGACTATGGTCATTACTCTATTGTAGAATTCTTCTTTGTCTCCTTCATCACTTTCATTAGTTGGTGCGTAGCATTGTATAACATCTAGGTTGATGCTACGTTTCTTTGTTCGAAAGGTTGCTAAAAGAATTCTAGGTCCATGGGCCTCCCATCCAATGAGTGCTCCTTGTGCTGCCCTTGATAGCATCATAGCAACACCCAGGGTATGTGGGGCATCGTCTTCTTCGTGTCCCGAAAATAACACCATCTCTCCTGAGATTAATCTCTTCTGTCCCCATCCAGTCCATCTTGCTTCACTAATTCCGAGAATGGTGAGCTTATAGTTCCTCATCTCAGCGGCTATTTGTGCAGCTTTACCAGCCTCGTACATGGTGCGGACATTCCAAGCTCCAATGACGGTGGTAGTCCTTGTAGAAATGATGGTTGTCGGCCTAATAGCTTCCAGGTTTTGGCTTTCACTATTAGGCGTCATATTTTCCTCCTCAAGGAATCCATTCTCTCCCAGGACTGAAATGTCTTTTGTAACTCTTTTCGGTGTTTTTGTAACTATGATTTTTTACATGGCAGGGTTGTTGGCCTTGCGCACAACCACTTGGGGGGTTGCCCCTCACAGCTCAATGGGTAGCTGCCTTTGTTCGGGTTAGGTCCCTAGCCTTTGTGGATCCCTCCACTTCCTACAAGGCAGTAAGGCTGATTTTGGTCCACCCCGGGTATTTTATTTCCCCGGTACCCTCCATATCTGGTGGGCTTTCCCCTATCCGCCGGCTGGGGAGGCGCTCGATAGAAGATCAGCATCTCCCACGAGCATATTTAGTTCATTCTGAAAACCAAAATCTTTGTGTGTTAAATGATTTTTGTTCCATGTTAAGAGAAATAAATGAAAATAGTTTGTCAGGATCTCATCATTTCGTGTTAACTAATTATTCGTGTCAACAATTTATTTGCAGTAGAACATAGGTGTCTTGAAGAAATTTTTGTCGGGGGAACACATATTTTAGCCAATATTGTTTGATATTGAAGGTGCCAGTGGGTTCCAAAATGTAAGCGCCTCACCAACTTGAGCGCCTACACTCTCAAAATTAGTCAGTCAGGTTTGGATCTTCACTCTATACTGTCCATATGGTTCACCAGTGCTTTGGGTAGTATTTGAAAAGATATCATCAATATATTTAGATGGGGCTGTAACTGTAAGGGACCTGTTTTATTAATTTTTTTTTGGTGCCGTCTTGAACTTTAAGAAAAATCCAGTGCCAATATTTTCTCCCCTCTTTTGAAATGCCCTGTCCAGCAGAGATGAGACTGCATCAGGCTTGTAGAGATCCTTGGGTGTCCTACCCTAATTAGTACTTGTGTTTGGAACTTTTTCCTGCCATTTGATATTGAAGATTTTCCTCAGGCTTGTTTTCTGTAAGTGTTCAACAACTTTGTTGTATGGCGTTATTTCATGAGTTTTGCATGCGTAAATTTAAGTAGTAAGCTTAACTGATCTGTATAGGCCTACTTTTACTTAAGTTTGGATACTGATTCCCCTTCTGTTGCAGACACTTAATTAACTTAATACAGTGTGACAAACATACATTGCAATGGCTTGTACTTGAATTAGTAATAATTAGTAGTAAAACAAGGTAGGCTATTTAATAAATCACAGTATTAAAAAAGCAGAAAACACTGTCACTATTCACTAAAATAGTATTACTAGTAGACTTAGTAGTAGTAGTTTAACTAGTTTCATTGTTTGTGACACTTGTCAGTCACTTGTGTTTGTGTGTTGTCGTTGTCAGTTTCTGTTAAATTTTAGCTTAAAGTTACTTAAAACCCCAGTTCAAGTTTGTTCATAGAATCACTGCTACCACTATGACTAGCGGCTTGGGCTTGTAAATGAAAATGTATGGCATCGGTGATCACTTTTTTTTGCCGCATCGCATATGACATAAATTTTTAAGATATGCTCCCTACGCCGCTATTTATCTAAAATGTATTTAATTAATTAAAACTTGATATATTCTATTTAATGAATTTTACCTCTAATTGCACATATTCTTTTTCAAGATCATTCCAGTCATCCAAAGCAGCAAAAAGTAAAACATTTGGGGATGATTCCCGGGACATTTTGATTTGTTGACTGCCTGGAATACAAAGTCTAGGCCTATGTTGTCGCTGTAGGCTGGTAATAGTACATGAACAAGTATAGTGCAAGTTGCATTTCGTTGTCTTGTTCCGGTGACGTATAAATTTATTAAAACTGTTACCGGTGAACCGTTACAATATTAACATTTCTTTTAAATTGCATATGTACGTCTCAAATGCGATTTTACAAACAATGGATACAATTTTACTTTTTGAAAAAATTCTTGCAATCCATGATATTCCTTATTGTTTTTTTTTAATTAACAACTTTTTAAACTTTTGTCTATATACTATGACTATATATTTGTATAATAATTTTAATTAAAAAATTAATAATTTTTTTTTGAGTTTGAGTATAATTTATATAATTAAATAATCATATAGCATAGTCCTACAACTAGAACGAATCTAAAATATGTTCATATCTTTATCATTATACTATTGTCTATTGTTTCTTTCTTTACATTTTTAAAAAAGTTTCTTTATATTATTTCGTAAGGTGGGGATGGGTCAGCCGAGACTAGGGACAGGGACTCATATTGCCTTCCAGGACCACCTTTCAACCTGCTTCATTTACATTAAACAAAACATAACAAAGTTTTGAATAGGAATATGATAAAGACGCAACAAAACAACACATAGGCCATACACAAAGGTCGTAACCTTAATTTTGTAGTTCCGTGTTTATCTAAGAAGTCTTATGATATCCATCTTAGTCTTATTTTTGCAAGAATTTAAAGCATGTCCTACAACTGAAGAGACGGTTGCCACTTAAGCTAGGTTATCACACGATTAGCCTACCTCACATTAAATCATAGCTAAAGGCTAAGGAGAGTCGAGTTAAATTGTCGACCTCATCTTATCTATCTGTTTACAGGCGCTCCTTCTATACAGAAGATTATTGCGTCCTACGCTTATCTATGGTTTGTGTTTAGTCCTGCATTTTTTATTAGAGATTTAAATGTTGATAAAGTGTTGGTTTTCCTGGATTCTTCAGGCAACCCATTCCACGCCCGAATTCCGGACGGGAAGAAGGAAAACTTGTATGTGTTTGTTCTTGCATACGGAATAAGAAAAATGTTTTTATCCTTATGTCTATCTGAGGGTTGTATTAAGTTATCTTTGTGTTGTATTTCTAAATTAGAATTAATTGCTTTATGTATGATTACTACTTTGCTCTTGGTTCTCCTATCCTCTAGTGTTTCAAGTTTTAATGATTTAACTAATGGTGTTATTCTTGTCAGTTTCGAATATTCTCCAGTAATGAATCTGGCAGCTCTTTTTTGAATTTGTTCTAGTTTATCAATGTTTTCTTTGGTGGATGGGTCCCATACAGAAGATGCATATTCTAGTACAGGTCTCACCAAAGTGAGGTAGCATTTTAGTTTTATATCTCTATTACATTTGTTAAAGTTTCTTTTTATAAAGCCTAAGGTTTTGTTTGATTTTTTAATAACTTCATTGACATGGGGATTCCATGATAGTTTCTCATTTAATTTATTAAGACTCCTAAGTATTTTGCATCTTTAGTTTGGGTCAGTTCTTTGCCATGAATTAATATTTTGAATTTATTTGTTTCTTTTTCTTTGTTACTCTTAACAGTTGACACTTTTCTGGGTGTCATCATGGTGTCATGGGTAAATTTTGGTCTTGGTCTATAATCTATATGATAAATGGTGGCATTGTTTGTTAGCAAGCAGTAATTGTGTTTGTATGTGTGAGTGAGGGGGTGGGGATCTTTTATTACATGGGCTGACGCTGATGGCACTAACTACATGTATCTCTCAAGCCCAGGGTCAAGGTTATGCCATGACACTGATGAATTATTTACATGTCATCCTCTAAATAAGTGTTAGGCTATTGTTGCATCCTTCACACAAAAATGTAAAACTGTCCAAGCAATTTTAAAAAAATGATTGGCACCTTTCACAGTAATTCAGTAATGTTTTATTTAAAATCTCACTGTTCGATTTATGGTCATGACAGTCATGATATTGATTAATACGATCTATCACCAGGTACGGTACAGATTACTGGTTTAATATTCTATCAATTCCTTTATTTTATTGCCTTTGTTATTGTTACAATTATTGGATTAACAATTGATGCATTAATCATATTTTTATTACACTGTAATAAAATAGGATTAATGCATCAATTTAAATATAACGCATTTGGCATAGAAAGCTTGTTTAAAATCAACCACTCTCGTTATTTTAGCAGCACAAGATATTCATTTTAGTGAAGCTTATTTGTTTCCACTTATATCAAAATTTATTGTTAAAGAATCCCACATGAAATAAATACAAAAATGTTTTTTAAAACACGTGCAAATACAAAAAATGTTTCCGCTGGGGCTTGAAACCAGGACCTACCGCATGTTAAGCGGATGTGATAACCACTACACTACGGAAACTATACTGACGGGGGAGATAATATTTTATAGTATCCTACCAAGGAGGTTTGCTAATCAAACCTCCTTGTATCCTACTAAGCACATTCTTATTTAATCTACAATGGGCGCATCATCGTTAGTTGATTCAAAAATTGTAAGCAATATTTTTAAAAAGATGTTTGTTTCATATCCTAACAAAAGTAGAAGACTCTCTTGTTACTAATTTAACTCTATAAGTATTAAGTATAATATATATCAGTGGCGTAGCTAAGCGTTGGGGGCGCTCCGCCCCGGGCGGCACACATTTTGGGGGCGGTTTTTGGGGGCATTTGAAAAGTACAGCCCTTTCGGACAACAACCCTTTTTCTTTTGAAAGAAGAAAACCCGGGTGAAATAAAATATTCGTACTTTCGAGTCGTAATTAACGGATTCTCAAGACATTTTTTATTACACACTGTTTTGTTATTACTAACGCATAACGTTAAGAAATTTATAATCGCTTAAAAATTGTATTGATTTGTTTTGAAAATTAAGCGGTTTACATCACATATGACGCTTTTTATTTTTATAAGAAAACGACACAAAGAACACATCACCGCTGGACCGAATATACTGTTAATATCGCCGCGACAGTTATTGCGTGGATTTTCGACATGCACAGAATGATAAGCGAACAAGTACCTACATGGCATGGTGGTTCAAATATTGTGTTTAACTTTCAAGTAGTAATTTATATTACTGTATAAGTTTACAGAAAATTATTCTAAGGTAATTTATTAAAAATTAATTATATTTTTTTTCCCATTAAAGTAGCACAAACAAAATTTGTGTGTTTCATTAAAATACGTTTATTCTCTAAAACTTTTACGCCTATCCTATTAAAGTAATGTTTAGATAGTTTGAATTAGTCTATTTTACTGAAAATTATTGCGATTTTTGACAAGAAAATTTAATCGCGATTGTTGTTTTTTTCTCCAAGTTTTGCATAATGGTGAAAATTTGTTAAAACCGTGGATGATGTATTCACCATTGAAAAAATTATATATTCAATTTGCTGTAAACTGTTTGATGATCTTTTCCAATCAAATTTTAAGACGGAAAAATGGTTTTAACAAAAAGTGTAAATCTCAAAATAAGTCATCACGAGTTGAGTCTACTGCATATTCGACCATTTTCCCAATGGAAGGAATTAGAAATAAGAATTGGACAAGGTGCAACTTTTGATAAACTACAACAACAGAATATTGATAAAGAAATAAGAAAAAATGAAAGCAAAAACTCACAATACTTCATATAATTAGATTTTTAGCAACAACAAAAAATTTGGCGTTGAGGGGTCATCGTGAAGGTATTCATGGGGAAGACATCAATTCATTTGAAAATAGAGGAAATTTTCTAGAGCTTGTTGACTTGCTGGCTAAGTACGACCAAGTATTAAGTGAAAATTTAGTAAACATTAAGATGAGTAATAAATATAGTGTCTCCTATTTGTGGAAAATGATTCGAAATGAATTCATAGACCTATTGAGGGGCGCAGTGAGAAAAACAACTATGGACCAAATAAAGCAAGCTAAAAACGTTTGTATGATATTTTACAGCACTCCAGATATTTCCCGTAAAGTTTAAACTAGTCAAATTAAAAGATACGTAGTTATTGATATCAGCGAAGTTAAAGCTGTAGAATCGTATATTTACTTTGTAGAAAATAAAGGAAAAACTGCTGAGGAAATCACAAATAGGATTTTAAAGGAATTAGAAAATGTTTAGATACAAAAAAAGTTGCAAAGGAAAGGGCTTACGATAATGCTTCCGTCAATCTAAATGCAGAGTTTGTAGCATGCACACACCATTCATTCACATCATTTTGGAACTATCGAAAAGTTTGTTTCATTTTTTAAAATTCTTCCACTCGTCGATGGGGAGTTTTACTTTATGTCACAGGTCAAGGTGTCAAAAGCAGCGTTGAAACTCGCTGGAGCGCTTGAGCAGAAGCAGTATCTATAGTAAAAAATCATTTCTGTTTACATTTTAAGCGCCTTGGAAAAATTGACACCTGAAGAAGAAAATAGTAAAACGTGATCACTGGCTGAAAATTCAGTTCAATCTGTTTCTTTTCTATGTTGTCACAATTTATGGGAACCCGTCTTTTTTGTAAATTAATGATGCTCAAAAAATACCTTCAAATAAAATGTTCACCAATGCCAATGCCATATAAAACTACATTCTTTGCAAACCCATTTCATGGAAAGAAGAGATGTGCTAATGGAAAAAGCTGTTATAGCAGCCAAAAGAATGTGTGAAGAGTTGGAGACATCGACTGAACGCCAAGCTAGAAGGGAAAAAACATATGAGTGGGGAAAATTCAAAAGACGTGTTCTTATCTTTAGAACATGAAGTACGACGAGAAATTTTTTAATCCATGGATCGAATAATAAAGGAATTAAAAGAAGGCTTTGATCAGTTGCAAGTCCTTGTAAGAAAATATTCGTGCATATATCCCATGTAACCTACTAAATGAAGAAAATGAATGTAAAATAAATGATTTTATTGACATTGATCAAGAAAAATTTCATATTGAAAGAAGAATGATCCAGGTTTCATGGCTGTACCTATACCACAAAAAGAGGCATTGCGTTGGGGAAATGGAGGAAAAGGCCCCCTTGATCTATTAAAATTTATTAAACAGTATAGATTGCAAACTTCTGAACCCAACATTGTAATCTTGCTAAGAATTTTTATAACAATTATTGTTATCAGTGTCGCTAGTTGTGAAAGGAGCTTCTCCAAACTGAAGTTGATAAAAAATTATCTTCGTTCCACAATGAGTGCATGATTTAAGACAGGGGTTGGGAAAACATGGCTCGCGAGCCAGATGTGGCTCTATTGATGTCTGAATCTGGCTCTCTGACAAATAATCGATTATTAAAAAAAAGTTTATTCAGATTCCTTTGAATTGCATATACAATAAACAGCATAACAGTGATAATAAAAATAATTCAGAGACATAATTATGGTACTTTTAGTGTTGAAATAACACAAAATGCACACATTTACTTGGATTTTTAGTTACATAATGTATGGCTCTCACAGAATTACTTTTCAAAATATGTGGTGTTTATGGCTCTCTCAGACAAAAAGTTTCCCGACCTTTGATTTGTTGTTGTTGAGCCTTCTCGTCCATGAGGGGCATCTACCGATCATCGTCGGCGTCTGCGATTCCTCCAAGGGCATAGGCCACCTACGAGAGACCTCCAGGCATCTCTATCCTGGGCCAGCTTCTCCAGGATCTTCCATTCATGGCCAATTCTCTTGATGTCTGCCTCCAATTCTCGGCGCCAAGTGTTTCTTGGACGGCCTCTTTTCCGCTTACCCTGTGGGTTCCATTTCAGGGCTTGCTTTGTTGTGTTAGGAGCAGGTTTCCTTAGTGTATGACCAATCCACCTCCACCGCTTCTGGAGAATCTCTTCCTCAATGGGCTTCTGTTTTGTCCGCTGCCACAGTTCCTGGTTGCTGATTTTGTCTGGCCAGTGAATTCTGAGAATCCTTCTTAAACAGTTGTTGATGAAGGACTGGATTCTGGTCAAGTTTACGGCCGTTGTTCTCCATGTCTCGGCTCCATATAGCAGCACAGGTTTTACCATAGCGTTAAAAATCCTTACTTTTAACTTGCTGCCTAAGTTGTTAGAGACCCAAACATTCTTGAGTTGCTGGAAGGCTGCTCTTGCTTTTCCGATCCTTATTTTGACGTCCGCATCTGTACCACCTTGCTTATCTACCACGCTGCCAAGGTAAACAAAACTGTCCACCTCCTCAAGGGCTTCTCCTTCAAGCATAATGGGTGATGTACTGGTGGCATTAACCTTGAGGATTTTACTCTTCCCTTTGTGAATGTTGAGACCCATGCTAGCAGAAGTGGCTGCGACAATGTTTGTTTTCTCCTGCATCTGTTGTTGGGTATGTGCAAGAAGGGCAAGATCATCGGCAAAGTCAAGATCATCCAGTTGATCCCACAAGGTCCATTGGATGCCATTCCTTTTCTGCTGTGTAGATGTTTTCATCACCCAGTCAATGGCTAACAGGAAGAGGAATGGTGACAGCAAGCAACCTTGTCTCACACCCGTCTTCACCTGAAACGCATCTGTCACCTGCTGGCCATGGATAACTCGGCAGTTTATCCCTTCGTACATGTTTCTGATTATATCCGTAATCTTCTTTGATTTAAGACTACACAATCTTGCAATATTGTCCATAGAACAAAATATAACACATTATTTAAACTTTGATAGCATAATACACGAATTTCTACTATGGAAGTTAGGAAAATAAATGACTAAATAATATGTTTACATACTAATGTACACAATTTGTTCATAAAAAATTATTATTTATAAATACAAAATAAAAGCATACTAATTGGTATTTTTTGGTGAAAATTTGGAATACGTTTGTCTCATGGGGTGGGGGGGTGGGGGTGGGGGGCTGCAACCTCATTAACTTTCTTGTAACCTTAAAAAAAGTATCTTGTATTGTCCGTAATTCTTATAAAATATGTATTTATAGGGTATAACATCTTATTTGACCTCCTTTATTGCCGCTTACTTAAATATGGCATCCAATGGTAAAAATGTTCGCCACCTTTACTTTACCTTACCTCATAGTCATAGTCATAGAGCCGTTTTCTGCCATTGCCTACCTTTAACATTTAACTTTTTTGTGATTATTATTTTTTTATTTTAAATGTACTCAGCTGGGTCTTACGATTATCTGAACTTATAATTAAGGAACTTGAAAAACACCCCTCCCCCTATATTTGAATTCACGATCCACCAATAGTCAATATTGTTTTAAAACATTTGTAACTGAGATTTAGCATTTACCTTATTATTATTATTATAACTTAACTGTATAGCTACGCAGAACTGCACTGTAAAAGTTATCCCCTATCAGCTTCACTTCTGCAACTTCTTCGCACAAAAGTGCCGACTAGAATGAATGCTTTAAACCAGTGGTTCCCAAAGTGGTCACTACGGACCTCCAGGGGTCCGCGGAACAGTTCAGGGGGTCCGTGGAAAATTAAATTTGATTTGGGGGTCCCTGAACAACGCCAGGCGGTCCGCGGAAGGTTTAGTAGAAAAATATGTTTGTTTTTTACTACGTTTTTATTAACTCGCTTTCGTTGGGCATTGTTTGTTTGTTTGTCCAAGATTTTTTCAAATCTGCCAACGTAAAATTGAACCACTTCTGATGGTCCTAGAGATCTGAAAATTTTACCACAGATAGATCTTGGATGACAATGCATTGTATTAAAATTTCAGATCGATCGAATGTACCGTTATTAAATTATTGAACTTTTTAGTTTATCTATAGTCTATATATAAGAAACTGTACCGTCGGCTTTTGTTGACATTTGTGAGTTCCCCCCGTGACCACATCACAATGTTTTTAAAACGTTGGGCGGGCGCTTGTGAGGTGTTTGGTAAAATAAATAGAGGTAAAATAAAACAAACCCGTAAAAACAAAGTTTTTGACTATAAATCCCTTATATATGAGACATAACTAACAGTATTGATTATTTTCAAACATTTACAGACTGAATCTGTCTTAACTCAAGTTTGCTTCATAACCCCGGGGGGGGGGAGGGTGAGAGGGGAAAAGTCTGGTCACCGATTCGCTTGACCGAGCTCAGCGTGACACGTAAAATGTAAACAAACGCGCCGCGGTGCTTCGATGGGCCGCCTCAACGCGTCTACTCAATTTTTCACGTGGAAAAAAAACAATGACAAACAGTGAATTTGAATTACATACCTCATATAAGGATAAACTAAAAATGCATTAATTTAATTACGGTACGATCGATCGATCTGAAATTTTGATACGATGCATTGTTAGGTGAGTCGGGTCCGTGTGCCAAATTTCAGCTCGATCGGATCACTGGAAGTGGGTCATTTCGACTTTTCTATTTCCGCCCGCCCAGCCCATGAGGTGATGAGAGAGATGATGAGATGACGACAGAGACGGCCGCGAAGTTAATATAAGGGATTTAAAAAGAAAACAACTATGATATTTCCACAGCTTTAACCAATCAAAATGATTAATTAATGGTTAATTGAAAGGTATGTCAAGTTTGATGCGCGAGAAAGGCGGAGACCCTACATGTAGGTCATTAAAATACAATCTTTTAACGGAAATGACAATGATAGCAGGGTTGGGTAAATGTTGACTTGTCGGTAAGTCATATTTATCTTAATATGATTTACCGACAGCTTTCCACTGATACCACATTTGATATGATTGGACGGTTACAAATGCATGAATCGAGTCAGCAAAAAGACTTCTTTTAAATTAAAAAATCGACCACACACATTTTTAGATAATTAGCAAAATAATATCTAAAATATTTTCTAATATATTATGATAATTTTTAAAACAATGTAATGTAGATTAAAAAGTTGCTTTAGAAACCTAAAATATTGAAGCATAGAAATCTCCACCTCACACCACCCCCCCCCTTTTTTTTTCCATAGTTTAAGATGGCGCAAAATAATATCTAAAATATTTTCTAATATATTATGATAATTTTTAAAACAATGTAATGAAGATTAAAAAGTTGCTTTAGAAACCTAAAATATTGAAGCATAGAAATCTCCACCTCACACCACCCCCCCCCCTTTTTTTTTACATAGTTTAAGATGGCGCAGTGTAAGACAGACTAACGAATATAGTTTTATACAGCAACGCAACTATGCTGCTACATATAAAGTCTAAAAGAGCCGTACATATAATCGACAAATTATCTTTATGTAATGCTGATACGAAGTGCATAAGCAAAAGGGGTTTACTGCAGCATTCCATTGAAAAAGTTAATAAGTAATAGTTAAAGAAGCGTTTCAAATAAAACATTTATACAATACATTACAATTTTTGTGTCCTTTTTAACAAATGAGTGTTCCTAAGAAAAAATGTATACAGTAAAATGTTGAATATTTGAAGTACGGCTTTATTTCATTACCAGTAAATAATATTTTACCAACATGTCTTCTGTGAAATAAATCTTTGTCGAAGGATTCTATGAAACCTCCCGAGCTTAAGGAAAATTTAATGAAAATCCATACTGAAAAAAAGGATAAAGATTTAACGATTTTTTGAAGCAGTCCAAGAAACATATTTGAAAACGCCATCACTTCAACAACTCATAGGGACAACATCTAAGTGAGATGACGATGGACTGCGTGCGTCTTATAATATTTCTTTATGGATTCCAAAGTCTGGAAAGCCACACACGATTAGTGAAGAGAAGAACTTATTTTACCAGCTGTAATTGAGGTGATAAGCACTATATTGAACAAACCAGGTTATCTAAAAGTGCTTGTTTAAATCTATTTTATGCTCTCTTTTATTTAGTGCTGGAAGGCAAAGGCAATGATTTGAGACAGATTTAATGAAAATGACATAGCCTACATGACAGAATGACATAGCCTACATGACAGAATGACATAGCCTACATGACAGAATGACATAGCCTACATGACAGAATGACATAGCCTACATGACAGAATGACATAGCCTACATGACAGAATGACATAGCCTACATGACAGAATGACATAGCCTACATGACAGAATGACATAGCCTACATGACAGAATGACATAGCCTACATGACAGAATGACATAGCCTATATGACAGAATGACATAGCCTACATGACAGAATGACATAGCCTACATGACAGAATGACATAGCCTACATGACAGAATGACATAGCCTACATGACGAATGACATAGCCTACATGAAGATTTGTTTGACAAATTTAACGAAACTTATATGAAACTACAAGGTGACCAATTAAATGTGATCAAAACTGAAAGCCTAATATCTGCGTTTGTTGCAAAACTTTTATCTGTATAAACAAAACTTGGAGAGAGGAGAATAATCTCAGATTCAAAATCTCTCGAAATTGCAAAATAGAGATGAAGACTTGTTACCTACTGTCAACACTTAAAGGCTCTTCTTGCAGACCTGACCCAAAGATTTGAAAACATTTTTCACTTGGATATTCCCGACTGGGTGTTGAACCCTTTTGCTCGGGGACAAACTCAGATCCCAGACATAGATGAATCCATACTAATACAGGAGAAACTTATTGAATTCACAAATGAGGAACTTAAACCAATGTTTGAACAAGGATACCACATATTCTGGTTACAAAAAAGAGATCCCAATTTTATGTTCTGCATTATGGGTTATTTTACAAAAGTTGTTGACTGCTTTCCCGTCTTCCTATTTGGTAGATCAAAGAATCAGTGCCGTTATGAACCTCATCACAAACAAAAGAAACCCGCTTCTATACATTTGTGCTCGTGGGGATTTGCATTTACTACTCACAAACATTGAGCCGGACATTAATATACTCATAGAATTATTAAAATCTCATTAAGTTCATCAAATTCATTATTTCTTTTTTAAATTTAACAAAAGTTTAATTTAAATAAATAATTCTTCAACAAAGGTTGTTGTTAACTTAATTATTAAATTTGTATACAATACATTTATGTAACGTTTTCACTTGGGGGTCCGTGGGCAAGTTTTGACTATAAAAGGAGTCCACGGGTAAAAAAAGTTTGGAAACCACTGCTTTAAACTCATGATCATACTAAAACAATTTATCCGTCACGAATTTTTATGTAAATCATAGCAAATCTTAGTGTTGAATTAACGAACGTTACATCAAATCTTTGAGCACTTAAAATAGCTCAGCCACCCGCGCCCTACGCCACGTGTGTAGTTAGATAAATTCGCATTTTATTAAAAAAATTTTAATAACAATAATTAAATATTATTATTTTAAACACAGCCAGAAATGTGTCCTTCATACGTAGCAAAAAGTATCCGCCCTTGGCGGACCGACCTCACCACGCCCCTGCTATCATGAATAGTAGGGGTTCACTGGCCCACCGACGACTCCATCTAATAACCAATCTTTAAACCGACAACGCCGACATCTGTCGAATCATGCTGTAGTCAACGTGTGTACCTTGTTTTTGTGTCAAGGCCAAGGAACAAGGCCATTTTGAGTGTGCTATCAAGTAAGAGGCAGTTCCCTACAATTATGGAACATGCAATACCAGGCAGTGGCGTAGCTAGGGATTTGGTGGCCCGAGGGACTTGGCCTTGGAGTTTGACATCATGGCATGAGATAATGTACACTCCTTTGGGGGCCCCATCAAGTCACGCACATAGGTGGAGGGGGGGTCCCCACATTTGTGACGATGTGTAAGGACGGGTAGGGGGAATTTAAGAATTGTGACGTCACGTCAAAACAGGCTACTCTAAATCAAAGTTCCACTTAAATATTCGATTTCTTACTATTTATTTTCTGGCGTTTTGCATGGATTCACGCGTGCTACGATATTAGAGTGCAGCCTTACACTAAATACATACAAAATTAATAGTAAAGTGTTTTGAAACATGCTCATTTTCAAATAGACAATACCGCTTTTTATAGGAAAAAAAAGATGTTTCACAGCGTTGAGACGTCATATTGGAGGCGAGGGGTCTACGTTTTTGTGACGAAGTGTGACGAGCGAGGCGGGTTTAAAATTGGCCAAAATCACGTGACGTCATTTATGGACGGCCTATAGCCATGTTTTAAAAGCAGCTATACACAATTGTAAAAACAATGAATTTTGTTAATTTTCAAAGAAAAACGTAGTTTGCACACGGACCAAAGAATCTTAGATGGAGCATTTACACAGCCCACTCGTCTCGTCCGGTAACCGAATTATACAAATAATTAATATATATTATATATAAATGTAAAAAGCTCTTTGGGGCCGTCCATAAAGCACGTCACGCTATTTTTGACCATTTTTGACCCCCTCCTCCCCTGTCACAAACTGTCACAAATCTCGGGACCCCCCCCCCTAAAGTACATCACACTTTCCAATTTTTTTTTAAATTAACACCTAATTAAAATATTTAATTTAATACTTAAAAATACACTTCACTATTAAATTGTATTAAAATATAAAATTTCCACTTAAAAGTAGGGATGTACCGGATTCAAAATTTTGAAATCCGATTGGAGCTGAAGTGGGCCGGATTTATGAAGTGAAATCCGGCTGGAGCCGGAATCAGAGTTGTTAAAATGGCCGGATTCCGGATTTTCCGGGGGCATTATGATTATGAATATATATATAAATTAGGGATCTACCCGGCAAGCCGGATTTATGAAGTGAAATCCTGCCGAAGCCGGATTTTTAAAATTACATAATAAAAAGGAAACAAAACAATTTGATTTAAAAAAGATTAGATTGACAAATTATGTGACCGTTTGTGCTATATTTAATCTGTTTAATATGGTCCTATGAATAATATTTCATTCAAAAATATTCACTGGACATCATCTGTGTTCATCCATAGTTACGACTGACATCAATCTTTCACCATCATCGTTTCCTGGAAGGATAATTGCAGACAGATGAACTCGTCCTCATCTAACCACTCAACAGCCTCTGTATGTGCATTTTCTCCTCTGGCAATAACTGCCATGGGTTCTCTTTGAATTATAGAAGTGATTCTCAAAGGACGGAAGCGTTTTATCTGAGTTGATTCTTGAACAGTTTGGGGTGGGCACATTCTCCTGAGTCCGAGCTCTGTGTTGTCCTGTATGTTTCTTCAACATTGTTTGTGAGTCAAAATATGAGTGACTTACTTTGCAAAGTCAATCAAATAAGCTGGTAATCATATGGTTGTACTTTGAAAGCTCCTGTTGATCTTGGCATAAGTTCATCAAATTTGAGAGTTTGTGCTACAAACAAGGAAGGAAATTTATGAGAATCTTCATTTGCTCTTTCTTAAGCTTTGAGTCCATCATTTGTTTGGTTGATTGGGATTGGAGGAGGGAAGAATCTTGAAGGTAAAACGTTAAAATATGAGCTTAGTGCTTTGTCGCAACATTTCATGTCCTGATATTTAACAACAATTTGAGTGAAATATTGGCTGGTGCGCCGGTGCGAACATGATTGTCAAACCATTCCTGATCCTTCGATATCAGTCCTGCTGTATCCAATTCAGATTTATGAACAACACATTCAGGAGATATACATTTAAATGCTGTTTTGACATAAAACTATTTCTAATGTTTCACAAAATTTTTGAAAATTATTTTTAAAGCTATTTAAATTCTACTAAAACAATATAAATAAATTAGAAAAAAATACTAAAAATAATAAATGTGTGACATCACACATGGCCTGACCCCCCTCCCCCCTGTCACAAAGTGTCACACTTTCTTAGACCCCCTCCCCTCCTCGGAGCGTGACGTACTTTATGGACGGCTTTTTTGTGATTTTTAAGTTTTTCCTTGAAAGTTAACAAACTCGGGCGCACATTTGCAAAGCAACTATTTTTGTGTGTTTGTACAATTTTACACACCACAAACACAGATATTATGTTATCCATTAAAAAAAAACTTGCTTCGCGGTAATTCTAAACTGCAGCGCGGCATCGGTGAGATATCTGCGTGGCAGCGCAGCTTAAGGGAACATTGGCTGTGGTGGGAACATTGGTTGTGGTGGGAACATTGGCTGGAACATTGGCTGGAACATTGGTTGTGGTGGGAACATTGGTTGTGGTGCTTAGCTTCATTGGGATAAGGGAAAATTCAATGTTGACATTCTGTGTCAATGTCAATCATTTTTTTTTCTTTTTTAAGATGAAAAAATGAAGAAATATTAGAGATATTTGGTTCTGTTTGTTCATTTCGTCTTCTTCGTCATTGTCGTACATGTTCTATTCTTAAATCCACGAGGCTTAATGGTGTCGAGCCCGGCCGTACAACAATCGCCTACCCCTTGATGACTGCCCCCCCCCACCAACGGAGACGGCTTAATCACACATGCATCCTAACAAGGTAAGTTAGGGTTGCAAATACTTGATACATTTCACTCATGTCGGTAGTGGTGTATATGCTATCACAATTTAAAATATGACAATTTACAATTTCGGTTTTGGCCTACCAAATCATAGACATTACTATGTAAGAACACAAAGGATATATTAAACCCACACACACACACAAGACAACAAAATGGAAACAGTTATTTGTATAAACAAATGCTCTTGAAATATATTGCTTGAAAGTTTCATTCATTTCTATCTACAAAAAGTAAATGAAAAAAAAGTTTTTTTACTTTGTTTTTGTTTTGTTGTTGTTGTTGTTGTTTTTTTTTGAGGGGAGTTTGGGGGATGGGTGGTGTGGGGTGGGTACGGTGGCGGTGGGGTGGGAGGTGGTCTCGCAGTATATTCTCTTTATATCTTTTCAGTGATCGGTGTAAATAATAAAATTTTAATGGGTCACAAGCTGTTGGAGATGCACAATATGCTCAATAATTGTGCTACCCTAAATAACGAAGAAATAGCCCCGAGATGTCTAAAAATAGTTGCACTGGCTGGCCGTTTTATTTTTCAAGTTTTCCTTGGCTCGATAAACATTGTAAGTTTCCGTAGTTTAGTGGTATCCACATCCGCCTAACACGTGGAAGGTTCTGGGTTCAAGAACAAGCAGAAACCGTTTTTTAAAGTTTTGTTTTTTTATATTTTAATTGGTTATTTTACTTTTATTTTCATTATTCACTTAGAGTCTTAAACCGACATAACACAGTAACAATAAAAAACCAAATAGTGTGGTTAATTATCATAGTTGTACAATAAAAGAAGTAAGTACTAATTTGTAATAAACTGATTCTTATCATGATTTGGATAGTTTAATAATTAATACATTAAGTTTTTGTCCAAAAGTGGTGGCATTTCGTGATGAAAACCAATATAAAGTCTATCCAGATTGATCAAAAATATACCACGACTGTACCTCACAATCTGAAAATAAAATGAACACGAAATTAATAAATGTTTATAGTGTCTCTTACAGACCTATGGCCTATGGCGGATTAAGCTGAACGGGCTAAAGCCAGGGGCCCCCGATGATTTAGAGGCCCCCAAACTTAGCATATTTTATTATAAATGTGGACAAATGTATACATGAATTGCTGAAAATATGATAAATTAATGAAATCTCATCTATTAAAATGATCTCTATTCCGACACGATAGTCTTAGCAGTCAAAAAACCTGATTTGATAGGCTCAATAACAGAAATTATTAAATAATATTATATATATATTTTAAATTGACACATTTAGTCGAGCTCTCGTGGCCGAATGAGAAATATTAAGGCTAGGGGTGCCAGCGGTGGCGGGATCGATCCCCGGGTGGGGTGTGAATTTTTTTTCCATGTGTTTTTTAATTTTATAAATTGTCTTTTACACTCAATTTTAGGATACCAGCAAAAAGTTATTTCTTCGTGTTCGGTTTTTTCACGAATAATCATTTTGGATGAATATTTATAAGTTACCGTCTTATATTAGCTGCTAGCAATCATTTTATCTAAAGGTACACTGGCTGCATAGGGCCCCAGTTTGAATTGCAGCCAGGGGCCCCCAGTCTTAATCCGCCCCTGCCTATGGCTATATGCCTTACACAAAAGGAAATCAAGGGAATTGTGAGCAGCGAAGATTGCAATAATACCCGTAACGTAATCAGAAACATTTCTAGAAATTAGTTTGCTTGTTTTATATGTTATAGTTTGTATTTCGTTGTATCAATTATACCCCATATCAGGGTAACAGCGCCCTCCTCACGTGTTTAAATTTACTTAAAATAAACACACACACACATACACTACACCACACACACCACACACACACACAGGCTTATATTATTTTTTAAAGTGAGCATTTTTTTTCAAATTTAGAGTTGAAAAATTGATGATCATTCAGAAAATTTTATTTTAGAGCTCTTTCTCTGTTTTCATCTATTTTCTTATTTCAAGAAAATAATGAGTATCAAGTCTTCAGGAAACAATTTAATTAACTAGTTGAGGTGAGCAGATAAAAAGCACGGTTTACGACAATTGAAAAGGTTAAATTAATTTTAAAAGTAATTGATGTTTCTTAATTTTCAATAAATCCTATTACCTTATACAAAATAATTCTTTACTACAACTTAGGAATGAAGCAAACAATGCGCGTATTTTAAATACAAATCAAATATTTTTATTTTATTTTAGAAACTAAAATTTTAATTTGGTTTCTGTAAAAATAGGTAAAAATGACAATGAGGGAAGAAAAGAAAATTCATTAATGGCATGCTATGTAGCAGCTCTCTTAAAAATAAGACTATATTATATATAATGCACGAAAGCGCTGTTTTCTAAGCTGGCGTAAGAATTTGCCCAATCACCGTGATAGCACACTAGCCACCTAGGTCACCCAGATTTAATGTGATGAAAGTTCTGTGTAACAACAACAACAGCGCAAACGAACATTTCTAACATCGATTCATTCTTTAGTCTTATATTTCAGAGCAAGCTGGCATATCGGTGATTATTTCCTCTTCAGTTGTATGTACGCTTTATTCATAGTTTAAGTTATTTACTGCTATGTCATGAGTGCACACACGCATGCCGACATATTTTCATTGATTTTTATTTATGTGGCTTCAGTATAAAGATTAAAACTTTGAAAGTGCGAATTCTTTTAAAAGCAAAAATAGTGAAAAGATTATGTCGAAAAAAATAAATTTAGAAAGTAATTTTCAGTTTAAAAGTAAATAATGTTTTAGGAAAAAATTATTTTTTTTCTGTTATCACTAAATATTACCTGGCAACTTATGATTCTTAGTTATTGTGTACACCGGTGTCCAGCTTAAATAAATTTAGATACAAAGTAATATTATATGAATATAAATGCTAAATAACTTCTAATCGCCCCAAAGCGTTTGAATGAAGAATAGTTATTTTTTTCTACAGATTTATATGTTTAAAAAAATAACATATTAAAAATCGGACTCCTCCCCACAATAGTTTCTTTTAATTGTTATTTAATGTAATATTTTAATGCGTCTCAGACTAATTTGGAATTAAAAATCTTTGCTTTTAATATAGAACTGGAAGGGGTGCTAACTTAACAATAATGAAAACGTTTATTAGAATTCCTAAAACGTGTATATCAAATTTTAGATACGATGACCTGAAGATAATGTAATATTTTCTTTTATCCAGTGATTAACATTACTTCAAAGGTTTCATGCAAAATAAATAGTTCATTGTTATTCATATTTGTAAATAGTTACAATTTTTTATTTACATGTTTTTGATAATGTAAAGGTAATAATGTATGGACCAATGGGCGCATAAACTGAAAAGTCATAATATATCTTGAAAAGGTGCTGACTTGACAATAATAAAAACGTTTATCTGAATTACAAAATCGTGTATATTAAATTGTAAATATGATTAACAGTTGATAGTTAAATCTTTTATGTAATGCTGTGACAAACTTTGCTTACTACATTTCATGCAAAATTAATAGTTCTTTGTTATTAACATGTGTAAAAATTACATTTTATTTTTTACATGTTTTGGTAATTTTGTGGTAATAATGAATGGACAAATGGGCGAATAAACTGACAAGTCATAATCATCAATGAAGCTTAAACTGCTTCAAATCACAGATGTGCTTGGTGTGGATCACATTACAGTCACATAATTTATTTTTAAGGCATTGTGCTGTATTATTGGTGCACTCATAATTGGTGCGCACTATTCAATGCCGCAAGTTAACGTCCGGCTGATTCCTCAGCAATATTTGTTAATACTTCGAACTTCAAACTTCTTGCCTGTAGTATCACCTTATGCTGTGTGTAATTCACTATGCATTTACTATTATCCTGATTATATCATTATTATTCATGCAAACTTATATAACGCGAGCATAAGCTTGGAGGTTTTCTCATAGCGCATATATTCGTATATATATAATCAAAATATATACTCTGCTATGTCCGTTCGTAACGCTAGATTTTAGAAATGCACCGCTAAAAAAATAGCGCTGAAAAAAATAATGAAGAAAAAAAACAAACCAAAAAACAGAAAAAAGCTATTTTCAAACGTCCGCATAAAATTGTTCAATATGGAAAAGAGATTTAATTTTTCTCTCTGTGTCTACATTTTCTGATTATTTACTATGCGGCTTTCAGGCAAAAGGGACAATTACAAAAACTGAAATATATCCATTTTGAAAACTTCCGTAATTTTTGACGGGTAATACACTAGTGAATAAATTCCTAAGAAATCATATCCATACCATAATATGCAGTTTATTTACCACCAAAATATTTTACGCCCTTTAATTAAAAAAAAATATTTGAAAGATTGTGGAGAAATTTCAAAACCAAAAAGTGTCATTTGGTCCAGAGCTCAAAGACGAAAATAATATATATAAACATTTTAAAAATTAAATTTATCTTTTTTTTAAAAACCTTGATTTGATTTTCTATCACCCCGTGGAAGTTACAGAGTTACAGGACCCTACAAAATCTGTGACTAATTGTGACCCCAACTTTTATACATTGAAATGTATTACATATTTTCACCTTTTAGATTGGAAATCGCTGATAAGGTCTTACTTTACGTTATGTGTAAGAATCACTGTTAAGATTCCTTTGGCTTGGTATCATAATTATATTTTATCTCACATGAATTGAATGAAAAACCTTTATAAGAATATGATCGGTCATTGATTGTCACAACCGGTCTTTTCAGAGTTTCAGAATGTCATAATATTGTGTTTCAACTTTCAACTGATGGTCAAATAGGAAAATAAAATTATGTCTTTGTCCCCAAAATGCCTTTATTTTCGTTGTTCCAAAAATGTCTCCACACCCCCGCCCTTGCAGGGGGAAAAAGGTCCCCAAGGCCACCGATTTCTATCCAGGCCATTTCAGCCTTATTGTTCAAACTAATAGAAATTGAAAGCATTTAAAATATATTATGTGTTACTATTTCAATGTGAGGCGCTTTGAGCCCATCTGCGGGCTAGTGTACTGGGCTATATAGTTCTCAAATTATTATTATTTTTATTTAGTATTACTATTATTATTATTATTAGTAGTAGTAGTAGTAGTAGTAGAAGTAGTAGTAGTAGTAGTAGTAGTAGTAGTAGTAGTAGTAGTAGTAGTAGTAGTAGTAGTAGTAGTAGTAGTAGTAGTAGTAGTAGTAGTAGTAGTATTAACATTATTATTATTATTATTGTTATTAGATATGATGCTGATAATAGCAAATATGATTGCTCATACTAGCAGTTAGGGGCCGTCAATAAAGTACGTCACGCTCCGAGGGGTGGAGGGGGGAGGTAAGGAAGAAAGTGATACACTTTGTGACAGGGGAGGAGGGGTCAGGCCATGTGTGATGTCACACATTTATTATTTTTTTTATTTTTTTCTTCTAATTTATATATATTCTTATAGTAGAATTTAAATAGCTTTAAAAATAATTTTCAAAAATTTTGCAAACATTAGAATTAGTTTTATGTCAAAATAGCATGAAATGCGTATCTCCTGAATGTGTTCATAAATCTGAATTGGATGCAGCAGGACTGATATCGAAGGATCAGGAATGGTTTGACAATCATGTTCGCACCAGCCAATATTTCACTCAAATTGTTAAATATCAGGACATGAAATGTTGCGACAAAGCACGAAGCTCATATTTCAACGTTTTACCTTCAAGATTCTTCCCCTCCTCCAATCCCAATCAACCAAATAGTTGATGGACTCAAAGCTTCAGAAAGAGCAGATGCAGATTCTCATAAATTTCCTTCCTTGTTTGTAGCACAAACTCTCAAATTTGATGACATTATGCCAAGATCAACATGAGTTTTCAAAGTACAACCATATGATTACCAGCTTATTTGATCGACTTTGCAAAGTATGTCACTTATATTTTGCCTCACAAACAATGTTGAAGAAACATACAGGACAACACAGAGCTCGGGCTCAGGAGAATGTGCCCACCCAAACTGTTCAAGAATCAACTCAGATAAAACGCATCCGTCCTTTGAGAATCGCTTCTAGAAGGCAAAGAGAACCCATGGCAGTTATTGCCAGAAGAGAAAATGCACATACAGAGGCTGTTGAGTGGCTAGATGAGGACGAGTTGATCTGTCTGCAATTATCCTTCCAGGAAACGATGATGATGGTGAAAGATTGATGTCAGTCGTAACTATGGATGAACACTTCACTTCACCGTTGTAAGATGATGTCCAGTGAATATTTTTGAATGAAACATAATTCATAGGACCATAATAAACAGATTCAATATAGCACAAGAGTTGGTCACATAATTTGTCAATCTAGTCTTTTTTTAGTCAAATTGTTTTGTTTCCTTTTTATTATTTAATCACTGGTTGAGGTCAAGTTTCGCTAATCTACTTCTTATCCTGTGTCAATAGAATGCATAATCGGAAGATTATCTAAAACTTGACCTCACCCATTGTAAATGAAAAGGTAGCAGATAAATGATGTGTATTATATAATTGTCAAGTCTAATTTTTGCAATTTTTGTTTTCAAATTCGATCTAGATTGAGTTACTGTTTCATTGAATAACTGTGACAACTGTTGACAATTAACTATTCTACTATTAAAGTCATTTTAATAATCTGATAGTTCTTTTAAGTGGGGGTGTACGGGATTTCGGCTCCAGCTCCGGCAAATCCGGAATCCGGCTATTTTTAAAAATCGCTCGGCTTCGGCTCCGGCAGGTTTCACTTTATAAATCCGGCTGGCCGGTAGATCCCTAATTTATATATATATATTCATAATGGCTCCGGCAAATCCGGAATCCGGCCATTTTAACAAATCTAATTCCGGCTCCAGCCGGATTTCACTTCATAAATCCGGCCAAATTCAGCTCCGGCCGCATTTTAAAATTTTGAATCTGGTACATCCCTACTTTTAAGTGGAAATTGTATATGCTAATACAGTTTTAATAGTGAAGTCTAATTTAAGTGTTAAATTACATATTTTAATTAGGTGTTAATTAAATTTTTTTTTCGAAAGTGTGACGTAATTAAGGGGGGGGGGTCCAGAGACTTGTGACAGTTTGTGACAGGGGAGGAGGGGGGTCCAAAATGGTCAAAAATAGCGTGACGTACTTTATGTACAGCCCCTTATAATGATTGTTCATAATAGCAAATGTAATTGTTCATACTATCAGACAGGGGCGGATTAAGACTGCTCGGGGCTCCTGGCTGCAATTCATACTGGGGCCTACCCAGCCAGCGTCCCTTTAAAAAAATGATTGCTAACAGCTAATATAAGACTGTAACTTGTAACTAAATAGTCCATCAGTTCCTTGCTCAAGCTTTGTCTGTACTTCGAGATCGGCCTTCCCATCAAACAATTTTATTCATGAAAAAAAACGAACACTAAGAAATAACTGTTTGCCAGTATCCTAAAATTGAGTATAAAAAGACAAATTAAAAAAAAAGATTCCACCAATGGGAATTGATACCTACACCGCTTGCACTACAAGCCTAAACATTTCTATACGACCACGAGAGCTTGACGGAAATTGTAATGTATAAAAAAATATATACAATATTATTTAATATTTTCTCTTATTGAGCCTATCAAATCAGGTTTTTCGATTACTAAGACTATCGGGTCCAAATAGCGATCAGATTAATAGTAGGGCTGTTAACGACTAAATTTAATTTAATCGTTGACTTTTGAAAAATTCGCGATTAATTAATCGTTAATTTCGATTAAAGCCAAAAATTGAAATATATGGTATCATAAGTAACATTTATTAAATGTTCTTGTCGAAAATCGAAATAACACTGGAATGTCTTCTTTACAAGACATCTTTTAACCAACTACGCAAAAAGACAAGTGTGTTGACATTATTTGGTTCAAGTGATGAGTGGGTCATATTGACAATATATCCAGCAAGCTTAACATTCGTTCACATAGCTTTAGATTGTCTCAGCTGAAGTTTCTGATACTGTAGTGGATGTTTGGTTTGCAGGTGATATGTAGCTAAGCGTAAAAACCATGGTAGACACGTTCCCTTTAAGCAACGCGGCTGCGCAGATACTTGACTGACGCCATGCAGGAGTTTAGAATCACCACGCAGCAAATTTTGTAAAATAATGCACAAAAAATGGCCGTTGTGCAACTTTGCAAACGAGGTTGTTTGTTTTTAAAACTTTGCACACGGACTAATGAAGCTTAGACTTAGAGGGAACATTGCATGGTAGGCAAATGATTTATCTCAATGAACAAAAAAACCTTTATTAACATTGTGAACAGTCACGCCAGTCAATAGTTTAAAACCAAAAGGTTCGTATAATCGTCCGAAAATTTGTTTATATTTATCGGCCGAAATCTTTAACTTTTTGAATTCCAGTACATTTATAAGTGGTGGTTCGATTAATCGTTAAAAAAAATTTAATCGTTAAAATTTTTTCACGATTAATCGAGAAATTAATCGTTAATTTCCACAGCCCTAATTAATAGATAAGCTTTTATTAATTTATTTAATTTATGATATTTTCAGGGATTCATGCAAACATTTGTCCACCTTTAATATAAAATATACTAAGTTTGGGGGCCCCTAAATCATCGGGGGCCTCTGGCTTTAGCCCGTTCAGCCCCTTCCACCCCTTAATCTGCAATAGCTATCATATATGATTGTTCGTACACGTCTCTAAGAATTTGGTTATCTTAGACTTTGACTACAGTATCTAAAGTAGGAACGATTGTTTAAGAGTTGGAACGGACCTAAAAAAATCTTGAATTCGGCTCCGTCTTATAACAATAAAAAAAATCCTAATTTGATAAATACGTTTAAATGAAATTATATAACTAAAATAGCATTAAAAAAAATTTAGTTTCATGATTTAAAATTTAAATTAATATTAATACTTTGGAATTAACGAAATGTTAAATTTCTTAGAAGACCGAGAACTAGAGTGTTAGGATATTTGGTCAGCATTTTTGTTGAACACAAACCTCTCTGAGACTCGCACTAACTGTACGCTCTGTAAACACCGGAAGTGGCCTAGATTGCCAAAACCTTATAATGTCGTGTTTCTACGTAGTAAAGTTCAAACACGTCAATTCCAAGTAACCTTAGTCATCGTACTTGAGTCCCGATTGCATAGAAATTGCCACGTTCCTTTTTAAAATTGAGCAAGATATTGCTGCCTTATTTAATAGTTTGCTTAAGTACAGTGGAAATTTATTATTCAAATAAATGTTGTGTCTTTCACAACCTACAACTTAAAAACTCATTGATGCCACCGAGAGCCTCTCTCATGTTATTTGTGGTTGTTCTGTACTCATCAGTGGCGTAGCGAGGGGGGGGCAGGGGGGGGACATATGTCCCCGGGCGCAGCGTTAGGGGGCGCCAAAATGAGTATTAAAACTCATTATTTAATTTTATTTTTTAAGATTGAATTTTAGAGCTCCGAAAATATCTTCATTACAAATCAGTTGGCAAGCATGATTTTGGCGCCCCCATTGAGCGTTAAGGGGCTCCATTCTACTCATAAATAAATGACACATCCACAATGTAGTATTGCTGATGGCGCTTAAAGAAATAAAGTGAGTTGCTGGGAGTGAGAGTAAGTGAGCAGTAAGAGACAAAGGCGACTCTATTAATAGCTTTAATAGAACAGATAGAGAAGACACTAAAAGCAACCAAAATCACCAAGACAAGAAAAAGAAGTGGCTTAAAGCAGTGGTTCTCAACCTGTGGTCCGAGGACCACTAGTGGTCTGCAAGATGTGCCTGGTGGTCCGCGAGAAAAGCATGCAATTTACGCACTGTATGATTCATCGAGAAAGATTAGCAAGTAAAAGAATTAACGCAGAATTATAATATATCTTTGATCTGGCCTAAATAGTTTTTGGCGGCTGGATAGCGAAGTCAATAGTGCGCTCGCCTCACAAGCTGGGGGGGGGCGTGGGATCTAGCCCACATTAAAGCCACAATAAAAAATGTTGATGAATGACTATCGCTAAAAGACTTCCTCTGACCTTGAGAGGAGATGGGCGCCGCCAAGGTCTACCAAGCCCTAATAAAGTTCTAATGGTAACATTAGAACCCCCTACGACCACAATGTTATGGGACACACACACAACACATTTTTTTTTATCAAGGCCCGTCTATTAAATTCTCGTTTCTTTGATTTCTTATTCGAATATGAATCTTGAACATTAATAGTTACTGATGTATACTGAAATGCAATGGTTATCAGACTGTTTGAATTACGTGATGACGTAAGACAGTTTCTTGTAGAAAATACTCAAAGCTTGTTGATTATTTGAACCATAGCTTATGGGTTGCTGTTCTGGCTTACTTGGCTGAAATTTGTGAAGAACTAAATAAACTTAATTCAACACGGCAAGGAAAGCAAACACATTATATTACTCTCATTGACAAAGTGTCTGCTTTTACGAAAAATCTTGATCTTTGGGAAATAAGATTATTTCAAGGTATCTATGAGATGTTTGATCAATTATACGAAATCACCGAGAAACCAGAAAATGTTGAAATAAATAAACAACAACTCTTGATAAATTTGATTTCTGGTCATATTCAATCAATGCAGGACCCATTTTAATTATACTTTGGGGATTTTTAACGTTCAGTGGTTATTCGTGGGTTTCCAGTGTTGCTACGGTGCACATCGTCTCATCAAATAAAATTACCAACATCGTAATTAAACAAATTCACTGAACTGACTAGCGATACCACCTTGAATATGTTGCACTAGAAAGTGGGCTTAAATGAAATTTAGGAGTACTTCGAACTGTCGCAGATATCTTTTAAAATACTTTTACCCTTTGCAACTTTGTGAAAGTGGATTTTCTGCATTGCTTACAATAAAAACAAAACATTGTTCGTTCTAAATAAACTAATATAGCAGTCTTTTTAATACAAACTACTGTTTATGACTTAATTTTTTTTTATAGTTAGCAAGTAGAATTAAATAAGAAGACTATGAGACTAATATAAATAAAAGAAAGCCATTACAAAATTGTTTTTGGAGTGCGCAACACGTAGCATATTAGTTTAGTTTTACTAACTAACATATATACTACCTTATAGCTAGCAATAATCTTCTGTATAGAAGGAGCGTCTGCAAAAGATATACACAGTATAATTATATTTAACTTTCCAGCTTTGCAGTAGCACAATTTTTAGTTGTGGTCCGTAGCTAAGACACACATTTTTCAAGTGGTCCTTGAATCTCAAAAGGTTGAGAACCACTGTCTTACAGAATGGTTAATTCGCGTCCCTTTGCTGCATGCTGTGACTCTTTTTAAAAAGAAAAATTTTAATTCCCTAATTCCACTGTGCAGGGAGTAAAGTGGTGAGGAAGGGAGGAAAGGTCTCTCCTCTCACGGGCCTGTGTCGGTATGTCAAAGCAAGTTGGATTCCTTTTATATGAAACATTAGACACCGCTTCTCTTTCCTGTCTCTCTTTTGATCAATCTTGATCAGTATGATCCACTGTTGAAAAAAAAATTTACAACATGCCCGAGAAAATTCAGGTTCAGTATCTTATTTATCACCGGAAATCCAAAATTAATTTATCCACCTACTTTCATGGACTGTAAGGAATCAGCTGTTGAGTGAAATAGGAAAAAATAAGTACTACGGTATCTTACTTGACTCAACACCCGATCTAAGACACGGGAACAGCTTTCTCGAGTCATCAGATTTGTGGATGTGGATTTTAAAACTAAAAAAGAAACCATCAAATAATCATTTTTAGGTTTTATCCAGATACATTCCAAAGACGCAGCAAGCCTTGAAAGAATTATCGCAGAGAAACTGAAATCTAATGACATACGTCTAGCCGACTATCGGTCACAATGTTATGACAATGCTGCTTGAGCAAGAAATTGTCAACATTCGTGATAATTTGAGACAGGTTGCGGTAGAAAAATGTAAAAGAAGATGGACAACTTGGGGAATCGAGGTTGACAGAAGGATTAGACGACATAGGAGGATGCCCAGAGAATTAACAAGAGATGCAGGACTTTCTGCAGAAGAAAAAATTGCACGTGATATGAAGAGCGTAATTGATAGACTCCAACAGGAGATATCAATACGATTTTTACGTCTAAAAAATTTAAACAACAAATTTGGATTTTTACTAGACGTCAAAACTCTTATTGCTGAGACAAAATTCGATACACTTCGTTAAAATTGCTTAGATTTTGCTAATTTATACGACAGTGACGTCAATTGTCACGAATTGTGCACAGAAATCAGAGACTGAGAAATGCTGCCCAGTACCCGGACTGAAGCTCTATCGGAAACTCCTTTGGATCTTCTTGGTTTTATTGTTCATATGGAGATGACGTATTTCCGAATCTGCGCATTTCACTTCAAATACTTCTAAAAATTGCTGTTTCAACTGAAAGCTGTAAGCCGTTTTTTTTTAGCAAACTGAAGCTTATTTTGTCTTATTTATGTGCTTTAATGGGACAATATCTGAGTGATCTTGCACTCCTTAGCATATAAAGAGAAACACTTGAGAATTTTTATTTTGACAAAGTGATTTACGAGTTTGCGACATTCAAATCAAGGACAATTATTTTTTTTGTAGACTATGTCTAATAGTATAATTAGTAGAGTATTTTTTTCAAATAAATTGTTAACAATCATATAAAGAATTCTTAGTCTGTATTCTATTTCATTAAAATACCAGAAGCTTCGAAAATGAACTATATCAACCGTAAAATTTCACATTTTTCTTGGGGGCTTAGTGAGCCCCCAGAATCTTTCGGTCCGACAAGGGGCGCAGATTTTGTGTCATGT
This sequence comes from Ampullaceana balthica, assembly GCA_944989445.1. NCBI lineage: Eukaryota > Metazoa > Mollusca > Gastropoda > Lymnaeidae > Ampullaceana > Ampullaceana balthica. The sequence goes on along the minus strand of CALYLW010000655.1, from coordinate 16,321 downwards.
CCCCGGGCGCACATGACCCTAGCTACGCCACTGGTACTCATAACTCATAAATCTTTTGTCATAACGGTGTAGTTTATATACGAATGCAAATCGTATTATTTTTAACGCAATTTCCTTAGGAAAAATTGCGTTTACAGATTCGAAATGTTTGTCAAGCTTGACAATGTAACTCCTCCTGAACCATACCAGATAGAGGGTTCGGGTCTTTTGCAAATATGCTAAGGAGGTCCCAAGGATGTGCAACGGCCAAAAAAATATACCGAAAAGGTTCACTGGATTTCCTGTAAAATCCAAAAAACCCGAAAAATATCAGTATTTTGTCAATTTCTCGCCAACCATAACATCTATCGGGTTGAAACAAACGAGAAACAATAGCTAATAATATTTAGAACAATGTTGAAAAAGAAATTTTTCAAAAATCTCTTTTCGTTCGACTCCCGTAGTTTTAGAAGCAATTTTTAAAGCTATTATTGTTTTGTTTAATTTCAAAGTTATTGATTTGAAATGACTTTTAATGTAATCTAGAATAATAGTTAATGGGGTTTTCTCGCTTTGTGAATGCTTATGTTAGACTGTTGTGTGGTGCGCATTATATTGACACATTCTTGGTGTGATGTAGCGTTCGTCTCATGGCAAACAAGAGAGACTATCACGAACATTAGCCGGTGAAGCCTGAGTCGAACCCTACAGCCCAACGGGGTCCTTTATAATGTTTTGCAATCTCATCGTATTTAAACGTGATCACCATGAGAGCACCAGTGCAAACGTTTGTTGGCAAGATATGCAGGCCAGCTGAATGTAGACCGAGAATTTTACGCCTTTTCCATTTCACCTTATTTAACGGCCTTGTGCCTGTGGCTTGGTGTACGTGTAGCTGTTGGCATTTATCCGTTTGCCATATAAAACTACGAGATTTGTGGAAAATAATTCAAAGCTGCTGGGACAATGTTAGTGGTTCCTGATTAGGACAAAAGTATTCATCATAAAATTTATAGAGGTTTCTCAGATTTAAACGGCAAATTGCAATTTAAAAAATGGGCGTGGGGAACAGTTAGATAAAAATAGTATTTTTGATTTTATTTCAGACGCGTTCCAAAAAGTTGAACATAGATTTTACTACAACTAGTTGAACATTTTCAAATTGGGTGATACAAAAATAATAAAAAAATTAAATAAAGCTATCATCGCAAATGAATTTTATTGAAACTACATTTCTAGCTGTCTAGAGCGTTTTAGAAAATGACAACAAGGCAATGACAATTAAACAAACTTGTAGGAAACATTTATCACTTTAACATCATTATTTTCAAGTGGATAGAATGGTAGACAATAAACCGAGATCTTCATTGTTTACAGGCAATAAACTAAGATCAACCGCTCTTCAATCGACTGGCTCAGGAATCGAGTTTATACGAAAATAAATTACAACAAAACTACTATGGCGGCTGAGAAGACGATCTATGATGTCATCGTCATTGGCGCTGGTATCGAGGGCTCGTCCATTGCCTACAACCTGGTGAAGAAAGGAAAGAAAGTTTTAATCTTAGAGCAGGTGAAGTTTGCACTCGTCTTCTAATTGTAATTATTACTATATTAAAGTTTCTAAGAATAATGATAAAAATATTTACTTAAACCATGCAGGTAGTGTAAAGTATTTGTTGTAGACTGGTCACGTGTGACTAAACTATCCAATCATTTCTCCTGTACAAGTTTCACTCTCATACTTAATTATCCAATCATTTCTCCTGTACAAGTTTCACTCTCATACTTAATTATCCAATCATTTCTCCTGTACAAGTTTCACTCTCATACTTAATTATCCAATCATTTCTCCTGTACAAGTTTTCCTCTCATACTAAATTATCCAATCATTTCTCCTGTAGCCTACTAGTTTTCCTCTCATACTAAATTATCCAATCATCTTCATGTACTAGTTTCCCCTCCCCCACACTCGAGGAAGTTCCCATGGACAAAGTCGCATCGTTCGCTACGCCTACGAAGAAGACTTCTACGTCAAGATGATGGTGGATGCCTTCCCTTTGTGGAAGGAGCTGGAACAAGAATCGGGCGCGGACTTTTACGTGTAAGTTTGTCCAGCTGCACATTATTCTCCCCTTCCCTGCGTACGAGGGTTTTGATCTTTGAATTGTTTCAGAAATATCAATATACTTCAGAAAAAATATATGGTTTTTTATATTTGAAAAACATATTTTGCAGCTTTTCATGTACTCAAGCAAAGTCCTAAACTAAATCTTTATGTGTGGAGCTCTCCTCATGGATCGCTAGTTATCGTTATAACTATAGCCTTACCATCTCAACAACATTATTCTTTGTTGGCTGTGCATTTAAACATTAAAGCAACAACAACAAAAAATCTTTGGAGCAGCAGGTTGTCGATCCCCGTACCTCTCACATGCTAAACGAGCGCTCTACCACTTGAGCTACAGCCCCTGGCACATATAGTAGCGCTCTACCACTTGAGCTACAGCCCCTGGCACATATAGTAGCGCTCTACCACTTGAGCTACAGCCCCTGGCACGTATAGTAGCGCTCTACCACTTGAGCTACAGCCCCTGGCACATATAGTAGCGCTCTACCACTTGAGCTACAGCCCCTGGCACGTATAGTAGCGCTCTATCACTTGAGCTATAGCCCCTGGCACATATATTAGCGCTCTACCACTTGAGCTACAGCCCCTGGCACATATAGTAGCGCTCTACCACTTGAGCTACAGCCCCTGGCACATATAGTAGCGCTCTACCACTTGAGCTACAGCCCCAGGCACATATAGTAGCGCTCTACCACTTGAGCTACAGCCCCTGGCACATATAGCTATGATTAGGTAAACGAGCGCTCTACCACTTGAGCTACAGCCCCTGGCACATATAGTAGCGCTCTACCACTTGAGCTACAGCCCCTGGCACATATAGCTATGATTAGGTAAACGAGCGCTCTACCACTTGAGCTACAGCCCCTGGCACATATAGCTATGATTAGGTAAACGAGCGCTCTACCACTTGAGCTACAGCCCCTGGCACATATAGTAGCGCTCTACCACTTGAGCTACAGCCTCTGGCACATATAGTAGCGCTCTACCACTTGAGCTACAGCCCCTGGCATATATAGTAGCGCTCTACCACTTGAGCTACAGCCCCTGGCACATATAGTAGCGCTCTACCACTTGAGCTACAGCCCCTGGGACATATAGCTATGATTAGGGCTTCTTTTTTTCATGACAACATTTTCATACAGCTACCTTATCTCGAGTTCAGCAATCACTTTTAAAGTTTGTAAATTCAATAATCATTGAAATCAATTCTTCTTATATATCCAAATGTTTGTATGGCATCCTCATTACTATGAAAGACTGTGGATTTATCTTCTTAAAGACGGTGGATTAACTTCTTAAATTGCAGCTCTTAGTGGGGCTGGAGTGGCAGTCTCTGTGGCATGCCCTACCGACGAATGCGGTGGAGTGGAGCTGTATAAACTGCGTTGCCTCAGGCAATATTTGGCCTTCGTTTTCGCTTCAATGTACGAGTATGCTGTTATAATGTGTTTTATAGACACAGGCGAGTGAAATACAATTTCAGACAGTTAGCACACACTGGTGCATTTTTAGTTTCAAGAGTGGCCTTTCTTTCTGAAACTAGAATACATTGTTTCATTGAAGTTTTGTCAAGTCAGTCTCAGTAACTTCAGTAACTAATGGGTAGATGAGCTCTTCTCCGCTGCCATTGTTTCGTCGCGTATTTTAAAATAAAAATATTCTATATTTTATGAAGTGTTCGTTTTACCGAGATATACTTTAGAAGCAAGCATGTCTGCTGTAATTCCAACACTAAAAATGTTCTTCTCAAATAGCTTATTCTTTTATTTAAAAAAAAATTAAGTCTTTACTGTTCAGGAAAAAAAAATAATACAGAGTAAATAAAGGCCTCTATCGATGCTCGAAAATAGCAGAGGATCACCACAAGGTTGTGCAAGGGTGCAAACCATCAATTTGTGTGTGTGTGTGTGTGGGGGCACCATAGGCTCTCTTGATGTATAGGACTAAGCTATCATCAGTTTCATAACAGAACGGAGGGAAATATGATAGCGCGGCCATATCGGTGATTGGTCTCACCCGAGCAGAGTCCGGCAAGATCACACCGTAGTGGGGGTGCCAACTCGAGTAGGGTCCAGCCAGAGTAGGGTCCCACCTCGAGTGGGGGTACCACACAGAGTAGGGTGCCACCCCTAGAAGGGTGCCGCGCGAGTAAGGTCCAGCCAGAACAGGGCCCACCAGACATTGGTCCCTTAAGACCAGATTTCAAACACAGCAGGGTGAAAGCCAAGTGACGTCACTTCGGTCAGACCGTGCTGATGTTCTGATCTTCGACTTTCAGTAAACACGGTCTCTATGAGATGCACCAAGAAGATTCCCAGTCCCTGAAGAACATCGCCGCGAACCTCAAGGCGTTCAAAGTGCAACATGAGATGCTCACACGGCGAACGATGTCAAGAGTCGCTTCCCAGTGTTTACTGCTGGAGATAAATGTGGAGGAATCTGGGACCCTAATGGCGGAGTTCTGCGAGCAGACAGGGCTCTAGCCGCCTACCAGGTGAGGAATAATAATAATAATGATAATATAATTTATCTAGTGTTGGGTTCACATCGCTTCACATAAAAATAATAACACACACACATTTATAAGTGCATTCAGTGTAAAACATTCATATCCTGAATACAACATGCATATAGTGACATGATAGTTCACATAAGCTACGTTTATTATTTAAAGAAATGTTGGCTTGTTGTTTGATTAACGTTGGAAGTAAAGTTTGAAGAGATAAGTTTTTAGTATCCCTTCAGTGTCCCATTTTGTTTTATATTTCAGGCCTTTGTTAAAATGATTGTTAATTTATTTACATAGTAATAGCAGGCGTGTTGATTTAAGATTTCAACAGAGACACGAATGATTTGAGACCAAACTCACAAGGAAACATAGTTGATGGTGCTATTGTGTAAGTCATAGTTGATGATGCTATTGTGTAAGTCATAGTTGATGGTGCTATTGTGTAAGTCATATTTGATGATGCTCTTGTGTAAGTCATAGTTGATGGTGCTATTGTGTAAGTCATAGTTAATGATGCTATTGTGTAAGTCATAGTTGATGGTGCTATTGTGTAAGTCATAGTTGAGGATGCTCTTGTGTAAGTCATAGTTGATGGTGCTATTGTGTAAGTCATAGGTGATGATGCTATTGTGTAAGTCATAGTTGATGGTGCTATTGTGTAAGTCATAGTTGATGGTGCTATTGTGTAAGTCATATTTGATGATGCTATTGTGTAAGTCATAGTTGATGGTGCTATTGTCATAGTATTGTGTAAGTCATAGTTGATGATGCTATTGTGTAAGTCATAGTTGATGGTGCTATTGTGTAAGTCATAGTTGATGATGCTCTTGTGTAAGCCATAGTTGATGGTACTATTGTGTAAGTCATAGTTGATGGTGCTATTGTGTAAGTCATAGTTGATGGTGCTATTGTGTAAGTCATAGGTCATGGTGCTATTGTGTAAGTCATAGTTGATGGTGCTATTGTGTAAGTCATAGTTCATGGTGCTATTGTGTAAGTCATAGTTCATGGTGCTATTGTGTAAGTCATAGGTCATGGTGCTATTGTGTAAGTCATAGTTGATGGTGCTATTGTGTAAGTCATAGTTCATGGTGCTATTGTGTAAGTCATAGTTCATGGTGCTATTGTGTAAGTCATAAATGATGGTGCTATTGTGTAAGTCATAGTTGATGGTGCTATTGTGTAAGTCATAGTTCATGGTGCTATTGTGTAAGTCATAGTTGATGATGCTATTGTGTAAGTCATAGTTCATGGTGCTATTGTGTAAGTCATAGTTGATGGTGCTATTGTGTAAGTCATAGTTGATGGTGCTATTGTGTAATTCATAGTTGATGGTGCTATTGTGTAAGTCATAGTTGATGGTGCTATTATGTAAGTCATAGTTGATGGTGCTATTGTGTAAGTCATAGTTGATGGTGCTATTGTGTAATTCATAGTTGATGGTGCTATGGTGTAAATCATAGTTGATGGTGCTATTGTGTAAGTCATAGTTGATGGTGCTATTGTGTAAGTCATAGTTGATGATGCTTTTGTGTAAGTCATAGTTGATGGTGCTATTGTGTAAGTCATAGTTGATGGTGCTATTGTGTAATTCATAGTTGATGGTGCTATTGTGTAAGTCATAGTTGATGGTGCTATTGTGTAAGTCATAGTTGATGGTGCTATTATGTAAGTCATAGTTGATGGTGCTATTGTGTAATTCATAGTTGATGGTGCTATTATGTAAGTCATAGTTGATGATGCTATTGTGTAAGTCATAGTTGATGGTGCTATTATGTAAGTCATAGTCATGGTGCTATTGTGTAAGTCATAGGTCATGGTGCTATTGTGTAAGTCATAGTTGATGGTGCTATTGTGTAAGTCATAGTTGATGGTGCTATTGTGTAAGTCATAGTTGATGGTGCTATTGTGTAAGTCATAGTTGATGGTGCTATTGTGTAAGTCATAGTTGATGATGCTATTGTGTAAGTCATAGTTGATGTAAGTCATAGTTCATGGTGCTATTGTGTAAGTCATAGTTCATGGTGCTATTGTGTAAGTCATAGTTGATGGTGCTATTGTGTAAGTCATAGTTCATGGTGCTATTGTGTAAGTCATAGTTGATGGTGCTATTGTGTAAGTCATAGTTCATGGTGCTATTGTGTAAGTCATAGTTGATGGTGCTATTGTGTAAGTCATAGTTGATGAGTGCTATTGTGTAAGTCATAGTCATAGTTGATGGTGCTATTGTGTAAGTCATAGTCATGGTGCTATTGTGTAAGTCATAGTTGCATGGTGCTATTGTGTAAGTCATAGTTGATGGTGCTATTGTGTAAGTCATAGTTGATGGTGCTATTGTGTAAGTCATAGTTGATGGTGCTATTGTGTAAGTCATAGTTGATGGTGCTATTATGTAAGTCATAGTTGATGGTGCTATTGTGTAAGTCATAGTTGATGGTGCTATTGTGTAAGTCATAGTTGATGGTGCTATTGTGTAAGTCATAGTTCATGGTGCTATTGTGTAAGTCATAGTTGATGGTGCTATTGTGTAAGTCATAGTTCATGGTGCTATTGTGTAAGTCATAGTTGATGGTGCTATTGTGTAAGTCATAGTTGATGGTGCTATTGTGTAAGTCATAGTTGATGGTGCATTGTGTAAGTCATAGTTGATGATGCTATTGTGTAAGTCATAGTTGATGGTGCTATTGTGTAAGTCATAGTTCATGGTGCTATTGTGTAAGTCATAGTTGATGGTGCTATTGTGTAAGTCATAGTCATGGTGCTATTGTGTAAGTCATAGTTGATGGTGCTATTGTGTAAGTCATAGTTGATGGTGCTATTGTGTAAGTCATAGTTGATGGTGCTATTATGTAAGTCATAGTTCATGGTGCTATTGTGTAAGTCATAGGTCATGGTGCTATTGTGTAAGTCATAGTTGATGGTGCTATTGTGTAAGTCATAGTTGATGGTGCTATTGTGTAAGTCATAGTTGATGGTGCTATTGTGTAAGTCATAGTTGATGGTGCTATTGTGTAAGTCATAGTTGATGATGCTATTGTGTAAGTCATAGTTGATGGTGCTATTGTGTAAGTCATAGTTCATGGTGCTATTGTGTAAGTCATAGTTGATGGTGCTATTGTGTAAGTCATAGTTCATGGTGCTATTGTGTAAGTCATAGTTGATGGTGCTATTGTGTAAGTCATAGGTCATGGTGCTATTGTGTAAGTCATAGTTGATGGTGCTATTGTGTAAGTCATAGTTGATGGTGCTATTGTGTAAGTCATAGTTCATGGTGCTATTGTGTAAAGTCATAGTTGATGATGCTATTGTGTAAGTCATAGTTGATGGTGCTATTGTGTAAGTCATAGTTGATGGTGCTATTGTGTAAGTCATAGTTGATGATGCTATTGTGTAAGTCATAGTTGATGGTGCTATTGTGTAAGTCATAGTTGATGGTGCTATTGTGTAAGTCTAGTTCATGGTGCTATTGTGTAAGTCATAGTTGATGGTGCTATTGTGTAAGTCATAGTTGATGGTGCTATTGTGTAAGTCATAGTTCATGGTGCTATTGTGTAAGTCATAGTTGATGGTGCTATTGTGTAAGTCATAGTTGATGGTGCTATTGTGTAAGTCATAGTTGATGGTGCTATTGTGTAAGTCATAGTTGATGTGCTATTGTGTAAGTCATAGTTGATGGTGCTATTGTGTAAGTCATAGTTGATGGTGCTATTGTGTAAGTCATAGTTCATGGTGCTATTGTGTAAGTCATAGTTGATGGTGCTATTGTGTAAGTCATAGTTGATGGTGCTATTGTGTAAGTCATAGTTCATGTGCTATTGTGTAAGTCATAGTTGATGGTGCTATTGTGTAAGTCATAGTTGATGGTGCTATTGTGTAAGTCATAGTTCATGGTGCTATTGTGTAAGTCATAGTTGATGGTGCTATTGTGTAAGTCATAGTTGATGGTGCTATTGTGTAAGTCATAGTTCATGGTGCTATTGTGTAAGTCATAGTTGATGGTGCTATTGTGTAAGTCATAGTTGATGGTGCTATTGTGTAAGTCATAGTTGATGGTGCTATTGTGTAAGTCATAGTTGATGGTGCTATTGTGTAAGTCATAGTTGATGGTGCTATTGTGTAAGTCATAGTTCATGGTGCTATTGTGTAAGTCATAGTTCATGGTGCTATTGTGTAAGTCATAGTTGATGGTGCTATTTGTGTAAGTCATAGTTGATGGTGCTATTGTGTAAGTCATAGTTGATGGTGCTATTGTGTAAGTCATAGTTGATGGTGCTATTGTGTAAGTCATAGTTGATGGTGCTATTGTGTAAGTCATAGTTGATGGTGCTATTGTGTAAGTCATAGTTGATGGTGCTATTGTGTAAGTCATAGTTGATGGTGCTATTGTGTAAGTCATAGTTGATGGTGCTATCGTGTAAGTCATAGTTGATGGTGCTATTGTGTAAGTCATAGTTTATGGTGCTATTGTGTAAGTCATAGTTGATGGTGCTATTGTGTAAGTCATAGTTGATGGTGCTATTGTGTAAGTCATAGTTGATGGTGCTATTATGTAAGTCATAGTTGATGGTGCTATTATGTAAGTCATAGTTGATGGTGCTATTGTGTAAGTCATAGTTGATGGTGCTATTGTGTAAGTCATAGTTCATGGTGCTATTGTGTAAGTCATAGTTGATGGTGCTATTATGTAAGTCATAGTTCATGGTGCTATTGTGTAAGTCATAGTTGATGGTGCTTTTGTGTAAGTCATAGTTGATGATGCTATTGCGTAAGTCATAGTTGATGGTGCTATTGTGTAAGTCATAGTTCATGGTGCTATTGTGTAAATCAAGGTTTTATTGGACTTAAACGTCAGACCATCTGGTTGGTAGAACAACACCGTGATTGCACTGTCAACTATATCACAACCAACCATATCACTGCCAACCATATCACTGCCAACCATATCACTGCCAACCATATCACTGCCAACCATATCACTGCCAACTATATCACTGTCAACCATATCACTGTCAACCATATCACTGCCAACCATATCACTGCCAACCATATCACAGCCAACCATATCACTGCCAACCATATCACTGCCAACCATATCACTGCCAACCATATCACTGCCAACCATATCACTGCCAACCATATCACAGCCAGCAATCCATGGATATTACATTAACTCTCTGTTAACCTTTTCTTCCCAGACTGTCTTCAAGCGACTGGGCGGGACATTACGGGATGGTGAACCGGTGACCTTGGTGACCCCCGGGGAGGTTGTTACTGTGTCCACAACCAGTGGTCAGTACAAAGCTTCGAGTTTGGTCATCGCTGCCGGGGCGTGGTCAGGGAAATTCTGCTCCGCTTTGGGCCTCAATGTCCCTCTTGATGTACGTACATTTTATGACCTTTTAATCAGAAATACATAAGCTGTTGGCACCAGCCATACACTGCTAGCACCAGCCATACACTGCTAGCACCAACCATAAACTGTTAACACCAGCCATACACTGCTAGCACCAGCCATACCCTGCTAGCACCAGCCATACACTGCTAGCACCAACCATAAACTGTTAACATCAGCCATACACTGCTAGCACCAGCCATACCCTGCTAGCACCAGCCATACACTGTTAGCATCAGTGTTAGGTACTACCCCCACCCCCTCTCTTCCCTCCCCGCTTGCCATGAATGCGTAGGGATGCCACGGGTCCCAGTAATTTATCACCGTGCCCCACCTCTCTATTCACGTCTTGACAGGTCAAGGGTACATAGCTGACCTCGGCGTGTTTGGCTCCACCCATCTGACCCTTCGGTTGTTTACATCGATTTACCTGGAACTTTCTCGATCAGCTTAATTGCGAGAAACATTCTGTTCTAGAACGAGAAAGTTCGATTGGTATTTATATATATAGGGGCATGGAGAGAATAGACGGAGCAATTGCCTGCATCGCACGAGAAGAGTACCAAGCTAGGCTGGCCACTATTGTAATTGTTACCTGTCATTGTTAACCTTCTACTGTAAACGCTATCGGCTATTGTTGTGAGTTTTTATCTCTTTACATTATTAACATATGTTATTATTCGTTATTGTTAGATCTATATTAGGTTAAGAGTTGAACTAATTATACTATTTATTCCTAACCACAAGGTATCGTGTGTTTAATTGTTATTTTACTTGTTATTATTTCATTGCATTAAATTAAGTATTGTAAAGTCAGTTACTGTGTTAAATCTTTCTTTTTGTGTTACGTGCCGTGTTAAACGAGCCATTTAATCATTTCTCTCAACTTTATGTGTTCACATGTTTCCTCTATGTATTCAGATGTTTCCTCTATGTGTTCAGATGTTTCTTCTATGTGTTCAGATGTTTCCTCTATGTGTTCAGATGTTTCCTCTATGTGTTCAGATGTTTCCTCTATGTGTTCAGATGTTTCCTCTATGTGTTCAGATGTTTCTTCTATGTTTTCAGATGCTTCCTCTATGTGTTCAGATGTTTCTTCTATGTGTTGAGATGTTTCCTCTATGTGTTCAGATGTTTCCTCTATGTGTTCAGATGTTTCCTCTATGTGTTCATATGTTTCCTCTATGTGTTCAGATGTTTCCTCTATGTGTTCAGATGTTTCCTCTATGTGTTCAGATGTTTCCTCTATGTATTCAGATGTTTCCTCTATGTTTTCAGATGTTTCCTCTATGTGTTCAGATGTTTCCTCTATGTGTTCAGATGTTTCCTCTATGTGTTCAGATGTTTCCTCTATGTGTTCAGATGTTTCCTCTATGTGTTCAGATGTTTCTTCTATGTTTTCAGATGCTTCCTCTATGTGTTCAGATGCTTCCTCTATGTGTTCAGATGTTTCCTCTATGTGTTCAGATGTTTCCTCTATGTGTTCAGATGTTTCTTCTATGTTTTCAGATGTTTCCTCTATGTGTTCAGATGTTTCTTCTATGTGTTGAGATGTTTCCTCTATGTGTTCAGATGTTTCCTCTATGTGTTCAGATGTTTCCTCTATGTGTTCAGATGTTTCCTCTATGTGTTCAGATGTTACCTCTATGTGTTCATATGTTTCCTCTATGTGTTCAGATGTTTCCTCTATGTGTTCAGATGTTTCCTCTATGTGTTCAGATGTTTCCTCTATGTGTTCAGATGTTTCTTCTATGTGTTCAGATGTTTCTTCTATGTGTTCAGATGTTTCCTCTATGTGTTCAGATGTTTCCTCTTTGTGTTCAGATGAGTTCCTCTATGTGCTCAGATGTTTCTTCTATGTGTTCAGATGTTTCCTCTATGTGTTCAGATGTTTCTTCTATGTGTTCAGATGTTTCCTCTATGTGTTCAGATGTTTCCTCTATGTGTTCAGATGTTTCCTCTATGTGTTCAGATGTTTCCTCTATGTGTTCAGATGTTTCCTCTATGTGTTCATATGTTTCCTCTATGTGTTCAGATGTTTCCTCTATGTGTTCAGATGTTTCCTCTATGTGTTCAGATGTTTACTCTATGTGTTTAGATGTTTCCTCTATGTGTTCAGATGTTTCCTCTTCTTTCACTGTTTTTTTAAACCCTAGCCACTCCGGACTGTGGTTCTGTACTGGAAGGTTATCAATGACGGTGCCAGCGACTACGCGCCCGGCAAGTTCCCTTGTTTCATAGACTCGCGAACTGTGGATGATTGCATTGTTTATGGATTCCCCATGCAGGAGTATCCAGGACTGGTCAAGGTAAGACAAACGTTGGTCTCGGCAGATATCAATGTCTTACAATACAGGATAGCAGATATCATTGTTTTACAATACAGGATAGCAGATATCATTGTTTTACAATACAGGATAGCTGATATCATTGTTTTACAATACAGGATAGCAGATATCATTGTTTTACAATACAGGATAGCTGATATCATTGTTTTACAATACAGGATAGCAGATATCATTGTTTTACAATACAGGATAGCTGATATCATTGTTTTACAATACAGGATAGCAGATATCATTGTTTTACAATACAGGATAGCTGATATCATTGTTTTACAATACAGGATAGCAGATATCATTGTTTTACAATACATGATAGCAGATATCATTGTTTTACAATACAGGATAGCAGATATCATTGTTTTACAATACAGGATAGCAGATATCATTGTTTTACAATACAGGATAGCAGATATCATTGTTTTACAATACAGGATAGCAGATATCATTGTTTTACAATATCAGGATAGCAGATATCATTGTTTTACAATACAGGATAGCAGATATCATTGTTTTACAATACAGGATAGCAGATATCATTGTTTTACAATACACACTAACAGATTGGAATACCTTACAAAGAACAGATCTCCAAATCTCAAAATCCAACCAAGCAAAGCTAAAACTATTCCTAAATGATTACATATCAACTCCACCCCATCTAGGCGTGCCTCCACTATGGGGCAAAGATTGACCCCGACCAGAGGGACAAGGTCACTGATGACGAATGGATCGTTGAAAAGGTCAGGAAGATTTTGGCCTCAACCTTCAAAAACCTGGAAAGTACTCCGTCCATCAAGGAATACTGCATGTATACGGTAAGTCCCTGGTTCTCACACTATACCTAGTGACCTCATTTAAAGTTATCGGTGGTAACCAGCAGAGGCGTCACTAGGGGGGTATGAGTGGTGCGGACCGCACCGGATGACACCATCAGAAGGGTGACACCATCAAAAGGGTGACACCATCACAATGGTGACAACATCACAAGGGTGACACCATCACAAGGGTGACACCAAAATGTAAAATTCCGTATGTCCACGTTTTTTGGCACTGGCACACTCGGGGGAGGTCTATGGGGTAGGTAGTGAGGGAATGACACCATGAGCTACCACACTGGGTGACAGCATGAGCTACCGCACTGTGTGACACCATGAGATACCGCACTGGGTGACACCATGAGATACCGCACTGGGAGACACCATGAGCTACCGCACTGGGTGACACCATGAGCTACCGCACTGTGTGACACCATGAGCCACCGCACTGGGTGACACCATGAGCTACCGCACTGGGTGACACCATGAGATACCGCACTGGGTGACACCATGAGCTACCGCACTGGGTGACACCATGAACTACCGCACTGGGTGACACCATGAACTACCGCACTGGGTGACACCATGAACTACCGCACTGGGTGACACCATGAACTACCGCACTGGGTGACACCATGAACTACCGCACTGGGTGACACCATGAACTACCGCACTGGGTGACACCATGAACAACCGCACTGGGTGACACCATGAACTACCGCACTGGGTGACACCATGAACTACCGCACTGGGTGACACCATGAACTACCGCACTGGGTGACACCATGAACTACCGCACTGGGTGACACCATGAGATACCGCACTGGGGGACACCATGAGCTAACGCACTGTGTGACACCGATCCTAGTGACGTCTCTGGTAACCAATGTTGTCAGGTCAGATTCAGGGTCCATCAGAGTTATACTGAAATAGGGTTTAGAAAAATAATAATTGCAGTGGGTGGGTGTGTTTTTTTGCCCCATACTCATTTTACGATTATAAATTTGCATGTGTTGAAAAAAAATAATGTTTCCGCTGGGGCTTGAACCGCGTGTTAGGCGGATGTGATAACACTACACTACGGAAACCTTGAATGCGACGAAGCTCTAGGCTATCTGGATTCTGAACTTGACAAGACTCCAGACTGACTGGATTATGGTTAGAGTTAGAGCATTTCTCAGAATAAACTTGAGACAATCATAGAGTTTCGTTTGTTTGATTCATTCACACGACCAATACATAGTACTGAGTACTGAGAGCTGTCAACTGTCTAACAAAGGTACTGAGTACTGAGAGCTGTCAACTGTCTAACAAAGGTACTGACTACTGAGAGCTGTCAACTGTCTAACAAAGAGTCTTGCCACCCGTAAACAACTCGCCTCAATATTAAAGTCTGTCAGTAAAATAAATTAATAAATGGACAAAAACACTGATTGTCCTATTAAGCAGTGGCGTCACTGGGGGGGGGGCGGGGGGGGGGCCGCCCCGGGTGACACCCATCAGGGGGTGACACCCGAGCCTAAAATTTTACTGTGTACGATTTTATGTCAGAAAACAAAAGATGACAATTTTTTTTAATCTAGAAAGAAACTAAGAAATACAATGAAATACATTAAATGCGAGAATTCTTACTAAAAAATATCAGTTAACTTGCAATAATAAAACAGTCCCAACACACGTACAACATTAAAACAAATAAGGAAAAAAAGAAAAGAAATAGTCGCAGCAGAGAGATCTTTAAAAAGGCTGGAATGAAAGAGGCAGTGTCTTCTGTTTTAAAATATATTAAGCCATTTGGGCTTGGACACACCGACAGCATGAACGAATCCCACCTCACTACTCCCTCCACCACAGTGGGGTGGGGTGGGGGATAAGATTTTTATCACCACCCCCCCCCCGCCCCCCCCAAAAAACACCAAAAGATGGGTTTTCTTTGATGTTTTTCTTGAGGAAAATTATGATGTCAATGACTTTGAGTTAATTATATATATATATAGATTTATTAAAGGCTTGAAAGCATAGATATGCCTGTTTATATACAGGTAGTCCTCCGGTTACGACGGTCCCATCCCGACTTACGCTGTTTAGTGCTTACGAACGCGCCCCCGTAAAGAATAGTATTACGCATTATTCCGTATTTAAAAAAAAATTCATGTGGTAACGAATTCTTTTCTCTATTTGAAATAACAAAAATTATTGAAAAATATGTTTGATTATTATTTCAACCTACAACTTTCGTTTGCGAATTTTTCAAATGGCGAAGTTTTCAATCAAGTCAATAAAGCTGAGAAAGCTTACAAGTTCCTTTTCAAAGCTCATTTGAGAGAGCATATTCAGCCTTTTTCGTCCCATGCAAATTCTAACAGATTATATATTCTATTCAACTTTGAAAAGGATCGCTATCAGCTACAGTTTGATGTCATCATTGAAAGATAGATGCGAAGTGCGATGTGTACATTTGTAAAGGACTGTGTGAAATATAGCTCTTTCAAAAGCAGCAATTTTTTTAGCTCTGTGCAAGTTTTTTTAAATCCCTTATATTAACTTCACCGCCGTCTCATGGGCGGGCGGAAAAACAGAAGTCAAAAATGACCCACTTCCAATGATCCGATCGAACTGAAATTTGGCACACGGACCCGTCTTACCTAACAATGCATCGTATCAAAATTTCAGATCGATCGAACGTACCGTAATTAAATTAATGCATTTTTAGTTTATCCTTATATGAGGTATGTAATTTAAATTCACGATTTGTTATTGTTTTTTTGCCACGTGAAAGTTTGAGCATTGAGGCGACCCAACGAAACGACGGTGCGCTTTTGTTTACATTTTACGTGTCACTCTGAGCTCGGTCAAGCGAATCGGTGACCAGACTTTTCCCCTCTCCCCCTCCCACCCACCCCTCCCCCCTAGGGTTATGAAGCAAACTTGTGTTAAGACAGATTCAGTCTGTAAATGTTTGAAAATAATCAATACTGTTAGTTATGTCTCATATATAAGGGATTTATAGTCAAAAACTTTGTTTTTACGGGTTTTTTTTATTAGTTTCGCTTTTTGGTAATTCCTTTTCCTTACCCTGAGCCAGGGGCTGGACAATAACTTTTTTAAGAGTTCTGAAAATTTGACTAATTCTGAAGGTAAGCAGTCTTC